>JALMGA010000004.1:68972945-69280445 GCA_023333525.1 Aspidoscelis tigris stejnegeri
AAGCCTCTGGAGGCTTTAGGGACTTTTTTTTCATCCCAACATTGTTTGCCACATTAGAATCACAGTGGGTTAGTCATGAGTCTTTGGTTTTCAGGTAATTAAAATCAAGATCTGAGCTGCCATTGGCTGTGTGGGAGCATGGTCAGAAATAATGACACATGGAGACCTTGGAGTTATCTAGCCTGTGCCTCAGCTGTGAAATAAGACTGAGCCAGAACTGCTATAGCAGAAGATCAGTCTCTTCTCATTTGTATGAGTTCAGTCAATGCCTAAGAGCCATTCTGGGCCTGCTAGTATTCCTTTCCACTAGTATACACCATCTGCACAGGACACAGCATGATCCAGATCAAAAGCTCTTGATCTGGATCACCAGTAGACTTGGATATCAAAGTCTAACAGCCTCATAGTGAGCCTGGTCCAGAACATGGAGGAGTGCAGAAGGCATGCCTCCATGTTCTGGACCACTGAAGGACTCAAGAGCAGATGAAAGTTTTACCTTTGTCCTCTCCTTGAGATACTCATAAGAACTCGGTAGGCCACTGTGTGGCACAGGATACTAAACTTGATGGGCTATGGCCTCATCCAACAGAGCTCTTCTTATGTTCTCATGACCCATATTGTGTTCTTAGCTTTTTGAAGCCAACTCCTGAATCTCGTGTGGGGATTGGTCTGGACCAGCGTTCTGCTGTCAGCCCTGTTCCAAACCATGCTTGGCCATGGTCCAAACCAGTAGGCATCACTGGTCCAGGTCCACTAGTTAAGATCATGGCAAAACACTGCAGAAGGGTCTGCGAACCAAAAGGATTTAAGGGGGCTTACAGCAAAGTCCATAGTCCGGCAGCCAACAAATCCTATAGAGCAAATGATGATGCACTGCTTTGTACCATCCTTCACCTGCTGCTGTGTGGTCCTGACCATCCTTGCATGAAGGTCATGGTCAGAAGGCCGTCAAAAACTCCAGTGGCCTGCTCCTAATGCATCAGTCCCCTGGCTGCATGCCCCAATAACTGCACACACCATTTTATAGCTGAAATCTCCCCAGTTGCTCAGTGAAGGGTGTCAGATGGTTGCACGATCCAGCACATCAAGAAAGGAGTGCTGCCAAAGTGCTTGGAGATCACAATATCTAACAGTCTCCTTTCCTAGATGTCTGTGACGGAGTGTGCATGACACACACACTCATATTACCCATGAGTCACATGTTTGTTGCCTGTCACACTACTAAGATCATGCCCCCCAAATGGGCTGCATATCTCGATAACATCCAATGAGAGCTCCAAGGCAATTGGACAGAGTTCATTGTGCTCCCAACAGTTCGCCCAAGAAACCCTGTTACTGTATTTGCATGTTTGCATAAATTATCATAAATAATGCTGCATAAATGCCGCATACATGATGCATAAATTATCTAAATAACTAGAGAAATGATGCACCTCTGTTGAAAGCGATCAGACTTTAGCATCTTGTTCTGCTTGATTTTGTGCCTTTCCATGCCTAACTATTATGGGGTACCAATAGTGACATTACAATGAATGATACAAGCAACTTTCTCCAGCTTCATTCTCATACTTAAATCAATTACGGAGAAAAGAATGCTGTTCTACCCATTCCCTTAGGCAGGAATCCCAAAGACAGATTCACAGGCTCCTAGATAAACTGATAATTACTTTATATATGAAAGGAGGAAAAGATCAAGAAATTCAGCAATAACCTCTAGCTGACTCCAGTCTCTCCTTGGACTCCTGTTTTCTTCTGAAACAAGAAACACTGGCCTAGCGTTCTCCATATAATGCAGTACAAAAGCAACATGCCCTGGAGATGCATTTAAAAACAAGCCCTTTAGGAGATAAGATCTATAAGTGAAGATCTGATTCTACCATCCCTTTCACTGTTTCCCTGGACTGTGGAGTGAAAAATTCAATTGGAGGTTAAAGCAAAGAAACAAAAGCAGAACAAAGTATATATTTTCTCCGAAAAATAGTATTCTCTAAAATAAAGACAACACTTATTATCTTTATTTCATGTACTCTTTACATGAGCATCTTTTCTAAAGTGTTTCCTCTGTTTAGTGCACTACCATATTTACTGCAGTTCTTAATAAGTATTATAACTATCATTCAGTAGGACAGGCTCTTGACCTTCAAATGAGCAACAGACTACTGTGATTTGTACAATTATCTTCCCAAGTTCAAGGAAGGAAAAAGAAAAGAAGTAGGTAATTACAATGCAGTAGCACAGCAATTCATAAGCTAACCAAGTCAAGCGACATTTTTCAAATACAGGCCTACCCCTGAATCTGCTGATCCAGTAACTGCAGATCGACTCATTTGCAGTTGATCGGATCAGCCACCTGATCTCCGCCAGTGCTATCATGACCTCCTTGGTGGCTGGCTCCATCAGGAATTATGGGAAATCTCACACGATTCCCTGTGAATCATAGGAAATCCCATGCAATTTCCTGTGAATCGTGTGAAAACTCATGTGATTTCCGACGATTCCCAGGAAAACTATGCAAAATTTCCTAGTGTTCACAATATCCATGGTTTCCTGTAACCACAATAGTTCTTAGAACATATGTTCTACAGATACGGGGGCAGGTCTGTAGGCCAACCTAAAGGCCTTTCTCTAAAACACCCTTAAGAATACCATTGGCTCAGCAGTAAAGCAGTGGTGTGGAGAGCAGGTTACAGGCTTGTCCCTAGTATCCCCCCAGAATAATGTAATGGTGCATAAAAAGTGCATGGATGCGTGGATGCAATCACTATAAGTCAATCCCAATTCAATATCAAATAACAACAGTCATCATTTACCTAGAATTCTATTAAATTTAAACACTTAGCTCTGTATTAAAAGTAATGCCACTTTTTCAATCACAGATTTCCAACAGTAAACAAGTTATAAAATCTTAGACTGCTTCCAGTACTGCTGGATATCCCACTAGGAGGCAATAGTGGGAAAACCTCCCTTTGCAATGATTGCCTCCTAGCTAGACATTGCCACAACTGTTGCTGTCTTCTTGCATTCTGCTGGGTGTCCTGAATGCCCAGATGTGTCAGCATCTCCACATGTGTGGATGCCTGTTCTGGCCTCCAGACATGTGCAGCAGACAACGCTATGAAGAGTGAAGAGCCCAATTCCTGAAAAATCCACACACAGTGCTGGGCTTTCTAGCAATACTATGCGTAGGAAGGGAAAAGAGGGACTAAGGTAGGATACATGAGGCAACCCCACTATATTGACACCGTAACTGTGATATATTCCCCTGTCTGGACACGGCCTAAATCATCTAAAAAAGGAACAGCCCAAGGACAAGGATGAGTACAAACATCCCCCCTTTCCAAGCTCTGGTTATTTCTGAAAGGAAGAATACATGTGGCACAACTTTGAAATTCTGCCTTAATGGACTTCCTTAATGATATTTCTGGACTTAATGGAATCTTATCTCAAAAAATAACTATTTGAACTCTGACCTCTCCTCCTTTTATGCCCAACAAAGTCACACCCATTCTCAGCTACTGACTGATTCTAAAAATAAAGTATGTAGGGACATTCCTATAGGCAATTATTTTGCAAGTTGTTACACATGCATCTATCTGTACTCAAACCATTAGCTGTTCTGCTCACTTAAACAATGATTTAACCTGGTGAAAGGTGAACCTTTAAATTTTTATTTGAATGTTAAATTTCCTGGAAATACAAGAGCAGATACTCAGTGTTTTACTTATTGCTCTAACAAAATGCTAAAGAAACATGCAGTGCCCTCACATCCCATTTTAAATAACACTTTTTTTTATCAATTCACACGCTGAGCTATTCATAGGGCTCATTAAGCTGTCATTTCAAACAAAACATCAGCAAGGGAAACAAAAATCATTGTGTCAGTCAACCTTGATGGGGCGACAACATGTGGAGAGATAAAAATGTGCTCCTTATAACTTTAAAAAAGCAATCGGGGAACCGTAATTGAAAAATGAGCCAGGTGACAAAGTTCATTCAACATGCTGCGGTTTCCAGGAAAACCTCCCCCCAAGCTATCTGGGTTTCAATTATCCTTAACTCAGAGATCCTTTCAAGGACACCTGAGTCCACATGTCTAAGTCTGAAGTTACCTTTTGTCTTTTATTATTTTAGGAAATTAACATGTGCCAAGGTTGCTCAGACAGTTTTTCCAGAAAGACAGTGTACAAGAACTGATGTCTAGTTCTAGGTTGGAGAGACAGGCAAGATGTCTCTAAAGGCCATTTCCAGGGAGCTGAGAGCAGGTGAAGGTTTTGCCTTTCTCTTCTACCTGAGATGCACAGAAGCAATTGATGGGCCACTGTGTGAGGCAGGATGAAGGACTAGATGGATTGTGGTCTGATCCAGCAGTGCTCCCCTTATATTCTTATACGTTCTTAAACTTCTAATGCATAAAATGGTAGGTTTTCCCCCTCACATGATACTATTCATACCTGGACTTAGAAAGCAAACCAATGGAAATTACAAATTGAATTCATTTTTGATGATTATCAAGTAAGAATTTTACACAAACCATAAAGTACAAGCAGAAGCCACTTGATGGCATTACTACTAGATAAGCATCATTCTGATGCTACAAATTTTCAGTTTTGTTCTAGGGCTTCCTCAGAATTACAGTAACTTGTCTCATTGTCCATCAAGCACTCCTTCCTCCCTACATTTGTTTACAACTCCTCCTTATCTTTTCCTATTTGTCTTTTGCTTTTTGCCTCTTCATTCTCTGCCTGTGTTATCTCCCACTCCATACTAAATGTCCAATACTTTAAAATTAGATAACAAGCTACTTATGCCAGGAGCACATCTTTTGTTTCTGTTACTTTGTAAATCTTAACAAAAACCTTGTTCCCACTCATGGAATAAAACACTATTTAAAATGCTATTTAAAATGCTTTAAAACGAAGCAAACAAGCTTGCTTCGATCTGGCAGTCGCAGTCAACCCAGAAATGTGTCCCCACAGGAAAAGGATTAAAAACACTTCCAAAAAAACCCTTGGGGAAAGCAAATCTTTTTTCTCCCCACCCTTTGCCCACCCTCTCTCCCCATTGGGTTTGATGTGATGATGTGGCCAAGGGTGGGAAATCAAAGCTGTCCCTCCCTCCTGAGCCTCCTACCTTTCTTCAAAAAACAGATCAAAAAGCTGGCGATCAAGCCCCCTCAGTTTACACACACACACACACACACACACACACACACACACACACACACACACACACTCTGACCATTCCGGCCGAGAGACCTGTCAGAGGGTGGAGGTGTTGGCAGGCATGGCGGGAGCTGCTGGGGATGCCAAGCGCTCCTGCGCGCATACACACGCACACTTGTGCACTCTCCCCTGGGCAAGTGAGCGAATGAGCGAGCAATGCTGCTGCCGCAGCAGGCAGGTGAGAGGGTTGGGAGGGGCTAAGGGCTGCCAGCTCCTTGCTTCTCTCAGTTCCTGCAGCTTCCCCCCTTTCCCCTTTTAAAGATCAAGGAAGGAGGCTGGGAAGGAAACAGGCAGAATTGCGAGGGCAGGACCACTTGTGAAGGGCAATATTTCTCCCTGCCTCTTTTCTTGATCTTTAGGCATGTGTGTGCATGAGCGGAAGCGTGGTTGGGAAAGGAAACATTGTTATAAGATGGGTGAATTGTTACGGTCTGAAAATGAAACCGTCTGCTGTAGAGGGGAAACCTGGCATTTTAACTAACAAGGGGCTGTCCTGCAGGGTGAATCCCATCCATTTCATCCATTTTATGAGTCACAGGAGTGCACAAAGCTGCTTCATACTGAAAGAAGGCATTGGCCCATCTGACTCAGGCTGTGTCCCCATGCTAGCCATCTGGCACATTTTAGGCACTGTTTGGGCATGCACGGGCTGGGCATGGGACTAGGAATGCATTTCAGGCATCCCCATGAGATTCCCGGCAACGTGGGACAGGTATGGGCTTGGTATGTTCTAGTCATTTGTATTATAACACGGGTTCAAAACAGACTTACTTGTTTTCATTCCATATTTTTCCCATGCTCGTACCTTTCTTTCTCCATCCCTCACTAAATCCTCCTTCCTGCATAATCAGTGATTGGATGAAGTCCTCTCCTTCAAATTTTGGCACCACAGGAGCAGGAAGGTCAAATTCTACCGTCTGTATTTCCCAGCTGCTGCATCAGAACATGAAATCCCTTGACAGCATCACTGGTCATTCACCATTTGGTCTTCCCACTCCAGCCTGTATCGTCCTAAGCGCAGCTTCAGCTCCACATGTGCCACAGCTCAGAGCCCACCTCAACGTCTTTCCCTTTGTAATTGCACTTTGCAATTTCAAAGCACGCAGTGGGGGTGTGGCTTGCTCTCAAAACAGTGTGAGGGGATCAATATTTGTGGTAGTGAAGTTAGCGGTCAGCAAATGGCCTCCACCTCACCTCCCCCAAGACGTTCAGGGTGACAGGTGTCTCACAATGAAACTGTGTGGTGCTGATGACAAAGTTGATGGTGATGTTATTTGTTGTTGGACTAAGGGGACAGCACCCCTAAACAAGCACAGCTGAGGTATACTCCAACCAACATGCCCTCTCACCCCCTAGCTCAGTGATGGCAAACCTTTTGAGCTCGGTGTGTCAAAATTCGCAAGAAAACCTAGCTTAACTTGGGTGCTGTGTCACATCTAGAAATATCCATAATTTTGTGATAATTGTAGCTCTAGTAAAAAAGTTATATTTTTGATATATGTATTTTATTAAAAGCAAAAACAAATATTCTTTACATTAGTGACTTTTGTCACTGAATCTTCAATTGAAAGTTGGTATTTCATACACTTCAAGAACAACTAAGCACTACACGCCCAGATGCCAGGGGGACCAGGTGTGTCACCCAAAAGGGCTTGGCGTGTCACCTGTGACACGCGTGTCATAGGTTGGCCATCACCGCCCTAGCTATTCTCAAAGATGACAATTTGGCTAAGAACTGCTGAAGGACAGTGCTGGTTCTGCACAAAAATCCCCTTAATGAGAGCAAAACACTGTTTCCCTTGTGCATTGCCAAAGAAAATGGAGGATACATTGTTCTTCTCCTTGCAGGGATGGGAGAGAAAGGAGGAGGCATGCATTTTCAGAGTGGACTATGATGCCCAACCAACTATCAAACAAGGTATTGGCCAAGGCAAAAGGAGCATAACTTTCGCTGTATCTTCTCTTTTGTCAAAAATAAAAAAGCAGTTGAAATGCATGAAATGGAGCAATGTGGCAGAAACCAGGAAATGTATGCCACATGTTGTGCTCTCTTCCCACCCTAATAGTGACATTCTTACCCTTCTGGGTGCAAGATCCACAAAGTCTATCGCTGGATGAAAGCAAATGGGGAGCCCTTCCTCTTCATACCCAGAAAAATATAGTTTCCACTCTACTTGCATGTTCTCACATTGTGAAATGAAGTGGGCTAATGATCTGAAATGTGCTCAGCACTCACTTAATCTGGATGCAAAACAGTCCACATTTAGTTCAGAAAAAACACCAGAAAGACATTGTTTTGTAGACAGCTTGGAAACTAATTAAATGCCATGTCTGACTGAAGAACCCCTAATGTCTTGCCACTGCTCTTTTAGATATGGATTCAATAGAAGAGACTAAACAAAGAGCCACAGATCATTTATTCAAGACATGTACCTTGGAAATATTATCTGAAGAACATTCCCACAGTTCCAATTTATATTTGGAAGACAAAGTTTGTTCAGAGAATTATCCAAAGTACATGGGACTAAACACTGAATTTGCACATTTATGACATAGCACTGCTTTCTAAAGACTGAAGGACGTTTATGAATAGTTTTGAGATACAGATGTAAGTTCATTCAGCTGACACCATAAAGCAGCAGTGGGCATCTTTTATTTTTGTTGGGCTCGTTTTATCAACCACTATTTTCCTTCGAGGTTACCTTCCCTAAGCCTAAGCAGAAAGCCATTCCAAAATGAAACCAGCATATTGACAGTTTAAGTAAATAATAAGACTTGTGGACTACTTGCTAGAGGAAAATGCATCAAAAACCAACTACAAGACGGAAACCAAATCAACTTTCAAGACCACTGCAAAAATAACAGAGTGAAGTTAGCATGAGCCAAGAAGCACAATTATTGTATCACTGAGCAAGGTTACATAAAAGCACAGCGACCTGAAACTCATGGACTCTGCACATGTGATGCAAGTAGATAAGAAACAAGGCTTTTACTGGAAAAGGCTGAGAAACAGATGAGATGAATAGATATAATCAAAAGTGGCTTCTGAATGGTCCCTGATCACTGTTCTAGCTGCAACCAGGGAACCCAGGGTCAGCATGTTAAGACTGGTCACCGGAAATCCGATACCTGACCCACACACAAATGCAAAAATGGTAGCAGGAAGTGTGCCAAAAGCAGACTGCTTGAAAGCGGTCTCCCAAGTGTTGATTGGGCCAAGCAGTAGATGGAGCTCAGCATCATTTATTGGGCTCCAGGAAACAGCTCCACAAAGGTGCTAACTGCAGCATGCTGGAAGAATACCCCTGCTCAGCAATTTCAGAGGCTGCAGAACTTTTATTCCCAGCCTGTGGAATTGGGCCAGAACCAGCACCTGTCATTTGGACAGTTGCCAATATACAGTCTTGACTTGGGATGTGCACGAATATTTGTAACATTCGGTATCCATCCGAATTCAGACATTTGTACACGAATCGAATGTTACGACATTTGTATGTTGACATTCATATGAATACAAATGTTCTGGACATTCATTTGAATAGTTGAGACATGCGTTAAACTGGGGGAGGTGGGAAAGTGGCTATGCCACACATCTGCAACAGATCCAGATTGAATTCGACATGGATTGAGAGCAGATTAAAAGTGGATTCAGGTCAGATTTGACGCTTTCAGAGCGTGGATTTGTTACAGGATATGTACTGGATACATATTTGTTTGTATAGGATATGAATTCATTCATATAAGTATAAGATAGCTGTATGAATTTGTACAAATAGAATCCCACAACATTTGAAAGGGATACAGATTTTCTAAGATTTGATTCATTATGAATTGAATGTCACACACACACACCATTTGTTTGCATCCCTAGTCTCGACCAGCTTTACCTTCCTTGATGCAAGCTAGGAAGCATGCTCTATGTTTCACAGTAAAATGCAGAATGTGGAAGCAGCCAAAAAGACTACTGGGGTATCCTTGGAAGATCTTCAGGTCAATACAACAGGTATCTGTTAACACCTTCGAGGGTTAATCTGGCTTTTCAGATGACCCAATAATTTTATTTTTTGTTGAAAACTGTGGTTTTGTATTATTTCTTTATCTTCATTTCCCCTCCTTGGTACAAAGGTATACCTGTGGTGTAATGGAATTTTTTGGTGGGGGGGGGCCTCCTGGGGAACCACTAGCTGCACATAGTCAAAAACATGTCTTATGATCTACAGTATTTTCTTAGGTTTAGAAAGGCAGATAAGCAGTGGTAGCCAGTTCACAAAAAGAACAGATGCATCATCCACAAAACGTCTTATGAAAGGCTTTCCTTTACTGACTAGATATTTATTTGCCCTTCTTACGCAGCTGTGTTTTTGTGTGTTTTTTCCCTCTGATGCCAGACCTAAGTCTGTAGGGATACATAGATTGTATCTGCATGACCAACAGGAAGGGCTGACCTGGGAAGCAGAGGCCACTCCAGAGGGCATTAGCAGACCTTCTGTAGAGTGAGAAGACGCACCCTACAAAGTATGTACAGTCCTGCCACACCATGTGAAAGATGGGATCTGCAGAGATTTATTTATTTAATTAACTTAATTAAAAATCTATATCCCACCATTTATCTGACGGCCCCAAGGCAGGCCATAACCATAGAAAGATAAAATATACAGGATAACCTAAAATATATTTAAAATACCACCTTCCATCCCTCTCCGGTAAGACAACATTCAGAGGAAGCTAAACATAAGGCCTGAGTGAAGAGGTGTGTTTTAACCAAGTGGGGTAAAGTGAAAAGTGAAGGGGACTCAAAGTGGCTGACAAAACTTTCTGTTCCTCTCTCTGCAAAAGATACCCTGTGAGTTGGGTGGGGCTATGATAGCTGAGAAAGAGACCTGTGACTAGCCCAAGGTCACTCAGATGGCTTGGTGGAGGAGTGTGCAATCAAACTCAGTGCGCTCTACAAGATATGAGTCTGGCACACTAATCACAAGACCAAACTGGTGACTGGCAAACCTCCAGGGGGAGGCTATTCCAAAGACTGGCGGCCATTATAGAAAATGCCCCCTTGTTTGTAATTGCCCCTTGCACCTCTCAGAGAGGCGGAAAGGCCTTGTCTTTGAGATCTTAGTACTCAGGCAGCTCCAGATGGGAAAGGTGCTTCTTCTTCTACTGAAGCCCAAGTCATTTAGAGCTTTAATGGTTGAAGATGTTTCAAGACCAGCGTGATATGGCATCTGGCAAGAATCTTTGGTCAGGAGTTGAGCTGCTGCATTCTGCACTACTTCCAGCTTCTGAACTGTCTTCAAAGTTAGCCCCATGTAGAGCACATGAGTTTGAGTTGAGTGTCATCAGTGTAGCAACTTTACATCCAAGACTCCTGGTAACCTCTCCCGGGAGCTTCATATAGATGTTAAAGAGCACAGAAGATAAAGTCAGTCCCTGAGGCATCAAACAAAAGATCCTCATTGCTATTTTATGGAGCTGATGACAGAGGTAGGTGGTGAACCACTGTGAAACTTTGCCTCCAACTCTCAGTTCTCAAAGCTACTCCATTAACATGGTCAATGGTACTGAAAATCACTGAGAAACCAAGGAGAACCAGCATCAGAACTCAATAAAGGCAGTGTCCATGTCAAACTTCTGCCTGAAAGCAGTTTGGAATGAATCTAGATGATCTGTTTCCTGCAGTTCAGTAGCCACAATCTTCTCCACCAGCATATGAGTCACTGGGCAGTAATTATTTAATATCTCTGGATCTTGAGAGAGCACACCACAGCTTCTCTTAGAGCTGCTGGTACCTCTCTCTCCTGCAAAGAGGAATTTATCACTCCCTGGATCAATGCAGCCTGCTTCTCACACAGTCTGATTGCCCAACTGCAGAAGGATCAACCTCTCATGCACACTATTCTCTTAACTGTAACCCAGAACCAGCTAGAGTGACCTGAACAAGTCCAAAGGAAAAAAAATAAGTGCAATATCTACCATAAAAATTAAACAATTAAAAGCAGTTATAACCCTCCCAAAAGTGGCCCTTAATGGATGGTGTCCTTAGGCCCACTGCTGCCTTGTGTCCTCTGCTGCCTAAATAGCAGCCCAGCCCCAACACAGCAGTGTAATGGACTGAGGCTTCTCTGAAGTTCCAGCCCCAGATGGAGGTTGTGCAGCAGTAGATGACTTTTACAAATCTAGAGACAGCAAGTCTTCTTCAACAGCAGACTTATCTAGTATGTTCTATTTTGGGACGTGTCATTTCCTGTACCACCCAAAATAGGGCTCAGCTGAAATGTTGAGGCTGTGGAACTTTAATTCCCTGGTTTCTATTTTATCAAGGTCCAGGAGGAAGTGTGCATGTGAACATTATGCTTTCCTGTTCCTAGGCAGAAGCAAGTACACTGTCCCAGAAAGAGACGCTTCTGTTCCACTGTGGAAGCAGCCTGTATGTCCCATGATACTTTGCCACAGTGGCTCATGACGCTAAGCAAAGTCTTTTAAGAGAGGCTAAGAACAAACCTTCAAGCTGATCTGCTTGGATGCTTTGAGTAAGTTCAAACCATACATGGCATCTTTCATCTGGATTCTTAATAGAGACCATACCACAAGAGTCTAGTTGGCTATTACATAAAACATGGCCCAAGGAGAAGTGCATAGGAAACTATATGCATTAAACTGCTACTGTGAAGAAAACTACAAAATATTGTAGCTAACTAGACCTGCTCATTTTCCCTTCAGGATATCTTTAGTGTTCATGTTAAGTGATTTAGAAGATGATCATCTACATATTCTACTTACTGAAAAAATAAGCAAGAAATAAAGATTAACCCTCTGTGCCCTCTCCTCACACACTTATGATCCTACAGCCTTTTCTACAAGCAAATTAGTACTTCACAACTGCATCAACAGATCTGACAATACTGTTACCTATTGTCATGGGTCACAATTTGCCCACAGGTGGCAGAAAGGCCTTTTCTGCATTTCCACTTGATCTGGAAGTAAGGGCGGCAGAGTCCTCTTCCGGGTCTCACTGATTTGCATATTGTAAACTAACCTTTTCCAGTCCTATAGACGTTGAGCTTTCCAAACTTGCTGGTATAATAGGAATAGTAACAGCATAATCTTTTAGGATTTTAAATAGTTCAGCTGGAATTCCATCATCCCACTCAGCCCTGTGGACAATGCTTCCTAAGACCCACTTGACTTCACTTTCCAGGAAGTTGGTGACCAAATCATCATTGTTATCAGCAATGCTCAGAACTTTCCAATATAGTGCTTCCGCAAATTCTTGCCACCTCTTCTTTTCTGCTTCTGTTGAGACCCTACTATTTTTGTCTTTTATCATGCCTATCTCCAATTTTTCCTATTTCTTTGCATTGGGACCATTGGGTGAAGTGCACAATACAAATGTTATAGATAAATAAATAAATGTTATAAATGAATGAATCTACTGAGGCAGACAAAGAGGCATGGGAACAAGGACCCTCTGACATCAGAGCCAGTCAATATGCTCCCCTAGCTCCACTGTTAATGGGGCAGGCTGTGTTCAGAAGCATTTGCACCTGTGCAAAGAGGGCAACTTTTGAGTACACAGCAGCCTCTTGAGTGATCACAGCTTATACTGAAGGACCACAGTGAGGTGAGCTACATGAGGACACCAGGTAACAAATTGAAACTCACTGCCTCAATATGTATCCTTTAGGTGCCTTTACTGGATCCTGAGGGTACTCGTGCCTTTCTTGTGAGCCAGTTTGGCATGAGCCAGTTTGGTCTAGTGGTTAGGGAGCTGGACTCTTATCTGGGAATACTGGGTTCAATTCCACCCTCCCCCATGAAGCCAGCTGGGTGACCTTGGGCTAGTCACAGCTCTCTTCTGAGCTCTTACAGCCCCACCTACCTCACAGGGTGTTCTGTTGTGGGGCAAGAATAGAAAGCTTTGTCAGCTGCTTTGAGTCCCCTTAAATGGGCAAGAAAAGCAAGGTAGAAAAGCCAACTCCTCCTCCTCCTCCTCCGGACACTCTGGCATGGGGAAGTACAGAATCAGGCATCTCTTTGCTGCTTATTGGAAGTATGGCCATAGGCTATGAAAGCAATGTGAAAATGGCCAGAATGTGACATTACTTCAAGACCTTAAATAATTTTACTTAAAATAGCACAGGTTGATCTATGGGACACCACGGAACCATTTATGCTCCAGAAATGACTCCACACATCCTGGAGCTGACCATGTGCAGTACAAGTGTGGAGCATGAAAACGTGCTCCACACTTGCACCAGTGTAGGGCTGGTTAGGCCCCGCAAAGTTCTTTCTGCACCTCTTCCTGTTTGAAGAGCTGTTGGAGGAGCACATGATGCATCACGTGATGCATGCTGATGTGTCATGTGATATGCTATGCACCCATGTGACCCATCACGTGATGTGATTGCCTGTTGCCTGGCTATGGTGCCAGGCCATCAAACTACAACAACAAAATCTATACAGTACTAAGAGTCCATGGGCAGTTTCAAGGAATATTCAAACTACCAAACAATTGCTCTCATTTCACACAAGCCAGGTTATGCTCAAGATTCTGCAAGTAAGGCTTCAGCAATATGTGAACCAAAAGTTGCTAGACGTGCAAGTTGGCTTTCAAAGAGGCAGAGGGACTAGAGATTGGATTGTCAATGGAGAAAGCAAAGGAGTTCAAAAAACATCTACTTCTGTTCCACTGACTATGTTAAAATCTTTCACTGAGTGGATCACTGAGTGGGTCGTATAGACATGGGATGTCTTAACCACCTTCACTGTCTCCTGAGAAACCTGTATGCGGGTCAAAAAGCAACAATTAGAATCGAACGTGGAAGAACTGATTGGTTCAAGACTGAGAGAGGAGTGTGGCAAAGCTGTATACTGTCAACATGTTTATTTAATGTATATGCAGAATACATTATGCAAAAATGCTGGTCTGGATGATTCAAAAGCTGGAATTAAGATTCTTGGGAGAAACATTAATAACCTCAGATATGCAGACAATACCATTTTGATGACAAAAAAGACTCAACATTAAACAAACAAACAAACCTAGGCTTATGACATCCAGTCCCATCATTCCTCAGCAAACAGAAGGGAAGGAAATGAAATGGAAACAGTGATAGGTTCTCTTCTCCTAGGCTCGAAGATTACTGTAGATGGTGGCTGCAGTCACGAAATTAAAAGACACTAGAGCAGTGATGGCGAACCTTTTGAGCTCAGTGTGTCAAAATTCGCAAGAAAACCTAGCTTAACTTGGGTGCTGTGTCACATCTAGAATTATCCATAATTCTGTGATATTTGTAGCTCTAGTAAAAGAGTTATATTTTTGATATATGTATTTTATTAAAAGCAAAAACAAGTAATTCTTTTCATTAGTGACTTCTGTTGCTAAATCTTCAATTGAAAGTTGGTATTTTGTACACTTCAAGAAGAAGCAAGCGCTACACGCCCAGGTGCCAGGGTGACCATGTGTGTCACCCAAAAGGGCTTGGGGTGTCACCTGTGACACGCGTGTCATAGGTTGGCCATCACCGCACTAGAGGCAAGCTGTGGCAAATCTGGACCACATATTAAAAAGCAGAGACAGCCAACACAGCTCCTTATAGTCAAATGTATGATATTCCCAGGAGTGATATATGTCTGTGAAAGCCAGACTATAAGGAGAGCTGAGCACCAAAGAACTGATGTTTTCAAACTGTGGTGCTGAAGAAAAGTTCTGAGAGGCCCTTGGACTGCAATATCAAATCAGTCAATACCATGGAAAATAAATCCTGATTGCTCACTGGAGGGACTAATACTGAAGCAGAAGCTCAAATACTTTGGCTACATAATGAGAAGCCACAATTCCCTGGAAAAGACCTTGATGATGGGAAAGATTGAAAGAAAAAGGCTGGAGGGATAGCAGAAGATGAGGATAAGGATGAGATGGTTAAATAGCTGAGCAGACTGAGAGACAGTGGAAGACAAACAGGCCTGCTTTGATGTGGTCCATTGTGTCACAAAGAGTTGGACATTATTAAACTACTAAACATCAAACATTTTAGTATGCACCTGCTTGTTCTCGCTTCTCATTTTTCCTGTGCTTGGCATGGGGAAACCATACCTTTCTCTCTTTACCTCTCACCAAATTTCCCTCCCTGTGTGGTCAGTAAATGGATGCAGTCCCAGCATTCAACTCTTGACTTCACCAGGGCAGGAAAGTCAAACTCCACCTTCTGTTCTTCCCTGCTGCTGCATCAGAACACTGAATCCCTTGGCAGCATTAGATGTCATTCATCCTTTGATCCTTCTTTCCTTCCATGTATATACTCACGTACAACTTCAGTTCCGCATCTATTACATCTTTAAGGCTGCCTCCAGACTAGCGGAATAAATCCTCAGTTAAATCGAAAAGCACAGCATATTCACTTTGCAGCAACGGTGCCCCAACCGGAAAGGCAGCTCCATAGTTTCCCCTACTGGAGCTGTGAGAGTTGAGTCAGCACACACCGTCACCTGGGTTGAGGCAGCCAATCAAATTTTGAGCTGCCCTTCCTGCTTAGCCAGCATCTCGCAGAATTTTCTCACTGTCCCATCTGCATTGGTTTGAAACTTTGGATTTCAAAATACTGCACAATAAGTGTCGTTGACCCTGCATTAAGGTAAATGTGCAGTCCCGATCATGTAATGCAGTGCCACAATGATCAACTGATCGTCATGTGTGATGGCTCGATCAGGACTGCGCATTCCAATGCGCAGTATAAACATGTCTAGAGACAGCCTAAAGCCCCCTTTCAATTTTTTTCCTTTGTAATTGCAATAAAGTCAGTGGTAAGTAAATTACCTTCTCCTCCCCATGCAACATCCAAGGTGGTATATGTCCCATAATGGAATTGTGTAATGCCAAAGGCAAACTTCATGTTGACTTGGATCATTGTTGGGATAAGGGAACTCTGCCCCAAATAAGCATAGCTGAAGTGTACTCCAGCCAGCATGTACCTCCCCCCAGGCAGTCTTGAAGAAGACTGACTCTGTACTGTGCTATTTGCTCTAAAACCACTGAAGCACAGTGTCAGGTTTGTGCAAAAGTGCCCTTTTAACAATATGTTGCCTCTCTTATGCGTTGCCAAAGGAAAATGGAGGATACATTGTTCTTCTTTCACAAGGACAGGAGAGAAGGAAAATAGAGGGTATATTGTCGCTCTTGCAAGAATAGGAGAGAAAGGAGGAGGCACACAAAGTGTAACTTCTATTGTGTTTTGTCTTTTCTTCTCTCTTGCCACCCCAACAGCCATGTTCTCACCGTCCTGAGTACGATGCCCACAACAAAGCCTGTCACTGGATGAGAGGAAATAGGGAACACATGCAGAAAAGTGCAAATAATCTAATTGGGCGTTCTTGCTTTCTGATGTAAAATGGGTGACAATCTGAAACAGGCCAAGAACTCACTTAACCTGAATACAATACAGTCTTGATTTCAGCAGTTTATCCAGGTACGGAAATCCAGATTATTGTTAGTACAGCAGAAACGAAAAACAGCTCCTAACTGATCAATGCCATGACTGCCTGGGCACTTACAGTCTACCTCAGGTTGGCTGATGCTGTAAAAGCTCTGAATTTCATAGAATTACGGTACTCCAGAACCTACATGTAAAACTTGTTTTGCCATCTAGAAATATTTTTCTGTAGTAATAATTGTATTTATCAAGAAAAAGATCAGGAGAAACATTTTCTCCTGGGTTATCCTCCCCCCCCTGCTAGTTTACAGTTTCCTTTTGTAACCTGTACTACAAGCTGTTGTAAGAGACCTGGGCCTCTTGCTCACTTGCTATTTATTACAGTGCGCTTTTACCTCACAGTTCTTTGACTACAGCATTTTTCCTGGAGCAAGACTTCACCTGCGGTTCAGGCCCTGTCTCCACTCGATCAATCACAATAGAAAGCCCTTTGGAGACACCTCCCAAAATATCTTGCCATCACCTGTTCAGATTTAGAGAAAATCCCATGCAAATTGTGTAAAAAGGCACAGTGAATTCACTGCCCAGCAGGACAGACAAAACAAACAGCACACCACCCACCCACCCACAGGAGAGCTCCAGGGGACTCTCCCTTTCTCCTTCCTTCATCCTTGTTCCAGTTCAAGGCTGGCTAAAGAAGTGCACAGTGGTTTGTTTTCAGTGGGGTCCATTTTCATAAGGGGTCGCAGCCCAACGGCGTCTTATTCTTAGCTTTACAGATTCTAACCCTGGAAACATTTTGCTTTTGTTTTCCTTGTCTGCCTCGCCACTATTCTCAATGGGCAGCCATCCCATTGTTACCCGATATTGTTGTACTATTGCTTATAGTACACACGATCTGGAGAGCAAAGGAGAGACCCTTCTCCACCGACCACCTCGGGTTCCCAATTGGAGCTTATTGTATCATTATCATTGATAATAATAATGATAATAATGCAAGAAATAAATAGTTACTACTACTACTGTTATTATTTAGCCTTGGGCAAAACCCGATTTCGATCATCTGCCTGCCTTCTCCGACCGCGATCCTTCCGGTAATTCCACGACAGCCAAATCCGTCGCTCCTTCTCCCTCTTCCCCCCTCCCTCCCCTCCGTAGCTCACGGATCCCATTGACACACACAGCCTCCCAACTCCGAGCAGCCGAATGGGCCGCCAAAGGCAGACCTCAGATCGCCTGCTAACCGCCAGCCTGGCCACCATCTCGCTCCCCTTTTCCCCACATTTTGGCAGCTGTCACCACGAGCGCGCGGAGCAGAGACAAAGCTCAGAGGAAGAGAGAGGGAGACAGAAAAGACGGATCGTTCAGACTCATCCAGGGGTTTCTCTCTCCCGCTCTCTCATCGAGCAGGCGCCGTTCCCCGGGGGTCTGCAGCATCCAGAAGAGGAGGAGGGAGCCCTTCCTCGTTTAACCCACCCAAGGGAGAAAGGATTAAGACCCGGACGGAGGAGGCGTTTGGGGTCTGGAAGGTTAGGGAGGGTCGGTAGCGCTTATCGGTCCTTAGCAGATCGAAAAAGAAAGGATGGAGGCGGAGGCGGAGGCAGGGGCGGTGGGGTTTCCCCCCTCTGTTCTGCTCCAGACCACAATCGGAGGGAATCGCCCGTCTAGACCATTTCGAATAGAAACAAAAATCGAGCGTACCCTTCTTCTTCCTCCTCCTCGGCGCGCTCTATCCAACCGTGGCCTGCGCGGAGCTCCGGAGTCAACGCCGCGGCGCCGAAAAGGTGCAATGGGTCGCTCGTAGGTGGGGCTCCCCGGCGGCTCCAAGGTGCGCGCGGGAGGCGGGACGATCGGGCGCGCGGCGCGGTACGGCGCGGCAGCCTCCTCGGTGCGCGATCGAGCCCCTTTTACCGCCTCCCCCTCCTCCTCCTGCCCGCCATCGGGGTCAGTCAGCCGCCCTCCTGGCTGCTGCTGCTGCCGCCTGCCCTGCTGGGATGGATCATTCGTTCGCTCGTTCGCTCGTTCCCTGGCGCCGCCCCAGCTGACCGCCTCCCCGACGCACCTTGGCTCGCCCGGGCGAGACGAGCGCGCTTGGGAGCCTGTTGTAGCACCGAGAGGGGTGGGGCTCCGAACCAGGAAGCACACGGAGGGAGGGAGGGAGAGGGACGGCGAAGGGCGCGCAAACGTTGTGCGAGCGAAACGAAAACCAAATCGCAGCTCCCCAGAAAAGCTGCTCTCGCTCGGCTTGGTTTCTGCCCTGCCCTTCTTGGCGAGGCGAGGCGGGGCATGGAGGCTACACGCGACACACCGATTATGTTCCGACGAAGGAAATGCAGTTGTGGTTGAGGTAACTGAACAGCGAATAGTGAGGTTCCCTCCGCTGCTGGTGTGCGGGGAGGGGGAAATGAAAAGCCCGGGCCCTCTTACCCCGGTCGGGAGGACCTCTGGGACGCCACCCCGGCTCCCTCCTCCCTTCAGTCTGCTGACACGGCGTTGTAGGCGAGGAGAAGCGCCCCGCGTGTGCCCCGCTCTCGTTGGGTGTGGGGCGTTGAGCCCCGTGGTGCTGCCTCGAGAGGCGTGTGAACGGCGGTCTCCCGCTGCGGCCCGCCTTTATCCTCCACAGAACACAGGACAGAGTCTTTGGGGCAACCCAAGGTGGAGGGTTCCGCCGAGTAAACTCAGCCCTGGAGAGAGCTGAAAAGTAGCTTTGGCGTGCTGAACGCAGCAACAAAACTGGGCAACTCAGAACTTTACAGGGCGGGCCCAGGGCACGTCTTGTGGGCGCCCCGGGCGAGCTAAATAATTTGGAATCTCCACACATTACCCTGTGGCTCAGTAATAGAGCAAACTGCCCGGAAAGCAGAGGGTTGCCTGTTCCAGCCACAGACTTTCCCCAGAGGTTGGTAATGGCAAACCACTTCTTTGATCTTTGGCCAGAAAACCACCTAGAAGTACCTATGGAGGTGCCCGTGCTGCCAACCAGAAGTCAGCCGTGACTTTGTGGCACCCAACAATAAACAAACAAATACACTTGTTACTTCCGTGGAAACAAATTATGCCAAACCACTTCTGTATCTGCTCACAAAACCACATGGAAGTGATTGTCCGGTTGCCATGCGTAGGGCTTGTCTTACTTGTGCCATTTCCATCCCACCTCAAGGAACTAGACATTATCCCATCATCTGTTTTATCTTTCCCAAAAACCCTGTGAGGTGTGCCATCAGCCTTGTTTTTTTCAAATTTGGCAAATGTTACTTTCTCCCAATGAGTATGCCTCCTGGAACTACTACTCTTCCTTTTTTTTAATCCTCTCAGGAGTCCCATGAGGTAGATGAAGCTGACCTAAAGCCAGTCACTCACTGTGCAGCTGTGGCTAATGGGAGATTTGAATCCAGAGGATTCCATTCATTAATATCTGCAGAGTATCCAGACCTTACTACCTGTGGAGCAGCCCATCACCCCACCAGCTCCACAACTGACTTTGGTTTGTATATTATTGGATGGGGATGCTGGCACTACCAATGTCTTGACAGTACACACAGTAGGGTAGTGACCTAAAGAGAGACAGTCGGGGTGAAGAGACTGCCTGACTCTGTGAAGGTTCAAAGGAAAGATAATTTGCTTTTGATGTTTGAAAGGCAGGAAAGGGTCTCCTTATGTATCAGCTTGGCCGGTATGTTGGTTTGGTAAGTTCTTCAGCTACCACTACATAAAGTTTCTGAGCCAATGTCATTGGAGAGCAGGATCAGACAAAAGAATATAGTGCAGTCTTCTTCTGTTCCCCCTACCATTTGCTACAAATCAACCTTTGATGATCAAAGACCTGTCCACACTTGACATTATTTTGGAGAATATCTTGGAATAGGTGCTTGTCGTCCACATGCTAGTAGAGGCTACAGCAAGTCCCAGGTGAAGTCTGCCAGAGTCTGCATTAGCATGTGAACAACAGGCCTGGGATGGAGATCAAGGGAGAATGGCTGCTCTGCTGTACGGTGTTCACTAGTTCCACTGTTTTTTGGATGGGTGAGCAACTATCACATTGATAATAATCTTAACTGGTAGCCCAAAATGCTGTCCCATTTCTTACCTTAAGTGGGCATTAAGCACCCCTCATTAGGCTGTACTTCTGACAGCTGTCTGGCTGGACCACCCTGAATCCAGCCCTGTCTTGCTTCCCATTGCCCATCTGCTTTTTCTTTTGATAAGGCTTAACCCACTGACCTCACCTTTTTTGTCTTCAGTGGTATCCACAGAAGGATATGTTGAGACCTGGCAGTCCCAACCAAGGGATCCAAAGGGGGAAAAAAAAGATAAGTTATGGCAGAGCAGCTGCTGTATCTAGGGGCTCATAGCATTCTTCCACTTCTAGAGAAATATCTCAGAGGGTAAAGGATTCCTGAGCCCCAGTCACCTACCACTGTGTTGGCAAGTATACAAAAGAGAGCATCTCTTAGCAATTCCTGTGTGTCGTGCTCTGCTCAGCCTTTGTTCAGAAGCAGTGAAAAATCTGCAAGTGTCTGCTGCCATGAGATCAGAGTGAAATGCTGGCAGACAGCTGCCACCTGTGCTGTATTCCAGAAATGCTGAAAGCATGGGAGAAGAAGCGTACAGGATAAAGCCCTCTCCCAGTGCTTTGGCAGCGCTTTCTGTCACTGGTGATTTGTGCTGTCTGTAAGGTGGCCTGTACTGGTGCAGTGACAGACTAGTTGGCTGCATTTAGGGGTGCAAAGCGTGCCCTGTGGCTTTAATGTGCTGCACAAAGCTGTTCCAGCAAGGGGCTGACGTGACAGGTCCCACAGGGGCATGGTGCTCCAGTGCAGTTTATAGGCACTTCCACCAGTCCATCGGAACATGGACTTAGTATTGGCTGATGACTTTGGAGCTGGTGGAATGGGGTCTACGTGAACGTAAGAACATAAGAACATAAGATTAGGTTTGCTGGATCAGGCCACAGCCCATCTAGTCCAGCATCCTGTTGCACACCAAATGCTCATGGGCATCTCAAGCAGAGACAAGGACAAACCTATTCCTGCTCTAGAATCCCAGCAAATGGCCTTAGAAGCACCTCGTCCCCCCCCCCCAGCCTGAAAGATGCACCTAGGCATTCATTCTAGGAGCCATTGATACATCTGCCGTCCGTAAATTTGTCTAACCCTACCTTAAAGCCATCTAGACTGGTAGCTGTCACCAGTTGGGCCAGGAAGGTAGTTGGGCCAGGAACACCACAGGATTGAAGACCAGTGAGCACCATGGAGTATGATTAGAATTTAGTTTGTAACTTTCTCTGGCAAGGGTAAAGTGGGAGTAGAGGAGAAGAACAGCAAGAACTGGAGGAAGAGAGGAAGGAGTTAGATCTTGCTAGCAAAAATTCTTTCTAGCCATTGTATGGAGATAAAAACCCTTCCTCTATAGTTTCAATATATGTGTACTCCTTTCTGACTTTCCTTGAATCAATTTCCATAAAGCCCAGTGGGACGTACTTCTGAACAGATATTGTTAAGGTTGTTGTGTAAGAAAGAAAGCTGTTGGACAGGGCAAAGGGGAGCTTCAAGTAAGGAAAAGGACATCAAGAAGAAAGAGGGGAAGATGGAATAAGTAGGCCAAGTCCAGGCAAAGAACAGCAAGAGTGTCCTAACTGAGGCTGAATGTGGCTGCAGGAGGCCAAAGGCAGCTGGGTAGAGCCCAAGGCTATTTTCAGAAAGTCAAGTACTACTGGAAGATTCCATGTAGGGCCTAATCCTGATGATGCTCTCTTGAAGAAGACAAATAGTTTTTCTGCACTTGGCCTTATTCTGGAAAATATCCCAGAAAAGGGACCTGTTGTCTATCTGTCTGCCAGTGGAGAGATATATTCCAGAATAAGGCCGAGTGCAGAGAGGGCCAAGATCAGCCAACTATCCTTGCCGAATCAAAAAAAGACCAGGGCTGACTTGCAGTTTAGGTGATGCTGGTCACAGAAGATTAGCATTGGACTGGTTCTGGTACTAGGCCTAACTTGAGTGCTACCTTTAAAAAAAAAACACCTAAAGAAGTGTGTCACCCAGCTGGCATGGGGGAGGGCGGAATCAAACCCGGTATTTCCAGATAAGAGTCCGGCTTCCTAACCACTAGACCAGTGGTCAGCAAACTCATTAATCAGTAGAGCCAAATAGCAGCAGTACAATAACTGAAATTTCTTTTGAGAGCCAAATTTTTAAAACTTAAACTATATAGGTAGGTACATTATTAACTTAATTAGGGTACTCCTAAGCTGGAAGAGCCACATTCAAGAGCTGTGGTTTGCCTACCCCTGCACTAGATCAAACTGGCTCACAAGGTAAAGAACAAAAGAAAGGACAGGAGATGAGACTTTATGGCTGCGTCTGGCTATACTGGCTTTATCTTGCACTTCAGAACAAATTCTGGATGAAATTGCATAAGTTTTGAGTTAAGAAGAGGATGGACTTGAATGGTTAAAACACATCCATATTCTTGGAATTCTTCTGGCCCCTACCAAGCTGTGTCTGAAACTTCTCTCCATCACTGCAGTTGATTGGCCAGCACAGTCCTTCAGTCACTGATAGCTGTCCTCCACTGTTTCAGTGCTCTGATGCATTCCTCCACGAAACTACAAACTTACAAGACTAAAATGAGTGCAGAAGTGTTGCTGCACAAAATTGGAAAGTGACAGACCAATCATTGAAAGTTTGTTCAATCCAAATTCCTTTGCAGGGGCCCTGCAGCAGTAGCAGCTGAAGTGAAGTACCCCAGTACTGTAAATGATTGGTTCTTTCCACAAAGTAAACAAAAAACCAAGATAATACCTCTGGCCTTCCTCTGGAATGCCTATGTCTCTAGTCTCTTTCAGTGCACAATATGAGTACATGTGCAAATACAAAAGCAGTGTATATGGAATGCTAGAAAAAGTGGAAACACTGCACATTTGATCCACTAACTCACATTTCATTGTGATTTCAATGTGCTTGAGTATGATTTAATGTACAGGAAAACGTGTATAACTTGTTTACATAACACCAAATGAACCAACATGTCCTCATACTGTGTGTATATATATATATATAGATAGCCAGTTTCCTGGTAGCCCAAATTTGGGTATGAAGACATTAGTGCCTCTTAAGGAACGACTTTTGTTTTACTCTGTACCTTAAACAGTGGCTTCAGGCATAGTCTCATAGGGTTCAGAATAACATTTCACTCTAGGAAGCAGAGTGAACCCTTTCCTGACATGGTGAGCAGTGGAATGAGGAGAATAAGTATTGCTAATTCTTGTTTTGCATGAAGAAGAGTTGACTTCTCTTTCCTGCTTTTCTCGCCCATTTAAGGGGTCTCAGAGTGGCTGACAAAGCTTTCAATAATTCTCCCCACAGCGGAACACCCTGTGAGGTTGGTGGGGCTGAGAGATCTCAGAAGAGAGCTGTGACTAGCCTAAGGTCGGACAGCTGACTTCATGGAGGAGTGCAGAATCAAACCTGGTATTCCCAGATAAGAGTCTGGCTCCTTAACCACTAGACCAGACTGGCTCTTCAAAAGTTGAAATGGTGGCAGAGGAACAATCTTTGGATATCTGCAGACAGGAATTTCAGAGGTTTGGTGTGATATAAGAGTTCTGCATACACACTCCCATGCCACAGTTAATATCATCATCATCATCATCATCATCATCATCATCATTTCAAACCTTTATATGTAGTTATTTGCTGTTTCTCATTAAAAAAAAATCTCAAAGTAGTTCTACAGTAGAAAGATAAAGCAAAAGTTAAGAAAACTCGGTTTGCCTCCAGGTCTGGAAGTGAACTCAACAGATCGTCCATGAAGTCCTTTGCTTCCTAAGTTGAAGGTCCTAAATGTATCCTTCCAACTGTTTGACTATGAAGCTCTGAAGAGCACAGGGATTCCTTGCCACCCATAGCAGAAATGTATCCTATCATCCAAGCTGCAAAATGTCTGTTGGGCTGATGTAATTATTCAAAGTTCCCTCAATTATAAGACTTTCCTCCAGCAACTTAAGTGTCATTTCCCCTTTTGCATCCTTCCTGTGACTTGCAAAATGGCATGTTACTATTTTAATGACTCAAAAGTCCCGTCTGTACTTTGTTCTCTAGAAGCAAATGCTTTGATGGAAGTCTGATATTTTTTAAAAAACTGAAAAGGAACAATAAAGAAGTTACTACAAGTACTGTGAAATAGATCCAAACAATGTCTGCATGGGCGTTTTGGTGGAAGTGGTTATGTTGGGTCAAATGACAATGCTAAGTTTTAATCTAAGCAGAAGTGGGTTTATTATACATACGTGTGAGTGTACACCTACGGATTCAACTCTGGTGCTGGATTTTCAGGACGCAGATATAGTCTCAAGTGTCTTACCTTCTACCCTGCTTTTCTACCCTGCTTTCTCACCCATTTAAGGGGACTCAAAGTGGCTGACAAACCTTCTGTAGTTCTTCCCACAACAGAACACCCTGTGACGTAGGCAGGGCTGTGAGAGCTCAGAAGAGAGCACAAAGTCTCTCAGCTGGTTTCATGGAGGACTGCGGAATTGAACCCAGTATTCCTAGATGAGAGTCCGGCTCCTTAACCGCTAGACCAAACTGGCCAAAAAGTCCCCAAAAGGGCAGCTGAGATGATTAATAGAATGAAAAATCTTCCTTATGAGGAAAGGCTGCAGCAGTTGGTGCTTTTTAGTCTAGGAAGGAGACATGAAATATATAAAATTATGCATGGTTTGGAACGAGCGGATGGAGAGCTGTTTTTTTTTCCTTCAAAGTACTAGAACAACAGGTCACCCAAGGAATTCAAAACCTGACAAATCAGGACAAGATGTGGCTATACCAAGATGTGGCGTTGGCTACTAGCTTAGAGGGTTTTTAAAAGGGTTTGGATGCATTCATGGAAGTCAGAGAAATCAATGGCAATTAGGCCTGATGACAGGGTGAATGCCTCTGCAGTTGGAATTGGCTTATCTCTGAAAACCAGCTGCTGGAAGACCATAAGCAGAGCACTGCGCCTGATTCTGGAAGAAATTCCATAATAAAAGGAAGCAGTTTGCATGCCAGTGCAGACTGGGCCATCCAAATATAGACAGTCCTGTTCTGCAGCCTGGCGACTCATCCCGACTTGGGATGGGTTGCTTGTTTTAGGCGGGCATAGCCTGCCCTATCTTGGAACACCACACCTGACTGAAGAAATGGCCTATGTGAACAGGCTGCTGGATTAAGTGGGCCATGAGTTTGATCCAGCAGGGCACTTCTTATGTTCTTATCCATATCCTAGTATTTCTGATAATGGCCAACCCAAGCTGAGAAGACTTTAGAAGAAGCAACTGACCTACTACTCCACAAGCCTCCACTTACCTATCTGTAGCAGCTGCAGCTACAGTTTGGTCTAGTGGTTAGGGAGTTGGACTTTTATCTGGGAATACAGGGTTTGATTCTGCACTCCTCCATGAAGCCAGCAGGGTGACCTTGGGTGAGTCACAGCTCTCTTCTGAGCTTTTACAGCCCACCCATCTCACAGTGTGTTCTGTTATGGGAAGAAGAATAGAAAGCTTTTGCAGCCTCTTTGAATCCCCTTAAATGGGTGAGAAAAGCAAGCTAGAAAAGCCAACTCTTTTTTCTTCAGGGGAACTCTCTGGCAGTTCCAGGATCTACTTTCAGCTGCCCTGATCATCATTATCTTTGGGCAAGTAAAACTTTGTTCACAGCTTCACTGGGAGCAGCTGGTGTGAGCTTCTAGTCACCACTGGATGAAGCATTCACACTCTCTTCTGGATGCAAATGCTGCAAAGGGGCAGTGTACCTGTGACTGTAGAATTGCACGCTGTGTTTCAATCCTAGCATGTGGAAGATGTTGCTGAGGCCCTTGCCCTGGTGATCTGGATGGTCCAGGCTGGACCATCTGCTATTACTGGTGGTCTGGTTGGGCGTACACCAGCCCTTCAAGTGCGTATGGCTCTTTCTGTGAGCAAAAAGTAAATAGGCCCACACTTCAGTCTCTGTGCATCCTAGATGTTTGTCTTTGGATGCTTAGAAAAATAATTAGGGGTGAGCACTTTTTTTTTTTAATTTTGCATTTGAATCTCAGTTGATTCAAATGTCAAAACATTCAATTTGATTCGAACTTATAAAATCCAAATGCAACAAAAACCTGTTCAAATCTGATACATTTGAATCTATTAGTTTGAATGTTGGATACAGACTTGAAGATATGAATGCCGACATTTATATTTAGAGATACGAATATCAACAACATTTGTATGTGTTATATGTATCTGTATGCATTTCGTATGCATTCCATTTTATCCAGTATGCATCCCATTTTTGTTCTGTATTATAAGCACAAATGCTTACAGATACATATGATATTCATACAGATCTGTACATTTGAATGATTCAAATGATTTGAACGAATGTTTTGGAATATTCAAACTTTGTTCAAATGTCTAAATTTAAATGTGAAGACATTCGATTTGAATTTGAGTGTCCACATTCAAACAAATTCAATCGGATTTTGAATGTTGAGAACATTCGTGCCCATCCCTAAAGATAATGCAAAATTTTACCCAGTTTTACAGTTACCTCTGGTACCCTGAGATACACAACCCATCCTATGCTGTGTTGTGTTTGTAGCATTTGTGTATTTAATTGTACTTAATTAATTTTGCCAAGGCATTTAAAAGAGTAATGAATTATATTTGAATACTTCAAATAGTTCCTTCCTAAATACATCACTATTATTAATTGTTGTCATTGATTTGGTCTTAAAATAATATCTGAGCTAAACAGCATGTTAGTAGCTAGGGTAGAATAGTGTTGCAAATAGGAAAACTTGGTAATATAAAGATCATTCATTGCCCATTTTCCTCAAAGGCTTGTGGTAAAGCATCTTGAATCATAAGCATTTCAACAGGAAGGAAGTTCTGGTGAAATCACTGGGATGTAGTGTGTGATCACAGACTCCTTTGAAGGTCTTATTGATTATTTCCAGAAAATGAAATGCTGGAGGCAGGGAAGCAAAGTTTCTACTTTTGAATTTAAAAGACGTCTTTGTGATTTGGAAGATGAAAGCAGCTAAGACTTCAGAAGCACGTTCTTCCCTGCATAGTTGCTTTCCTACCTTTTTTAAAAAAAGATCCATAGTAGAACTGCTGGCTTATCTTCAAGTCTTATCTTCAAGTCTTAGGCCCTTTTTGCACAGGGCCAGTGGCCGGTGTTCGCACTGTGAGCACTGGCACCATCTCTCCCCTGCCTTTTAAAATTTTTAAAAGGAACATTTTACAAATTTGCATGTCATCCTTGTTCAAGGGCCATGCTAATCTTCTCTGTATTGTTTCAAATTTTAGTATACATGCTGTGGAAGTGAGCACACACCTGCACCATCTCACTGTTAACTAGTGGCCCTTGCTGTGTAGATGGTCTGTCCCTGGAATGACTAACTTCTGCCACACATCAAACTTTTGCCATGGCAATTGCAACAGGGCTCACACGGTGTTTGTAGAAGGAATTAGTGTGAATGCTGTGTTTGGGACTTTACTGGGAGTGCCCCAGGCATGCCTAGTAAATCTGTGGAGCAGTTTTTTACTGCTCCACAGCTACAGAGGATTAGGATGGCTTGTTCATGCTCCGGGTCACTCTGGGATGGACAGGGCAATGTGGTGTGTGACTAGAGCATCCCAGAGCACGTGTGGCCATCCTGATTGCCTAAGTACAAAAAGCCCTCAGGCTGTATCTCTATTATGCAGCAAAGACACCTTAAGCGAGGGCAGTTTCCATTACTCCCATGTAGGGGTGTGCATGGAGCCATTTTTCCACATTTTCCACATTCTATTCGAGTTGAATAGAATGTGGAAAATTTCGGCTCCAGCCGAATATCCCCCACCCTAGATGTGGGGGGTATTCATATCCTCCTTTCCCACCCCCTCCCAGCCACCCCTCCTTTCTCACCCCCTCCCCACTTACCTTACCTCCTCACTGTCACCATTCATGTCGCCTTCTCTGTGGTGCCTTCTCCGTGCCGCCGCTGGTGGCATTGTCCTAGGACTCTTCCAGGGCCCTCTGGAACTGTGAGCAGGCTTCTTGGGAGGTAAATGCAGGCATTCTGGTAAAACAGGAAGGCCTGTATTTAGCTCTCGGAATCCTTTTGCAGTTCCAGAGGGCCCTGGAAAAGGCCTGTGCTGCCACTGGAGTGTCCCCCCCCCCAGGTAAGTATGCCCTGGAAAAGGCCCACGCCACCAGCGGAGCAGGTAAGGGGGCCCGGGGGAGGCCGCGGGAGGGAGGTTTGGGAGAGGGTGGCTAGGGGATGGCCGGGAGAGGGAGGCCCCAGGCCATCCAGTAGCCTTAAAAGCTTCTACAGAAGCTTCTATGGATACTGGATTATTCAATTCATGGATGGAAAGGGCCCTTCAAATGCACAGATAATTTGTGCAAATTGTTGTGTTCAATTTTAATTCCTCTTCGGTTCACTTTCAGAGTGGAAGAACACTTCAACAAAGAGACTCATAATCTTCTTTCCATGTTATCCAATGCAAAGGTGGATTTTCTAAGTTACATAAAGCCAAAAGCGAACAGCTTGTCACTTTGCCCAATATGTTATCTCACTCTGAAAGTGGACTGAAGCTGAATTAAAATTTAGGTGTGAACACAGCCCCATGTTGACTAGCACTGATCAAGGTGCCTTTACTACATAACAAAGATTGATGGAGCCATAATCCCACTTCCAAAAAAGCAAATACAACAGTGTGGAATATATGTCCAGTGTTGGGTGGAGTCTGTTATTAGACTAATGCGTAAATCCATAATAAATCCACCGGCCCTTCCATTTCGCACTGTCATCTTGCTATTCCTTGTGATCCCTTTTGGGCTTTGTTTACAAAATGCTTTGAAAAGGAGTAACTGGTGAAAAAGAACTTTAGGTATTCAGTCAAAGGGTTACTCATAGCTTGGTTATTGCATAAGCTTAATTGCCGTTTGAATTGTTTAGGGAATCCCAGTGATGTTTGCTACAGTAGAAACAATGAGGAAATAGTGAAAGGTGCGTGGTTGGAATATGAATCTTAAAATGAATAATTTAGGCCCTTGAGCAGCCCAGCCTTTCTTTACTCAGGCATTGATCAAATATTTTGCATACCTATGTTCTGCTCATTCTTGTATGCATTGATTCTAGCCTCCTTTTTTCCTAGCTAAAGCAAATCCTTATCCTTTGTTGTCTCACAGGGAAAAAAGGTGAGATATAGAGTGTTTTTCCACTGTCACTAGAAGTACCCATTAAGTACCCATTAATGGGTACAAAAATGCCATTACATATCCATTAATGGGTACTTAATGGGTACTTTTAGTGACAGTGAAAAAACACCCATAAGCAATTTCTTTTGCCTTCACAGATTCTAGGTGAACAGTAATATCACAACCCTTCATATTCCTGTTTGGAAATAACTTCAGTGATAAAAGTGCATTATTATTTTTCATTATTATTTTTAAATGGCCTTGAATTAAACAGGAAAGGCAGGCTGTAGAGCAATTCCCATAAAACTTAACAGCCTCATGGTATTTTCATTCTGCTTCTTTTTAAAAAACCAAGCAAACTCCATATATTCCACAAATAGCAATCATACATTTGAGTAGGTGAAAAATAGGTTTTATTAAGTGTGTGGAAACTACACAGAATTCTTTTCTCTATCACATAACACTTGAGCCAGGGGGTACTCAATGGAGCTGATGGATAGAAGAGTCAGGACTGACAACGGGAAGTATTAATTTCGATCAAAGAGTCATTGGACTACGGAATTTACTACCAGAAGAGGCGGTGACTAGGGATGTGAATGAATATTTGAAATATTCCTTATTTGGATGAATTCGGATGAATCTGGACATTCTTATACGAAATGAAGCAATTCATTTTTTAGTATTCGTATGGATACAAATATTTTGAGTTATTTGTATGAATAATGTGGACATTCACATGTGTACAGATACTTGCACATTGCATACATATCTGTACACATCTTGTGGATATCTGTACGCATACGCATGGATATGTATGGGACAAAAATGGGATGTGTACGGGATAAAAATGGGATTGATATGTATGGATGTGTGCGAGATTTATGTCATTGGATATGTATGAAATATTCAGACAAATAGATGCAAATGTATTCATATCAGTTTGTCTAGATATTTTTCTTTATTCATATCAGTTTGCCTAGATATTTTTCTTTATTCGTATGAATTCAGATATTTGAATGTTTGATTCAAATTGAATTGAATGTCAAAAATTGCATTTGTGCACACCCCTAGTGATGACAGCAACTAGCTATACGAAAGAATTAGACAAATTCATGAATGACATATGTATCAATGGCTCCTGGAATAGATGCCTAGCTGCTAGTTTCAGGTTGGAGAGACAAGCAGGATGCCCCTAACAGGTACTTGCAGGAAGCTGAGAGCAGGTGAAAATTTTGCCTTTTATGTCCTGCTTAAGAATGTCCAGAAGCGATTGGTGGGCCACTGTGTGAGACAGGATGCTGCCAGACCAAATCAATTGTGGCCTGATACAGCAGGGATTCTCTTATGCACAGTCTCCGTTCAGGAAGTGCCCTGTTTTGCAAAATGGCAGCCATTATGGGAACGTTCTAGCTGTCATTTCAAGAGAATCATTAAATTCTGGCATCTTTTACAGCATAGGCTTAAAGCAAGGGTGCGCAAAGTGCAGCCTAAGGGCCAAAATGGCCTATGAGGATTTGGCCATTCTGTGCCTGGTCTATTCTGTGTAAAGTGGTAAAGGAGCAAGTTCTGAATTTTACAGCCTTCAGAGCTGCGCCAAACAGCATTTTTGCTCCTTATGAACAAACTTTGGGACATGCTTGGCTTAAACCAGCCATAGCTAACTTGCTGTTAGTCTGAAGAAAACATCCACCTTTCCCTAGCTCCCATGGGGCACCAACAGAAGTGGGTCCATCTTGGCCCTGGTCACACCTATATAAGAAAATGCCACACCTGGAAACACCAAAGGCTAGGAATGAGGCTTCTCTTCACTTTCATAACCTAACAGGATTCACCCTGCCCACTTATGGGTTTCAGACAGCCTCGATCCGATTCCACCCACGTCTTTATCTCCTGTGAGAAAACAGCTATCGAGCCCCCTCCTACAACTGTCAAATCCTCTTATAGCCTGCCTTCCCTTCCATTACGTGCTCCTATTGGCTGCATCTAAGAGCGTGCTCCCCCTCCTTCGAGATTCCTTCAGCCGCGACCCCTTCCAACAAGCCTTAATAAGTCTGCTATGGCAAAGCCTATCTGAAACAACTCCTTACATTATTAAAGTAAAATCTAGGAATGAATTGCAAGTGTTTTGCTTCCACAATCAGAGAGCACAGCTGTTCTATAGTTCTCAGAGTGGTGGACACTAGAGAAGGGGAGATAGAAAAAGTGTTCATGTAGACCAGCATCCTGTTGTGTGGGAGGCCAAGGCCTTTTGAAACAGATGCAGACAGTATGTGCTTTTCAGAAATGAAAATGATTTCATAAAGACTTCTCTGCAGAGGAAGACCTTTCTTTGTGTGGCCAAGTAAAAGCTGCTGTTAGTATAGGAAGACATGCATGCATACATGAAGTCACGGCATTCCATGGGCTTCCCATAGGTTCACATTGGCATGCATACCTTATAGTCCAGACACACATCCACAGAGTTGTGAATGAGATTCTTCCAATGAAGAACAGAGGAAGACTAAACTTCCAGCCAGGTAAGGATGTAAAATAATCCCCTGAAAACCAAACACACATCGGATAGAAATCAGAAGCACAGCAGAATATTCAAGTCACTGATAGGAGTGACTCTGTTACCTTTCAATAAATCATCCCCAACTTTCTTCATCTCCAAAGCCAGGATTTGTGACTTTTTGATGCACTTAGGTTTGAATAGTTTTTTTTTTGCCTGATGTAAATGCTGAAATACTTGATTGGCTGCATGTCATTGTCACAGAAATTAAATTCTTGGCAGCCCAAATGAAATTGGGAAAAATTGCAGGAGCAAATTTCATTCTGCCAGAACTGCTCAGGTTCAATGCTGCCCTAGTTCTGTGCTGTTTATTGTTATTGACAAAACACTTCAAATATCAATTTTTAAAAGCAATTATTATTCCTATCTATAAAAAAACAAGACAAAGCAAATCACCACTTAATCTCTCTTCCCAATATAATCAGAAAACTATATGCCTACCATTTACTGGAGAATTTCAGGGTTGGCTTGATGATAATATTCTTCCAGCAGAACAAGCAAAATTCAGAGCAGGCCATTTAAGATTGAATAACTCTCTCTCTCTAAAATGTCTAATTGATAAATATTCTTCAAACACTCTCAGTACTTTGTATTCTGCTTTTATTGAATTCAGATCTGCTTCTGACACAATTCACCAATGAAAAATGATGGTTAAAATTGAGTGTCACCTCAATAGATAGCGTTTACTGGTCTTGATCCGTGGTCTGAATGTGAACAATAGTTTGAAATTGTTCTGCAACTTTTGGAGTCACCTTCAATACCCAATATCAGACAATAGGACGTGAGACAGAATTGTTCTGGCACCTCTGATATTTATCTTTTACATAGGCTCAATTATACCATCTCCCATCTATTGTAGTTTTCAGCCTCCCTTTCTTGCCAATATGTCTGTTCTAACCCTTTTATATGACACAGCGAAGCATTCTGTTTCTGAAACAGGTTTAAAGCATTGTGCACTTTTGCTGAACACTATGATGAAGAAAAGCTGATTATAAACTATACCAAAATCAAAATTATGATGTACTCTTAATGCTTTAACATGTGACCTATTGAACAGATTTAAATTTATAAATATTTCAGTGTCATCTTTCAAACCTCAGGCTCAATAAGGGCTTAGTAAAGGGGGTATCTAATGCCCTCCAATGGAGGACAGTATATTTCTTTGAAGGCAAGGTAGTTCCATGATGTCTACATGGCTAAAAGTAATGGGAATAGGAACGTAGAATGCTCCATGCTCCCACTGTGGATACAGGTCTTTGCTGATTGTAGGGCTCAGAGATTCTGGCTAAGTTTGGAACCAGGGCAAGAATTAAAGAAAAAAGAAGCAGACTCTTCTTCCCAAGTGAAGTCAATTCAAAAGGAAAGTACAAAAACAACCCACCCTAAAAATGCAGTGTTCTTTGAGAAGCAGAGTTCTTCTCTTCAGACTGCTGGAATCAATACAATCTAAGAAGAAAGCATCTTAAGATCATCCATCCCACCTCATTTTTCTTGCTGGTAGCTGTTTCCTGCTGCTGAACTGAAGATTCTTCAAACCTCTTGGGCAGATGTAACCTGGAATCTGCTCCCCTTGAATGGTTTTGAAGGGATTATTTATTTATTTATTTAGAAGGTCTCAGGGCGGGCAATAACATTTAAATCAAACATATATTTCAGTAACAGTGTCTGAAAAGTGGGAAAAGAAAGTATATTCCCATTTAAGCAAAGGATACTCCATGAATTTGTAAATACTGCATGTCCCATGAACACCATTAAAGGCAGAGAACCTGCACCAAATAAAAATGTGAAGTATTGATTTAGATTATGCTGTTTGCTGTCCTCTTGAAAAAAATATCCACCAGGCTTATGAAATATCTGTGTAAACCAAAAGCAAGCAAATAACTACCTCTCCCTTAAGTAAACTGTACTTGTGATGGCACGCATAGGATAAACTTCTTGAAGTCATTACTTGAAAACAGTACTTTTGTTCACAAAAGGCATAAATAGAAAGGGTGGAGGTTTATAATCTAAATCCTGAATGATCTCTGAACTATGTTGTTTGGCAACTTCACTATGCTCTACCTTTTCATTTTCCACAACAAGCACATATTTGAGTTAAAAAACAAAAATAATGAAATCCAAATGTGAATTAAAAAATCAGTTTCCTACTTCATTATCTCATATTTTTTTAAAAAAATAAATGAAAGCAATTGCTGTTAAGTAAATTCTCTGGAAAGATTTCCATGACCTTAGGTTTTGAAAATATCTTTTTTATTGTTTTCAGAAGTCTTTTCCCTAAACCTATGGGCCTTTCTGCAGTTGCCCTTGTCTTGGTTCCAGACTACATGTAGAATACAAGAGGCTGTCCACATAGTGTAGTCGAGATCAAGGGGCCTTTGATCTGGATCACCAGTAGATTTCCATATCTATCTAGGTCAACCAGCAAACCAGAATGCCCTAGTCTGGAACATGGAGACATGCAGAAGACATGCCTCCATGTTCTGGACTTCTGCTCCTGGCCTTTGAAGCATTGGAGTTGGTGTGGGGGTGCTGCAGAATACGCCTTCCCAGTGTGGCTTTGTTCTTTATCAGGAGCAATCTATCCCAGGTTGAGACAGATAGTATAACTGATCTGGGGAAGTCTACCTGTAAGTGTGGAAATGAGCTAAAGGTGTTTCTGCACTTACCGCTTGAAATCCGGATTAAGGAAATCCATCCCTGGGAAGAGCCGTCTGAAATAAGGATGGATCCAAATGAGGCTTAACGCATCTGTACTCATGTGGGAAGCACAGATAGTGAGGAATGCATCATATGTTTGCTGTGTGGATGGCGGAGCACAGATATCCAGAAGGATCAGGCCTCTCTGAGACCCTGCTGCCCAAGGTGATTGGAGCACTCAGCTGTCAGTCACCGCTTGTTTCTACTGTGCGTGGGCATGTCAGTAACAAACTACTCACTAATCAGCAGCATGCTTGAGATCTCATGGCTGCCCGGCTGTGCTCAACGTGGTGACTTCTTGTCCCGCCCACATGTGTTTCCTCTCCTGTTCCTGTGTGGAGTGTCATCCTTTGATCCAGAATTTGCAGGCAAGAACAGTTTCTTCCTGAAAACCAGTTTTGGCAGCCTCTAGAGACGGATCTCTCGTGAGCCTGTGCGGAAGCGCTGTCCTTGAAGTGGCCCTAATCTGTCCTGCTGTGTGGAAGGTAACTTGCAGATGTGTGCTATATGTGTCCTTATCGGGTGCTTAATGGGGTCTTAATGGCCTGTGTGGAAACCCCCTAAGTAAAATCCCAGAAAGACTGTAGTGACGTCCCTGGTGACTAGGAGAAGTTTTCAACACCAAGCAGTTACTGAATGCACCTTTCCAATATAAACACTGATTTTTTTTTCAATCTCTGCTTTCTTTTTGAAAGAATGGTTTGCTGCTTTCTAAGTCTCAGAATGTCTCTATCACAAGACAAATCATAAATAGAACTTCATCTTCAGCTGTAGTTCTAGGCAATTTCCTTCAGCTGTCTTTGCAACAAACTGGGCATTAGTTAGCTTTCTTTAATTCCAATAATTATTTTCTTCTTACAAAGAAGTAAAGTGGTGGAAGAAAATAGATAGAACTGGCTCATCATATTGATTTTGGGGAAATAAACCACTGGGAAATTAAATAGATGTCTCTGGATGACAGACTGAAAGAAAAGACCAGAATTTTAGATCTAGATAGAAGACAACCATACACACATCCATAGATATGACGGTCTTTCTAGACATAAAGGCAGCATATAAATAAAAAGAAAGAAAATAAATCAGCAAAGGAGGTCTACAGTGTCTACACTCCTGAGGCACTCAGAAACTTGTGGCTCTCTTCCAAGGGTATTAGCAGACTACTAGCACCTGCTGCCCTTAGATGGCCCCTAAGCCTTGGACATAAAAGTCTTCTCCCTTTTCTGACACATAGTCACACCCCATGCTCTGAACACAGAAGTATTTTCTGTTGCACTGAAAACGGCTCACTTCCAGGCCCTTTTCTAGCACAATGTAACATTCCCAACCCAGCTTCAGAGGGAGAGGTATTTGTGTGCGCGCCGTCAGTTTGTAGACACCATACTCCTTGCCTTCACTGCTGTTTTTATTCAGCCTGAGACATCCATATATTCATTTTTCCGGTGCAGGATTTAAGCTCCACAGCTAATATCCCCCAGAGTAGGAAGAGATAGTTGCTTTTCATTCTCATTCTATGCTTACTTTATGCCCCAGAATAGAAGCCTGCCAACCTCATGCAGGTTGATTTATGGTTAGCTAGAAGGTTGATTCACACATTTAGGCAGGCTATCCATTAATGGTCCCTTTTCATTATTTTTTGGCAGACCCCAGTGATGAAACATTTGTCCCATAATCAAATAAAATCTCTTTATTGTGGCTCATAAGCAACTAGGTAAAACGACAACTACATTTTCATGTACAAATGCAGAGGTTTATACTAATCCCATATGGCTTGTCCCAGAACAGTGATGGCGAACCTTTTGAGCTCAGTGTGTCAAAATTCGCAAGAAAACCTGGCTTAACTAGGGTGCTGTGTCACATCTAGAAATATCCATAATTTTGTGATGTTTGTAGCTCTAGTAAAAAAGTTATATTTTTGATATATGTATTTTATTAAAAGCAAAAACAAATAATTCTTTACATTAGACACTTTTGTTGCTAAATCTTCAATTGAAAGTTGGTATTTCATACACTTCAAGAACAAGCAAGCACTACACACCCAGGTGCCAGGATGACCATGTGTGTCACCCAAAAGGGCTTGGTGTGTCACCTGTGACACGCGTGTCATAGGTTGGCCATCACCGTCCCAGAATCTTCTCTCTCCTTCAGATCAAATTTCCACACGAAGGGTCGATCATTCCTCAGTTATATCTAGTACTTACCCTGAAAAGAAACTGCAGGTCTAATAACTTAGCAAAAGGAAACAAAGTGATCATTCTTGCTACATATTTTAAGTGAGCAAATCAAAGAACTAGAGGATATTCCCAAAATACTTTTAGAGCAATCCCAATTGTGTTATACAACTACGTGCTCAGCTTTCAGTGTCACAGCTTACTCCTTTCCTGCCACTTTTCTTATTTCTTTTCCTTCTTTTTTTAAAAAGTATGCTTTACTGTCACCCCCTCATCGCTGGTTGGTTCCTTTGCCCTTTCTTTTAAATGTTTTGGGCCATTATATAGTTAGATACAGCATAATTTCACAAATAACCAGCAGAGGTCAGTATAGAAACAGTGTGTGAACAGGCAGCATCCAGCATCTTGCTGTCTGTTCTCTATGGGTGTTTGTATTAAGAATTGTAATAATTTGAAGACTCTTTTCAGAACAAGGAATAAGCAATAACAATTAGAACCTTTAAACTTATTCATGTTTAATTTATAGCATGATATTCACACAAGAGAGGTACCGTGTTTCCCCAGTGTCTGCAGAGAAATGTGGGATATATGTATGAGATCTCTACAGCTTTGCATGTTACTTGCTGTAACACCCTTCACACCACTTGGGTAATTTTTACATCACACACACACACAAAAAAAAAAAAAAAAAACAAAGCAAAGCAAAGCAAAAAAACCCTTAGACCCTGACAACAACAAGCTCCATATTTGCAAAAATGTTTGGGGGCATCTCCTTTCGCTTCACTTCCCCTGTTTATTTTATTTTCTTATCCTTCCTTCCTTCCCTTCCGGGGAGGTGGCACTGGTTGAATGGACAAGGCATAGAAAACAAGCAAGCAAGACTGAGCATCATACTACTTTGACCAGTTGAGAGCTAAAATGTGCACGCAATGCTACAGTATACATAAAAGTAAAACTTAGTAACAAGCAAAGCGCTTTAAAAGAGTCCCTGGGCTTGTCCCCAAGGAATAAAAAGTCTGCCAAGACTCTCCTTTTGCCTCTGAGCGTCCCCAAGCCAGGGTTTTTAGCGAGGTTCCAGCGCTACAAAACGTGGAAATCGCGCGACAAAATACATGCACTTTAAACAACTCTTCCAGCGCTCTTTCTGTAAGTCGCGGGTTTTCCTCGCTACATTTACCTTGAGGACGCTCCGTGGCAAAAGGGGGGGGGATTGCTTGCTTGCACACACAGCCAAAAAGCATTCACACATCTGAGAAATGCAGCAGGTTCACTTCCTTTCCTTTGTAAAAAGAGCCAGAATTGCTCAGAATGGCAACATTGTTTTCAAGGGAAGCCTTAAAAGAGAATGAGCGAAGGATCGCGCTCCCGATCCTGCAGCCTTTTCTAACAGAGAACAAAGTGAAAGTAACTGCTGAAAGTGAATGAAAGTGACTAAGAATGAGCGCTCATATGCTTTGCTAGAGGCAGGAAGCAGTTTCAAGAGACGGAGATCCGGCGATTTTTCCTTTTAACAAGAGAGGGGGCGGGGGGGGGATGCCTGGAAAGAGAAAACTGCTACCACGGGGACGGAAAGTCCGTTTAGATCGCGGCTGCCAGGGGGACGCTTATTCTGGAAGTGGAGGGGACTTTTAAAGTCAGCTATAACAGAGTGACTGCAGAGGAATCTGAGAGGGGCTAATAAGTCTTTTGGGGATTCAGCCCCTGTTCCTTCCTTGGCCTCTGGCAAAAAGCCAATCTTGATCAATGGCTTGTGTGCCTTTTTTTCCTGACTTCCTTGTTCTTTTTTCCCTCTCTTCTCCTTTTTCTCATCACTTTTTGCTTCTCATTCTGCTTTTTAATTTTCTCCAGGCACTTTTCCAGCAGCCTTATTTCCACTATAATGTAGTTGTATATCCTTAGCATAGAGGCGATAGATCGCAAGAAGAAGTAATCCTAAAGGCAATTCAGTTAGTCCCTCTGTTAATCCTGACAAATTCCAGAAATTACACAGGCTGATAACTACCAAGCACCAAGAGAAATAGTTAGTATAAAATGGATCTAAATAGAACAATAACTAAACAAAACCAAAGATTGAAAAACAATAGAATAGAACACATGTGACCCAAAACAAATTATGTAATGACTTACAAAGTCTTACAAAGCAAGACAAAAAAATATAGATACCAAAATATACGGTATATAAAACATGTAGAAAATTAAATGATTCCAACAGCAATATAGAAACTGGAAAAATGCTTGTAAGAGGACATTTAAAGCATACACCACTGAAAAGGTAAGACTGCATAAAGCACTTTTGGCTTGTTGAGCAAAATAGAAATCAGACTCCATGCATTTTGTTAATCTTGCCACAAATCTCTCCTCTGGTGATAGATGAAGTCTAAGAATGTCTCTAGAATATTAAGAAGCCACGATCGAGCCAGATGCGTTTCAACTTGATGTCTTCTTCAGTGCTTGATGCTAAAAAAGCTAAAAATAGTATTAATAGAAATCAGCACATAAACTTAGTGGCACTTACTGAATCCAGCTTCAAATAGATATAATGAATATGATTTTTCTCACATATGAAAGATCAGTAAACAAATTGCTGTAAAGTATACAAAAATCAAACACAAATATAGATGTGCAATATTAAGAAGCAAAACATCTCCCTTTCCTAGCTTATCTGGACCCAGGTGTTGCCTCTTACATTGTTTTAATTTTTTAATTGATTTTTATTTCTCTTTGCACAATTCAAAATGAAAAACAACAGATGTTGGATAACCAGCACATTGTCATAACAATACAAAATGCAAACCAAATCATGATCACCAAAATATTCTTATACATACTCCCTCACCCAAGCTAATTACAATAGTTTACCTCTTTCAGTTGAGTATCTACATATCACACCATTGTATGCCTATGCATATTTTTTCTGGTGTCCTAATGCCATGTGGATACAGCCTTAAGGCCCTTTCTGCATTTTGTCAGTAGTCCAGACTCAATGACTCCCTAGTATGCTTTTATTAGACGAGTGCAATTCAGCCCTAGAACTGTTCAAAGGGTTCCATCCTGGTTTACTGCTAGACCTGGGACGTGTTTTCACTTGGCTTATTCTGGACTGTATCTCAGGATAGGGGTCTGTTGTCTGCATGCTGTTGCAGACTCTGGCAGGCTTCACTTGGGGGCTGCTGCAGCCTGCACTAGCATATGGACAGCGGGCCCCTATGCCAGGATATATTCCAGAATAAAATCAAGTGCAAACAGGCCCCTGATTGGAGAGTTCTATGCCCCATGCTATCTGCAATGCTTTGTCACTGGTGCTTCCTAAGTTGGCCCAGGGCAAAGATTTTCAAAGCCTAAACACCTGCTCCAAGGATCATTATCAGAATCCCAGCATGGAGATAGGCACTCAGCCTTTGATGACTGGATGTCCTGCCCTTGTGTGCACTGGATTTGACGTAGGAGCGACAAGAACCTGGGCCAGTTGCTGGAAGGAGTGAGCGGTGCCTGGGATGAAAGTTCAGTTAGGTGTTTCCACATTGCTGCCAGGGTTGAGCCAGAAAATTCCCATCCTCCCAATGCGGACAGTGTGTCACATCTTATTCTGGAATAGAGTTGACTGGAATATCCCAGGCTACATTTACTTCCTCCTTTGAAGTCTGGTTAAAGTTTATCTGTGGGGACATCTTTCAATATAGACACCATCCCTTAACTCCTAAAGATGCAGCACTGTTAATGAACCTTTTCACACACCTTTTTAGTCCAAGCCATATTATTTATTCCATTCCATTCCATTTTTATTTGTATACTGCCTTTCCAAAAGAATTTTGCCCAAGGAGGTTTACAACAAACAGAAAAAACAATGCAAAGTAATAATCAAAACAGAATAAAAATACATTATAAAAATTGCCCATCATAAAAAACACTGCAAAATAAGGAAAAGAAAGAAAAAATGTTCAAAGCAGATACAACGAAGAAAAAATACAATACAAAATGATTCATTATAAAATTACCTATAAAAATGCATAGTAACATTCCATACATTATACAGTAGTATATTACAAAATCCCCCAATACTGTGGAGAAAAGGTAGCAAGCACCTCAATGCAGCAAGGAAGTCAAATGCTCAGGTGTAGCAAGCTAGCCAGTTCTTCTCCCCCAGCCAAAGTTCTTATACCTCCTGGGAGGGTGTGGGACAGACAACAAATGCTCAGGTGCAGCAAGCTTACGGCTGCATCCCCAAAAGAATTATTTGCCTCTCTACTGTCACTCTATTCAAGCGGACTTTAAAAGTACCATGCAAATCAGGAATAAGCGTCTGCATGAGGCTCAGCAAAATGCGTGTTTTTAACACACCTTCTGTCCCCATGGGAGCTGTGTTTTCTTTGCGCGCATCTTTTTCTCCCCGCCCCTGCTCTTGTTGATAGGGTGCCAGCGGGAATGGGGAGGGACTGTACTCAGCGCAGCCACTACCAGGAAGACAACCCCTGACAAGTCCAAAGGAAAAATAGCCATCGGTTCTCTGTTTGTCTCCCAGATCTTCTGGCCCCTTAAATGGCTTCTCATGCTGGCAAAGGCAGTGGCTGCAGCTAGTGGCCGTGCAATCGCTCATTCATTCTCCCCACTTTCCCCTGTTATCGCTGTCAAAATCCACCCCATACAGTAGCAATAATCCACCCACTTCACACCTGATAGCGATTGCAACAATGTTGCAATTCTGCACGATTCTGGCTCTTTAGTTCTAAGCTTTAGAAAGGGAAGCTGCTTGTGTTATTGCTGTGTGTGTAGGCGGCAATCCCCGCCCCTTTTGCCATGGAGCATCCCCAAGGTAAATGTTGCGAGGAAAACCTGCAACTTCAAAAAGAGTGCTGAAAGTGTTATTTAAAGGGCACTTTTTTTGTTGCGGGTTTTCCTCGTTTTGTAGCGCTGGAAGCGCGCTGAAAAGCTTGGCATGGGGGTGGTCAGAGGTAAAAGAACATTTTTAGCACACTTTAAATTGCTTGGGGACAGGGCCTACCTCAATCATACTTTCTTGAGTCCTGATTTTTACAGTTCTCAAGCTGTCATAGAATGTTAATCTGTTTTCATTTTGGGGGGTGATTGGGGAAGAGGACTAAATGGGGCTGAACCATACTATAATGGGTGGATACTACACGAATTTGTCTTCCTTTTCGCCTAATGTGTGATGACACACTGCTGAGTCACATAACCTTTATCCTGTCAGGGTGCGGGGGGGGGGGTTGTGATGGTAGAGAGGGGTGGAAATCTAAAAGAATTTGCAGGATGGGAACAGAAAGGTGTGAACAAATCAACTAAGCTGAGGAAGGATTATCAGGTATGGGATGAGACTAGAGTTAGTGCCTTTTGAGTTTGGCTGCTTAATAAGGTGTGACCATGGCCTCTATTAGGAAAGAATACATTCCAACTGGAACATGTGGTAAATAGAATGTTGTTTATGAGCCATTATTATTTAAAATCATGTGGATGATATGTTTAATTATTATTCCCCTCAATAATTTTTGTTTGTTTGCTTTTTTAAAGCTTTTTTAATTGAAATTATAAATAACATAACAATCCACAACCAACAAATAGCATGACAACCAACATATAATAAGAAAATCAACCGTTTGTTTGCTTTTATAATCCACCCTTCCTCTGTTCTGGCCTGGACCTTTTTAAGCATTTATTATCATTATTATTTTAGTGGAACACTTTTCCTGCTGATTGAAAATTTATTTACAAGTGACATGAAAACCACTGTCTCAATTAGTTTGTAATTGTGCCCTTTGGTTTAACATTTACTGCTTTAAAAAAGAAGAAAAAATTATTATAAAACTAAAGGGATTTCAGAAATACATATTTTTATTTTTTTTCAAAGCATTACAAGGACAGCTGATGAGGAATTTTTAATTGCTTGTCTTAATCAATGCATTAATAATCATTTTCTCCAAAATCAACAGTCTGAAAAGAAGTATTTGTCAGATAATTGCTACCACCTCTACTTAATATAGGGAATTGAGGAAATGTTTTGCTTTGATTTGTCTAATAAGTTCTCACATTACCAATTGACAGGGAATAAATGTGAGATGGCAAAAATGCATCAGGCCCTTCTGACCTTTTAGTTCTTCCCAGAGATGATTGTGTTACGATTTATGTTGTATACTTGACTAATGAGATCCTGTATTGTAATTATGTCATGAGGTGAGAAAGACCAAGGGAACAAGATTTGTAAATACTGTCAACAAAAGCTACATTTCTATAATTTTTATGAAGAAAGGAACAGGGGAAAAAAGTCTGAAAAGTTGAACCTGAGGAAAAGTTCTATGGAACAACATTTATTAAGATCATGAATAATTTAGACACCAACTAGTTTGAGATCATGTGTGAAGTAATTGTCCAATGGAAGAGAAGTAAGAGAATGAGGCAGGATTCACATTGCGTCTTTATGTTGCCATGAATGTGCTATGAAGGAGCAGAGTCCACATGTTCCTACCCATTCATGACACATTCAGTGTACTAGAGGAATGCAGCCTCCACATGGACCCACATTTGTCCTACCACTCTGCCTCTTTCAGAGCTTGACAACAGATTGGGAAAAAGAACTCTGACAGCACTTTGTTTGTTGGTGGCCCTGTCACCATCCTGTGGCCACTGCTGCTTTTGGACCATTTGCTCTGGCTGTGGGACTCATGGCTCTTGTCCCAGGAGTCAGCCATGGGGACTCACCATTTGTTTTCTACAGCCCAGTGAAGAAACTGAATTAAATCTGAATTAAATTGAGTCAACATGTATGGTTGCAGAACTATTTGGAAGCACAATGAATTTCCAGGATGGATGGGGAAGGAAGAGGCCACAATTGGAGCTCTGCCTTTGTTCTCTCTGAGCTTTTGATGCACTGCTGTCTCACCTGCTCTGCTCGGTGTGTCCCTCTATATGAAGCTCTGCTAGAGATACTTGGCATGATGCAGTAGATGAAAAGAATTGGAGCTTCCGGGTGGGTAGGGGAGGACCCAAAAAGCTAGATGAATTCCCCAGCCATTTATTTTATTTCCCAAGAAAGAAAACCTGGAAAAAAACTGAGTAGGAAGTCAATTGTCTACAGACACTGTGCTGTTGAGGATCACCATGCTGTTGAGGGTAGCTAGTGGCTCTTCATTCAGGCACGGGCAAGCAACTTCAGTAGCTTACGTGAAATCTGGCAGTGCGTGCACACCTTTTGAATGGTATGAAAGCAAATGCTTGCCAAAGCACAGGGCAATTCTGCACTGGCCAGCAAGCATACTAGAAATCTCTTTCTGCATCCTGATGTAATCTAAGGGAAGCTCTGGGTGGTAGGGTCCTAGTAAGTTTGTTGGTCTAGTATACTGGGCAGTGCAGAATTTCCCACAGTCCAACTCAAGATCACTTTGGATGTTTTTGTCTTTCTCCTTACTCCTCACTTCTTTACCCTCTTTCCATTTAGTAATACCCAATCCATCTTTCCTATCCCTCTGTATTAGGGTATTATAAAGCCATGCTGCTTGGCAAGATATTAAGATCTTGCAGTCCTGCTCATCTGTGATTATTCTCCGGAAGTTGGGACAGCTCATTTCAGAACTGATCTCACTGAAGGATCAGAAAGGCTGGACCTTTTGGCTCAAGCCATTAATCAAGCAACAAATTAAACTCCACTGTGCATGCACAGCAATTGAAGTTTTTATCAGCTAGTCAGAACTTTATTTTGACTCATGCCAGTATTATTTCTGCAGTATTTTTATCTTTGTAAATGGATTCACTAACAAAAATAATAGCTGTTCTCTGAGCAAGGATTCTTGTCTTCCATGAAGGAAAGAAAAATAGAAATGTTGAGGGTGTTGAAAGTGGAGATAAACACAGTGTCTGCAATTTTTGTATGCTGGTGACAGAGCGGGTGGCCATCTTGATTTGAATGCTAGCAAGTGTTGTTGGCCTGGTCACACCAGCCAGCCAAGTCTCTGTGATGGGGACATTGTACCCAGTCACCATTGCTTGGTAAAGCTTACCTGAACACCTAGTCTTCTGCCTCAGGAATACCTAAGAACACCGAGATGCCTGAACACATACCGTGGTGTAAGGTGTGAAAGCAGAAAATGGCAGTACATGCATCTGTTCTGACAACACTGGTTAAACAGAATAGCAAGAAGAGAAATACTGGCCCTAAAACTTAAATGTTATGCTCTATGTGCATGTGCCTCACAATGGCTCATGCACATGTGTGCTCATTTCAGATGTAAATAGCATGTTGCTTCCTGACCTGGTTCACCCTGACCTGTTCTTTTACCCACTTGTGGCTAGGGGTGGGTATGGCAACCTACACCTGGATGCAAGGCCTGGAGCATACCAAGTGGCCATTTGCATGCCTACTGCTAATAATAATAATAATAATAATAATCTTTGGTCTATAGAATGATACAAGTTCACCAACATAAATTTATTATGTAAATATTACCTGTTCAAAAATAAATAAAAAGCATACATTGGTGTATATTTGCATAACTAAGTTATATGCTGATTTGCATTTATGTATGAGGATGCAGAAATGTCTTTAGGTTTATTTATTATTTATTTATTATTTGTATTTCTATCACACCCTATAGCTGAAGGTCTCAGGGTGGGTAACAACATTTAAAATCAGACATATATTAAAACAACAATAGTACATATTAAAACAGTAACAGTGTCTGTAAAGTGGGAAGATACAATATATTACCATTTAACCAAAGGCCAGGAAAAAGAGGTTGTCTTCACCACCTTCCTAAACACATACAGCGAAGGAGCCTGACGCACCTCAAGGGGGAGACTATTCCATAGTCTAGGGGCCATCACTGAGAAGACCTTCTCCTGGGTGCCCACTCCTTTTACTACTGAGGATGGTGGGACAACCAGGAGGGCCTCCCCTCCAGATCTTAAGGCATGGCCAGGCATTCCTTTAGATATTTGGGGCCCAAGTCATTTAGGGTCTTATAAGTCAAAGTTAATACCTTAAATTGGGCTCAGTAGCGAATCGGCAGTCAATGTGACTGGTGTGATGTGTGTCCAGCCAGCTGTCCCAGTCAGCAGTCTAACTGATTGGGAGAGCTGGCCAAACAGTCTTCAAGGGCAGCCCCATGTAGAGCGCATTACAGTAGTCCAATCTGGAAGTTACCAGAGCATGGATAACTGTGACCAAGTAATCTCTGTACAAAGAGGACTTCAATATACTTACCTGCCATAATTGGGAATAGGCACTCTTGGCCATAGCCTCTACCTGAGCTTCAAGTGTCGGCATAGAGTTCAAGAGCACACCCAAATTTTGCACCTGTCCCTTCCAGGGCATTACAACCCCATCAAGGACAGGGCATCTCCCAACTACACAAACTTGAGACCCACTGACACACAGCACTTCTGTCTTGTCTGGATTCAGTTTCAATTTATTGCCCCCCATCCAGCACATTACTGCCTCCAGGCACCTATCAAGCACTTCAGCCACCTCTTCTGATTCAGAAGGCACAGAGAGATAGAGCTGGGTGTCATCTGCATATTGATGGCACCTCACTCCAAATCTCCTGTTGACCTCTCCCAGTGGCTTCATATAGATATTAAAGAGCATGCGAGATAAGATTGACCCCTGAGGAGCCCCACAAGTTAGTTCCCAGGGTGTCGAGTCAGAATCTCCCACTACCACTATCCGAGGTTGGCCTTGGAGATAGGAGTGGAACCAATTGAGTGCATTGCCTCCAACTCCAACCATGGTCAATGGCATCAAAAGCTGCTGAGAGGTCCAAGAGAACCAACAGGGTTCAACTCCCTCTGTCTCTGTCCCGAAGGCCATCAGCCAGGATGACCAAGGCAGTTTCCGTGCCATGACTAGTCCTGAAGCCAGACTGAAATGGGTCCTGATAATCAGCTTCTTCCAAGCATGCCTACAGTGCATTCTTGCAAACATAGAAGCAAAATTATTAAACATCAGTGGCAGAACTGGAAGTGCTAAGCCTGTTAAGTACAAACTTACCAGTTAAATATTAAACCTTAAACAAAAAGTAACTTTTCAATTTCTAGTTGAACTCACAGTTCATTTCAGCTTCAGTACATACATTTTCTGCTGAAATAAAACTAGTAGCACCCACACAGGAGTGAGCTTTTGCTATTAGCTATACTCCCATTGAATTGCATATCCAAGGTTTTCAAAGGTTTAAACAGAGCGTGACAAAACACTTTGCAGGCATGGGAAGTTCATTTCAGCTTCTTAATGTACACGGGCACAATTCTATTTCTACAAGACAACAAAGCAAAGGGGATGAAGACATGCTAATGTGATGGTGCCTTTATAAGACATGCTGAGGACTAAAGGTCCATGACTCCCTCCTGTCTCCATAATGTGCATCCAAATTATCTTGATGAATTTTCCTGATCCTCCCATTTTCTTAATGTAGGCCATAATCCTTAGATTTAAACTTTCTGTCCCCTATAATAGCTTTCAAAATGGACTGTTGATGATTCACCCCTCTCTTTTGTTCAGTCTTGTTTTCCCTTCCCTCTGATGTTCTGCTTTACTTTCTGCAATAAATTATTTTTGTCTAGAGTGGCTTAGATAGCAAGGACAAATTTTTGTATTTAATTTCTTCCTGGCCTATATAACAAAAATATGTTTAGATTGTTGTCACATAAGCCTATAATACTGGTGATGATTACCCTTTTTCCTTTCCTCAATATGCCTGAGCCTTCTAAAAATGTATACATATACAAATTAGAACTGGAAGCTGGATGGTCATTATTCTGGAAACCTCTTCTTTGTGGGTTGTTTTCAGTTTCTAAATGACCTGAGATGACACATGAATTAGTCTCAAAAGAGAGAGAGAATGGAGAAAGCATTTGCAATTTTAGAGAGTCATAGAGACAAGATGTTCTGAACTTTGCTCAAACAATTAATGTAGAAATTACAGTGTATTAGGCACGTTAATTTGGAAGAGCATCGCTGTGGTGACCAAACTATTCCTTAGCTAATACAGCACAATTGCATATAATTGTAGAACTGCCTCTTTCTAGGGCAATGGTCACACACGAGTTTTAGGTTGACCTGAGTCAGTCCCCAGGCCCTGTAACTCACATTAAGTTAATATAAGCTGTATTCCAAGCTGGCCTACACCCATTAGACCGTCCTAAAATGTAGTCCTGTTTTTACAGGACTGACACAGACTCAGGCTGGCTTTGAATTCCAGTCCGTCTTCTGCTTCCTAACGTGTGACTGGGGGGTGGCCTAAAGGAGACAGAACTGTGCACTGTGGTGGGTGGTGCCCAGTATTTCCTTTTGGCCAATCAGCATGTGTGGAGTTCATGAGACACCTCCCTTTCAGCCAATCGGCATGCACGGAGTTCATGAGGCATCTCCCTCTCTCCTCAGTTTATGTGTATGATTCCTCTCTCTAGCGTTTTTACCCAAATTTATTTTTATTATTTTAAAAATATTAATTGCAAGGAGAAGAAAAGCACATAAAAAAGGAAGGGTGTATGTGGAGATGGGGGGCAGACTTTTAAAAGAACTTCAAACACCCGCCCTCACCTCCCTTGAGCGACATGAACGGCATCCAATAGGAAAGTCCGTGTATTTCAAGTGGAAGGTGGCCACCTGCTAGCAAATTATAAAGAAAGCTTTAAAATGCCAAACAGAAGCAGAGGTCATCTTTTCATTTGCCTCTCTGAGCCTAGAAGGTACCTGAACCTTAAAACTTTCAGGGAAAGTTGCTGCTTTACAGGGAAGAGTCAATGTCATAAAAAAAATGTATCCTGCATGAGCTGTTAACAAGGTGCATTTTCTACCCTTTAATGTGTGTTATAGGTACAGAGGGAACATGAGCTGCTTTTAAAATAGCTCTTTAAATGTGTAAGGATGCAGCCTTTACTGCAGGCTAAATTGTTTCTGCAAGGAAAAGATTGTAAGTAAATATGTGTGACAATATGGACAATGAAGAGTGACCACTTAGAATACCCAAACCTCTGTGACACAGGAAAGGTAAAATGTCTTTAAGATACAAGAAAAATTTTATTTATGATAGTATAGAACTATGATACTAAACGCAAAAGCAGAACCAGGGAAAGTTGTGACTCTTACACCTTGGTTTAACACAGGCCACCCCTGTGCAGTTTCTAAAAATAAGACATTGTGCTTGTTGCCAGTGGAGTCCATTTCAGCTGGGGTGTATTGGCTGAGATGTCCACTGCAGCTTATAACACAATGGAGAAGTAGTTTATGGCTGTGTCCATACTTAAGTTTTAATCCAGTTTCAGCCCACTTTCAGACAGAGAACCCATCAGCAAAGTCACAAACTGTTTTCCTTCTGCATTATCAAACTCAAAATCCACTTTTGACTTAGATAATGTGGGGGGCATAACTGTTCTCTCATTCTGAAGGTGGACTGAAGCTGGATTAAAGCTTAGGTGTGAACATAGCATATGTGGTTGATGAATTCTCCTGCCTGGCAAAAGGTGCTACTATGTGCATGTGAATGCCTACATAGTAGGAAATCAGAGGCTTCCAAAACCAGCCATAATCTGCATGGTGTAGGAAAAGTAAGTACTCTGCACTGAGGGATTCCTGTTGGGCAATCACAACCGTGCCATAGACCTAATGTAAGATGTAAAAACACCAGCTGCACTTACCAGGTTGCTGAGTATCCTGAAAGTTTGGATGGTGAAGCGGTGCTCAGCTGCCAGCTTTTGGGGAAAGCTATATTGCCAAAGCCAGCCATCGGATTCCCTGTTCTTGATCTGCAGGAAAAGCTCTTGGGATGAAATCAGAACTCTTGTTTTTATGGATTGGGAGGTGATGCCCCTTGACCAAATAATCAAAAGTGGATCGTGTCATTTGGAAAGGCTGCAGCCATTTGTTCTGCCACCAGTGTCTGGTCTTTGCTTACATCCAAAACATTCTGATGGAAGCTTGGCATCCTGGTGAAAGCCTGGCATCTGCTAAGACAACGGGAGGCTGACAGCAATTACCTACTCCTCATAGAAGTACTCATTAAACCATTCTCAATGCTCTCAGACCTCTCACGTACTACTGCAAAGTCCTCTGAATCAAAAATATAACTGGTTAAGTACTAACAACAACAACAACAACAGAAATATTGCACATGTTCTGAAATGTGGGAGGCTAGTGGGATTGATGATGGAAGCAAAATCAGCTAGGGGAGCAAACAGGAAAAATTGTAAGTTGGGCAAGGGAAGCAGCAGCGGGAGGGGTGAAAGAAGCAGTCTGTTGTTCCAATGACAAATAGGACCAATGATAAAAGAAGAATCAGAACAAGAACTGTTTGGTAGGGACTGCCTAGATACATCCCCTATCATGGATTGGTGGGTGAAAGGACTGGGCTACGTGGCACACTAACTAATCCCTTTTATCTGAGGAAACAAGACCTCACTGCTTTCTTCTCTGCTGGACAGGCCCCAAACCAGTCCCTGATGGCCAGACTGTGTTCCTTGGAAGATAGGAACAATATTTGGATGGGATGAATCTTTACCATGTCACCAAATGGCAGAAGAAGCAGTAGGAAAGTGCCAAACATGTGACTGACCAACCTCAAATGCCTTTCACAGCTGGGTCATATTACTAACAGTCCATCTGATTAGGGTCCAAGTCCATGTCCCCTTGTTCACTTACCTGCCTTTAGTTGGGACCACTGAGTCCAGAATAGCTAGGTATGGGTGGGATCAGTGCTGTCTGCACCAAGTCCAGCTCACATGTCCTCAAAGCTCATATGAGCTTTGTGGCAGCACCCCCATGGTGCCTCAGGGGGAGGAGGGTTGCTTTTCAGTGGCATACTACGCTGTGCCATTGAAATGTACCCCCTGGTCTCAAACTTATGAGATGTGCCTTCTCATCACCTCCTGTGTTCTGCATCTGAACTGCTAGTCATTTTGGTGGACTCAATTAAACAGGTCTGGCTGTGGTCCAGATTAAAGCATCCCTAATAGTGGGGGGGGGGCATGGGTTCATAAATCTGGATTAATATGTAGATTTATAAAGGCTAGATGTGTACTACACAGAGTCTTAATCAGTGCAGAAAAAGCCTATGCAGCTTGTCAATAATTTCCAGAGATTCTCCTGTGTTCTTTGATTTGCCCTGCCCTATAGTTGAACATATGGTTCGTTTCATCTGTGTATAGTGCAAGAAAAGATTTTTCATCAAATTTTTTCACCACTAGTTGGTGTTCACTGATACGTTCTGTCAGTCTTTTCCCAGTCTTGTCCAACAGAACGGTGTTCACAGTCTTGGCATAAGAAATGGCACTCCCTATGTTCTTGGATAACTTAGTTTGTATGCAGCTGACTTTCTAAGTAGCTGTAATATTTCTGAGATGTGCTTGATGTTGTCAGGAGTAACTTTTTATTTTGACACATCCACCACTGGTTTACCCTGTAGAGAATGCCCCAGGCCTGGAATGAGGAATCAGGGCTAGGAATGAGTTAGAACAGCACAACTATAGACCTAATTCCAAAGTCAGAGAATGAAAGTTCTTCAGCCTCAATGATGCAAGTCTGGGAAGTTTATCCATGGCCCCAGAAATGGTCCCAGAAGTGGTACTTGGCTCTGAAATGGGTTGGTTCTGGTGCACAGTGGAGGCAGAAGGGTCACAGCCTGGACTGCAAGGGAGACTATTTAAAGTTGGTCTCCAGTTAGAGCACTTCTAGGTATAGTTTCTGTACTAGGAAGCGGACCAGGCATGGTGTCTATGCAACCAGCACATTCCACAGGAGGTTGTGATATGTGGACCCCCACAGTTCCAGAACAGATCTGATGTGGTCAAGAAAGGTGATGCAAATATTACTTTGTTCTCTTTCCTGCTGTGGTAGTGACTTACATTGGTAGACCGGGCCTTCATATTTTCCCTAATCTCCCGTTTCCTATACATGGCAGTTATTTGCATAACATGATTTTGCACTATGTGAAAGATTTTCAGGAACCAAACTAGTTTTATAAACAAGGGGTGTCTCTGATAAAGCAGGTGTCCTAGATCCCATAAATAGTTACACATCTTTACATCAGATCCAATGACAGATTATCGCGAATTGATGTCAGATATTTCAACCCATAAGACAGCCCCAGTATTCACACTGTTCAAGCAAGTGACATTTCTTTTCCATTTCCGTTTTGTAATTTGTGAGCATCACATGGGAAATGTTCCAGAGGACAAATTTAATTTGTCAAAAGAGCAACAGAAAAGAAAGAATTTCAGACATAATCTTCTTGAACCGGTCCACAGTTCATATTTTAATAGAATGATTAAGGCGCTGTGGGACATGTACTAATCAAAAGACAACAGAGATTACTATCGTCTTCCACATTGTCTTATGTTTTCTGAAGAAACGGCAATAAAGGCTACCCACATCCTGTGATTCTAATTTCATTTCATTCTATGCGCAAGAAAAAGAATACAAGGGGCAAACCAAAATGTTTTAGTGACCTAGAGTGCCAAAGTATGAGCACAGACTGTCTTCTGAGACTCTTATTCTTCATTATGTAAGTTATCTCTGATTACCTATTCTGTAATGTCTAGCATAACATAGCAGTGTTGAAATTGTCTTGAACACAGTCTGTCCCCGAGCATATATCAGCACAGGGCACTTACTTCCAGAGATGATTAACTACCACCACCGTCACTGTTTGTTATGTATAAAAGGAACGAGTCCCTGGCACTTGATACACAAAAGGTGATGGATGATGTTGCTGAGGTTGGTGTCCCATCAATCCCAGCCAGAAAGCATGACTGAACTGTTATTATTTTAGATAATCTATTTTATTTGCATTTATAGACGCTTTATTGTGACCCACTCTGAGGCCTTCGAATATAGGGTTGGGTATAAATATAAGAAAGAAAGAAATTCAAGGGAGATTGCATGCTGAAGCTGAACAGTATCTGCAGGATTGCCCGTGTTCCCTTTCCTTGTTTCAATATCTGCATCAATTGCTACAATGGTGAACTGAGCCAAAAGAAACATGGGGAAGGGAAAAGCATACAGCTCTTTTCTTCCAAAATAACCCTTGGGAGAAATAGTCTATAGACTATGGCTGCGTTCCCATGCAATAATAAGTCTGCTGAAAATCTTTTGCCACGGAGCGGTCCCATGCACGGCTTTAATCCGGGTTTCCAGCACCGCTAATGGGGAAAACCCGCTTTAAAAAAATACCTGTTTAAAGCAGTACTTTCTGGAAGATGTGGGTTTTCAGCGCAACATTTTCCATGGGATCGCTCCGTGGCAAAAGGGGCGAGGATTCTCTCCCAGGTGGGAATTGCCGGCCGGAGAGATCATCTCTCTCTCTCTCTCTCTCTGTGTCTCTCTTTTGCCTGTCATCCAGCCAGTGATCTATGCAAACAGCAATCTAGGCAGGCATTTTCTCTTTGCTGTTTCTGTTTCCAGTCCCAAAGAGAAACAGCAAAGATACATTGTGATGAATTGCTTCCGCGAAAGTGAAAGTGTAAAAGAGCTGGCTGGGTGGAGATCTTGTAAAGAGTGCCGGCTGCAGTCTTCACAAGCAGGGGAGACGAACAGAGAAGTTTTAAATTTTTCTTTTGGTCCTTTTGAAGGAAAGGATTGCAGGATCGCTGGCTGGGGGGGAGGCGTTTCGGCAGCTGGAAATTCCTTCCGCCCGATCACCCAATGAAACAGTGGGGAGAAAAAGATGCAGGTAAACAAAACACGCTTCCTTGGGGACGGTCCGTTCATTTTAAATGTGTGTTTTGCTTACCCCCTTGGGAACGCTTAAATCCAGATTAAACCCACTTTTCTTTAATCTGCTTCAGTGGAGGGGCAATAGAGATACAAATTAGTACCATGGGAACGCACCCTATGTTCAGTTTGGTGTGAGCCAGTTTGGTCTAGTGCAGCGGTTCTCAACCTTTTTAAGGCCAAGACCCCAAAATAAAGTTCCAAAAGCCTCCACGCCCCCAGGGGCAGGGTGGGGGGTGGGGGGTGGGGCGGGGGTGGGGGTGGGGCAGGGGTGGGGGTGGGGGTGGGGGTGGGGCAGGGGTGGAGCTGGGGGCGGAGCCGGGCAGAGCCAGGGGCGGGGCGGGGCAGAGCCAGGGGCGGGGCGGAGCCGGGCCGGGGAGACGCTCTGGCCGCCTGTTCCTCCAGCCTCTCTCTGGTGGAAGTGGGAGAGCCGGCTGCCGGGGGCGTTTGTTGAGGTGCTCATTCGGGACGTTGCGGGGCGGGCCGGCGAGGTGAGGGAAGGAAAGGGGGCAGAGGAATGTGCCGGGGGGGCACCAGGAGGCGGAGGCGGTGGTGGCAGCGGCGGCGGCGGCCATGGGGGATCGCGGGGGGCGCGCGGGGGGGGCAGAGGGGCATGGCGCGACCCCGGGAAAAGTGCCGTTCGACCCCGCGTGGGGTCGCGACCCACAGGTTGAGAACCACTGGTCTAGTGGTTAAGGGGACGGACTCTTATCTGGAAATACCAGGTTTGATACCGGGTTTGATTCCGCATTCTATGAAGCCACCTGGGTGATCTTGGGCTAGTTACAGCTTTTTCCTGAGCTCTCACAGTCCCATCTACCTCACAGGGTGTCTGGTGTGGGGAGAAGAATAGAAAGCTTTGTCAGCCGCTTTGAGTTCTCTTAAATGGGTGAGAAAAGCGGGGTAGAAAAGCCAATTCTTCTTCTAAATGTTAATCCATCCTCAAGTCTTTTCTGCACTCATCTTCATTATGGAATATATCTTGGAATCCAGACCTGCCATCCACATGTTAATGCAGACTACTGCGGCATAAAAATAGCAGGTTCCTAGTCTGAGATATGAACCATAATAGTTTCAAAGTCCACTTTCAGAGTGAGTGCTTTTGCACACCTCCTGACTCAGTTCTAGGATGCATTAGTCCAGGAACTTTGTAATGCTCAATGCATCTGAGACCTACCCAGTGTTTCCTCAAGCCCTGGATAAGAGCAGTTGTGGCCATTGCCTTGCTCTGGTAATGGTCACACGCGGTGCTATTGCTATGGCAACCAGGCAGTGCCATGCCCATCCCAAGCTCTGTTTACCTGGAAGAGGTGTGAACAGAGCTGTGCTGGGAGCTCGTAAAAGCTGTAGAGCATTTTTTAGTGCTCTACAGCTATCTGCCTGTGATAGACTTTGGCTTGAGGAGAGCTGCTTGTGGAATAAAAGTGCCTCTGTGCAGTGCTTCTGCCTGAGTGAACACATCAGCAAAATGACTAGTCATTTTCCTTCCACATTCCCTAACTCAAAGGTGATTTTTCTGAATTAGATAATGTAGAAAAAATAGCTTGTCACTTTGCTGATGGCCTCTCTCACTCTGAAAGTGGACTAAAGCTGAATTAAAATTTAGGTGTGAAAAGTACACTGTAGCGAACTAGCATCAAGCAAGGCAAGACGCTGAATGCACTCAGGCAGTCACCTTTATGGGAAAACAAGTAATAGACAAAGCTACCCATATCTCTGAGTGAAAGGGAAGGGAATCTGCAGAAATAGGAGCATGCAGATGGCCAAGAAAAGGCTGTCTCTGGACAGGAGTCAAGGGATCCATCAGAAAGGCAGGAGGCATTCTGGTCACACATGCCACCTCCCAGCCGAAATGAGCATTCAGAATGCTTCGTTCCATTCTGAGCCCAAAGTGAATTTTGCACGTACATGGAGGCTTGTAGGCCCAATGCTTGTTGAGCCCAGAGGTTGCTTGAGGAATGCCCTTATGGGTACAGCTTCTGATTTGGTGTAAAAACAACAGTCTGTCCTGCAAAATTAGTGAGAGAATTTGTGTTATGCAATGTTTCAGTCCACACAAGGTATATGAAGACCTACACATCCAGACAACATATACCAGAATGCAAAGCAAGGTATTTAATAGGCGTGCCAAATGAACTAAGGCAGAGATGAGAGAAAGAAAGGGGATTAGCAGAAGGGAGCGCTGAGTAGGTTAGAGAGCATAAAATTGAGTGCCTTCATAGATAGACAAAAATTGGTATTAGTTTGGGCAGCACTATGGTCTAATGGTAAACTGAACCAAGAGAAAGATATCTGGTCAGAAAACCTTTGTGAACCTGTTTGGTCTTGTGGTTAGAGTGCTGGACTCATATCTTATAGTCTTGGGGTTTGATTCCACACTCCTCTATGAAACCAACTGGATAACCCTGGGCTAGCCACAGCTATCTTTCTGAGCTCTCACAGCCCCACCTACCCCACAGGGTGTCTGTTGTGAGGAGAAGAATAAAAAGCTATGTCAGCCTCTTTGAGTCCCCTAAATGGTTGAGAAAAGCAGGATATATATAAAAAAAACTTTTCTTCTTCTTCACTATAAGGAGTAATAAAAATACAACCCCCTTCTAGAAAAAACATCAGAAACAATACCTTCCTACTTCAGATAGGGAATCAATTTTCTGTCTTTCCCTTTGTTTGGTCATTTTAGAGAATCACAAGCTATATTCACACCAGGCCTATGCAGATGATGAATATATTTAAGGGATTAGATCTGGTAAACAGAGTGCCTGAAGAACTATGGACAGACATTTGTAACATTGTACAGCAAGCATCAACAAAAGACATCCCAAAGAAAAAGATCAAGGTTGAGTCCAGACTTGGGAATACTGCACAATCTGATGCACAGTTGGGGTGTGGGCATCACACCTGTTGCCCAATACTTCGTAGAGGCAGCACATTATGCTGCTGCTACTGCGAATTTACCTACTGTGGAACAATGAGCACTCATTCCGCAGTATCAGGTAAATTTGAAGTTTCCTACTGTCCTGACCGGATGGTGAGAAACAGCCAATGAGAGCTGAGCCTGCAGCTCAGCTCCCATTGGCTGCCTCATCCCACGTGATGTGCGCCATACTGTGCATGCCACGGAAATATCACAGCTTTCTGTGAGAAAGCTATGGGGAGGCTGCTGGAGTCCAGATGGCCTGTCATGGCTTTCAGCCAGATAAACTGTGTATTTTATTATACCTGGGGATTTAATCCACCAATCTGGACCCAGCCCAAGAAAGCAAAATGACTGTCTGACGAAGCTTTACAAATAGCAGTTTTTCCAAAGAACAGCAAGAAGAGATAAGAAAACCTTCCTAAATGATCAATCCAAAGAAATAGAAAAAGACAATAGGACAGGATCAACAAGAGATTTCAATAAAGTTGGAGATATCAAGGGAATATATCATGAAGAAATAGGAATGATAGACAAAAAAAGGGACCTAACAGAAGAAAAAGAGATTAAGAAGAGGTGGGAAGAATACACCGAAGAACTATTGAAGACTTTTAATATTACTTATAATCATTATGGTGTGCTCATTGACCTAGAACCAGACACCCTGGAGAGTGAAATGAAGTCAAACAGGCCTTAGAAGGCACTGCTAACAACAAGGCTTGCAGAGGTGATGGAATAGCTGAACTATTTTAAATCCTAAAAGATGCTGCTGCTAAAGTGCTGCACTCAATATTCCAGCAAATTTGGAAAATTCAGCACTAACCAATGAATTGGAAAAGCGATTGGAATTACCGTATGTTCTGATCTCAAAGAAGGGCACTGCCAAAGAATGTTCAAACTATCAAACAACGGTGCACATTTCACACACTAGCAAGGTTATACTCAAGTTCCTTCAGGCTAGGCTTCTTCAATATGTGAACTAAGAACTATCAGAAGTGCATGCTGGCTTTGAAAAGGCAGAGGAACGAGAGATCAAATCACCAACATTTTCTGGTTTATGGAGAAAGCAAGGAAGTTCCAGAAAAGCATCTACTTCTGCTTCGTTGTCTGTCCTGAGGCCTTTGTCTGTATGGTTCATAACAAATTGAAGTGATAAGTATGACAAGGTTGTATATTGACAACCTGTTTCTTTAATGTATATGCTGATTATGTCATGCAAGATGCTGTGCTGAATGAGTCAAAAGCTGGAATTAAGATTGTTGGGAGAGATATTAACAGTCTTAAATATCAACAGTCTTACTTGGGCCCCAAATATCTAAAGGAATGCCTTCTCCCATACCGACCTGCCCGTGCCTTAAGATCTGGAGCTGAGGCCCTCCTAGTTGTCCCACCACCCTCAGTAGTGAAACAAGTGGGCACCCGGGAAAGGGCCTTCTCAGTAATAGCCCTCAGGCTATGGAATAGTCTCCTCCTTGAGGTACATCATGCCCCTTTTCTGTATATATTAACGAAGGCAGTGAAGACGCTCCTCTTTGCCCTGGCCTTTGGCTGATGTGATTATACTTCCCCCCACCCACAGCAGATACTGAAGAAGTAAGGAAGTTCTTGATAAGAGTGAAAGAGTAGAGCATAAAAGCTGACTTCAAGCTCAATATTAAAAAAAAAATCCTAACATCGTGACATCTGGTTTCATCACTTTCTGGCAAATAGAGGGGGAAGAAGTGGAAGCAATAACAGATTTTATTACCTAGGGCTCAAAGATCATAGCAGACCTTGACTGCAGTCACAAAATTAAAAGATATTTGCTCGTTGGGAGGAAAGCTGGCAAACCTGGTTAGCATACTGAAGCAGAGACATCACATTGCTGACAAAGGTCCATATAGTCTGCTATGCCTTTCCCACTAGTAATGTATATGAAAGATGGACATAAGGAAGGGTGAGCACCGAAAAATCAGTGCTTTTGAATTGTGGTGCTGAAGAAGACTTTTGAGAATCCATTAGCATGCAAGGAGATAAAATCAGTGAATATTAAAGGAAATCAACCCTGACTGTTCATTGAAGGGACAATTACTGAAGTTGAAAATCAAATACCATGGCTATATAATGAGAAGACAAGAGTTACTAGAAAAGATCCCGATGCTGCGGAAGATTGTAGGCAAAAGGAAAGGATGAGATGAATATAAAGTGTCATGGAAGAAACAAACATGAGCTTAGACAAATGTTGGGAAGTAGTAGAGGACTTGTGTGCAAGGGTCTATAAGGCCATTACTTAACAACTGAACAACAAAGAAGATTGGTGGGAGGAAGAAAAGACAAAGGAGATAAGGGAAGGTGAAATATCTTTGTTGAGATAAGGCTATCAGATTTACAGAGCTGGTGCAGAAAAATGCCACAGGACGAGATAAGCAAGGTGCTTGTAAGATAAAGAATGTTTCTGGGTGTCTGATCTTGCTGCTAGAAAGCAACACACTGGAGGCTGTTGGACTCAAGCAGCAAGGTACTTGATTCATACAATTGAGAGTCTCTTGGTCAAAGCAACATGATTTTATCTGGTCTTAAGACTCTGATGCCCTGAACCAATCTGTGATCCCTGGGAAAACAGAGCAGATTTGTCCTCGTTTCTTCTCATACCATCAGTGGGTCTACCCTTTCCATGGATGGGGTTCTGGTTTTGCCAGACTTCTACCATCCAATAAATTTAACAGATAAAGATAAAATATTTGCAAGAATTCTGGCATGGTCTAGATAATTTTTTACCTAAATTAGTCCAGAATGACCAATACATTGTAATAGGCAGAAGTATAGGTGATCCAATATTTAATGCTAAAAATAATTTTTAAAATGGCCGTACTCAAATTAGATGTATCTAAAGTATCTGATTCACTAAACTAAGAAATATTATAAAAGATTTGTAAAAGTAGGGGATTGGATAAGCAGTTTAGCTATATATTAGACCAAATGAATAAGGAACTTTTCTCTTTATTATTTGTACTCAGTATGGAATAACTGGCTGAAGACATTTGGAAATATGGGAAAGTACCTGGATATAATATGGAAAGAGAAGAATTAACAATACATCTCTTTGCTGATGATGCATTGACAGTTACAGAAAAACCCTTAGAGATGAGGAGAAAAATGGAAATAAAAATTAAAGATTTTAAAGAGAGAGCAGGGCTCAGAATCAATATTGAATATGCCACTAAAGGAATAACTGGAAATTTTTCAAAAAAAAAATCAAATTTAAAGTTAGGAGTTTAAAAAAATGAAATTCTTGGGAGTTTATCGATATACAAATGTGCCAAAAATGGCAGTAGGTAACTATAATAGGATATGGAAAAACATTACTAAACAAATTACTCAGTGGAAAACCCCCCAAGTATTTAAGTTGTTTACAAGAATTTTTTTTTTAAATTTGACTTGTGTTATAAATGGTATATGCCTTTCAACTTTGCTGGAGCTTATCTCCGTGAAAGTTCTTCAGGTACAGTATATAAAAGCTGAAGAATGGGTGATGAAGAAAAAAGGGAAGAATGAGGAAAATAATGTTAAATCATTTACAAATGGCCAGAGGATGGGGGAATGTCAAATTTTGAAAAATATTAAAAATCATTTCAAATTGTTGCATATGGACTATATACTCAAAACCAAACGGATTATTATTAAAAGAGAGGTTAATGGTTTAGGGGTGATTTCAATAACTTTTGGTAAATTGAAAAAGGATGTGTTATCAAATATATTGTTCTTGGGAAAGTAATGTTGGGAATTTGACAGAAATCTTTAGTTGATCAATTTTTTAAATGAATACCATATTACAGATGGATGGGAAGGAAATAATATTGAATGAGGAACATCTGTTTAGGCTAAAGGAGGAAGGATTGTTGTTAAAAGAATTTTATAAATGTAATCATGAACCTAATGAAGAGGAAGTATTGAAAGGAGTGTTAGAAGAGAGAAATTGTTCAGCTAACACAGTAGGGTCTTATATAAGAAAGAATGAGGTTAAGTATTGATTAAAGCAAAGGAAAATGAGTTGGATAATTTGTTTTGTGGGAAAAAAATCAAGGAGGTATCGGAATAATAGAGAAGCTGCAGAAGTACAGAGTCATTGACTGGTAAAACAAAACAAAACTGCAAGTAGTGTAAACCTGCGATAATAAGCAAATGCGGAAATGGTCTATATTTTGTTAGCTGCAGGCTTAACTAGGGAGATTTCCTCTTGATTTGATTTTGACTCTGAGCTGCAGTTTTATTGCCTTTACCTCAGATGGAGCTGTCTTTTTTACATAAAAGGAAAACTCCTAAGGCAATGATGTTGTTGTCTATTGTAAAGGGACTGTACTTTTGTAAGACATGCACATATCTGATCTGTGTGGTAAAGAAAGATGGAGTTCCTTTAGAAAATTATTTCTGTCATTTTCTGCCCTTGCAGAGAGACTCTGTGCTACTAGACAGTGTCTCTCTGTGTTCTGCTTCAAATCCAACATGACAGATGGACGTGTTGAGGTACATGTCTTTGCGCTTCATTTATAACCTGGGAAATAAGGAGAAATAATTCAGAAACAGATATTTGAAGTTATTTTCCTACTCCTTCCTGATGTGTTCTGGGCCCCCTCCAGACTTCTCCACAGTTAAGAGAAAAATCGCAGCTTACCTGCAAAGCGACCAACCATCCCCATTCGATAAGCGGCTCCGTAGCTTCCCATAGGAAGCTGCGAGAGCTCAGTTGGCACATGCCATCATATGGGATGAGGCAGCCAATCGGATCTGAGCTGCCCTCCCTGCTCTTGTCGTCTCTTCTTGCCATCCTGCCTGGACCAGTGGGAAGATTCAAATTTAGCTAATACTGTGCAGTGAATGTTCTTCATCCTGCACTATGGTAAATTTGCAATAACAATGGGGTAATGCATCACCACTACAATCAACTGATAGTGGTGTGTGATGCCCACACCATGATTGTGCATTTTACTGCACAGTATTGAGTCTGGATGAGCAAAAAAGCTTAATTTTCTTATGTTAATGGTTAGGAAACAGGTCAAGAACTGGGATTGATCAGGCATCCACACTTCAGAATGCCTGATCCACCCCCAAACTTACCCAGCCCATGTGCACTGACCATTGCAAAGGCAACTGGGCAATGTGGCACACAACTGTGGCTGTACCTCCCTGTCCCACAGACCTCTCACACGGAAAAGTTGTGAATGACATGTTCTGGAGCATACTAGATACATCCAAGACATGTCTAGTATAGCTGTGGAGCAGTTTTTAGTGCTCCACTACTATCTGGCCAGGGAATGGTCTGGCACATGCATAGCCAGCCCCAGAATGGGAGCAGGTCCACACAGTGTGAATGCTCCAGGCTGCAACAACTCCTTACCTCCCCAGTGGTCTAAGTGCAAAAAAGCCTGAAATCTGACTTCAAACACTGGATCCACTGCAGATGTGTTGGCTGCAGCCACTTTCCCACCTCCAGTTTCATGAATTTCTGATCTATTTGTACAAATGTCCAGAAACATTCATGTTCATATGAACGTTAATATACAAATGTCATTCAATTTGTGTCTGAATGTCCAAATTCTGCTGAATTCAGATGAATAATGAATATTACAAATTGTGCAGATTCCTACTGCCTAACTCAATCTGTTACTTGGGAAGTTGTTCAACAAAGTTTAAAGCCCTTGTTTCACAGCGAGTAGTGAAAGTGTCTGTGTTTGACTGGGAAGCTAGTAGCCAGCCAGTATTACATGCTAAAGCTGAAAGTGCCTGTATGGGCGATTGGATACATTTAGATGCATTCAGCCAGTAAGCAGCAGAAGACATACTTAAAGTCAGATAAAGGATTTAAAGGAGTGAATGTGGGAGTTCCCTCTCTGAGAAAGTGTTCACCCTGAGGCTGTTCTAGTTAAGCGGAGCTGTGCAGATTCAGCTGGGAAGGGGAAACGGGTCTAGACCACCAAAGATGTTCATAAATATAGCAAGCTGACGATCATTCCTTATTCCCCGACGTTAAAATGCCTTTTCTAAGTCTGCAGGGGGCTAGTTGCTTCAGCAGAGGGAGCAAATGGGGATAGCTGTCCTGAGGGGAAGGGTGGGTGTGGAAAATGCATGTTTACTGCACAATTCAGACATAACTTTTTTTCCCCCTTGAAACTTCTGCTCTCTATGGTCTGTTTTGCAGCCTTCCTAAATTGTTTTCCAACTGTCTCCCTAAACACAAAGAAACAAATGACAGCCTGGTTGACTATGTCTAAGGTTCATGGGTTCATGTATAATTCCAGGCAGCTCAAATTTAAACTATAACTTTGGAAGGTGCTTGAATTGGGAAAAGTGCAGATCTAAGCTCGAAGATAGTGTCACAGCCGGAAAAACAAAACGTGGAAGGCAAAGTAAATTCACAGTATTATTATGGAGAAGGAGGTAGATGAAGATAGATGTATACTGTGCTATCTAAAAACCCCACAGTAACTACTGTTTACCAGTGGCTGAATACTTTATGTTCCTAAAAGACAAAGGAATTAGAACTAAATGTAGGTGAACAGCATTTCGAAACTATTTGTCCAAGAAATTGTTATATTAATTGAGAAGAACAGCACTCACTTCAAAGCTCTCCAAAAGGGAGGGAAAGAAAGAATACAATGAGCAGCACTGAACACTAGGCTTATTATTTTCAGACTGCTTCATGTTATGACCTCCACAGATCACTAGGGGAATGGCCTGCTTTGAGAAACAATGGGATTATATACAGTTGTATTAATAGCTACCCCACTCCCTACTTTCCTTAGCTGATTTTAAGAGGCAAAAATATCTATCTTGAGAAATCTGCCTTAAGCCAGATTGTGAAAACTAGAACTTCAGTTATGATACCATCGGAAAGGAATCATACGGTAGACTATGTGATTTGAGATTATAGTGGGATTGTCACCTGTGTCTGTGGCAACCTCACCATAGCCCTGCTATTGTAAGAGCTACTGATAAGCTATATTCTGCTCTCACCAAAACTCTCCCATCTGTCCTTACCCTACTGCAGGATCTTGCGTTCCCCTGGTGACTGCCATAGCTATCTGTCTCTTCATACCACTATGGTCTTAGTCTTGGGAAATAGTCTTCCTTTGCCTTTACACCCTGTCTTCTGCTATCAGCACAGTAAATGGAAGAACTTGCTTCTATAGCAGATATATATGTGTCTTAGATTATTAACTAATCTGGGGCTTGAGGGCTGCTGGTGGGTGATTCTGACAGCTATGTCCCCCCTAAATCCTGTTAGAGCCTATTTTGGGAAAACCTGACCCTGATGGTGGATTTCCCCAAAAAAGTATGGTAAGTTACCGTGTGGCGGGCACTCAGTCCAAAGCGTGCCCAATCAGACCCAAATGGCTGTGACTAGCCCAAGGTTACCCAGCTGGCTTTGTGGAGGAGGGCGGAATCAAACTCGGTATTCGCAGATAAGAGTCTGGCTCCATAACCACTGGACCAAACTGGCCAATGGGCCATTTGACGGAGGCCAAATGGGCCTGCTTAAGAACTGTGTGATTGATCACCCACTCTAGGCAATGCAGCCCATGCTCTGTGCAGAATCCTAAAGTCTGTCCAGAAGATATGTTTGATGTACCTTCCATCCCAGAAAGTGGGTTTCCGTTTTGTGTGTTCCAGTAGTGAATTTTGGCAGGCTGATCTGGGCATTCCTTTTTAAAATAATACCCCAGAACAATCAATACACTGGAGCAGAGAGTTACAATGTCTCTCATCCCAATCCCCAACAATACATTCCTTCAGATCAAAAGTGGCAAAGGACAGCAGCACCCCAGCATCCCCATAAAGTTGCTCTCTTTAAGAGAGAAAAAAGTGATAGTGCAACCCTTTCCGCCTCTGTTGCTCTGCGATTGAATCTGGGTTATTTTGCAGACAGAGCAGATGCCATCTCATTAAGCCACTGTCCTCCTACTTTCTTCCTGTTTGCCTTTCATCTTCCATTCCTAGATGGGAGGGAGGGAGGTTGGCTGGATTATATTTTTAAAGATGTTTAGTATTTTTAAAAAATTATATATTGTGACCTGCCGTGGGATCTTCTGGTGAAGGGGAATATACCAATATTATAAATAACTCATTTTCACAATATGCATATTTTCTGTCCCCCTCCTGGGAGGAAATGCAATATCATTCCAAAACTAGCCTTCAAAAGACTGCTTGTGCAGTTGAGAATGGGGGGGGGGAGTGGGTATGCAAATGAACTTTTGCATCAAGCTTTTCATAAAGTTTCTTTGAGCTCCTTTGTTTTTATTAAGAGAATAAAAAAAGGAAGCAGCAAGGTGAAAGATTTGGAATGCACAGCTATGGATGGGACTTTTTGCACTTATCTTTAGATCAGGTCAGGAAGAGGTCTTCCTTTTGGCATGCTGGTGTCATTTATGGAAAGGCCCCTGACTGGCCACTCTGCCCACATTGTTCAGAGCATAGCTTGATCTATGTGGCCAAAATGTTTTAACAGGTCTTCTGGCAGTCCAGGGGAGCTCTGGAATGGAATCAGGTGTGTACCCCTCTCTGTTCTGGTTCATCAGGGAAGCCATTTCAGCAACACACCAAATTGCACTGCCAAAATGGGTGACCCTTGGGCCCTAATGGCAGGGACTTTCATTCCTAGAATTGGAGAGCCTGGAAATCATCTTCAAAGATAGTGCGCTCTTTGGAGCCAGCATAGGGGATGTCTGGAATAGCCTTCCAGGTGCTGGAACTGCTCCAGTTTGGCTTGGTTCTGCTGGACTAGGCTAGCAAGGTAAGTATCGAAACAGCGTAAGGAAGATTAAGCATATGCGGAGCGGCTTTTAGGGCAGAAGCATCTCTGTGCAGTGTGTATGCTCCACATGGGAGCATCCTTTGGCTATCCCACCAGAGCAAGTGCAGAGAGGAAGAAAGAGATCACCTCATGATCTTGGACGTGGACAAAAGGAACTGGGTTGCTCACTGTGAGTTCCGATAAAATGTATGAATCTCTGCTACAAAAATGTGAGAGCAGGGAGAGCTTGAAGTGTGCCAGGAGCTGTGAACATGAACATCCTTGAGGCAGACCAACACACTTTATTTGCTCAAAGTGCCCCAGGAATATTGTGTGTAGCTCTGACCTTTAGCTGGAACAATCACCTTCATGTTACTGCTGGTGCCTTAGCAACATAAGCCAATTAAAAGTATTAAGTTTTTGTTATGACATTTCAATATTAAAAGGGATTTCATTTACCTCCTAAAAGTGTTACTATACATATTTTCTTTGAAGCAAATAAAACTAGCAGTCATTTGCCATGGATGTCACTGGCCATAGTAGGCACCATTGGTGGGAGCATGGGACTATAAATCTGAATTATAAATAAATGAAATGAGGCTAACATACACTGGAGAGGAAGAGGCAGTATACAAAGACATGAGTGGTACAGCATCTTCATAGAATATGAATCATAGAATCATAGAATCATAGAATGGTAGAGTTGGAGGGGACCTCCTGGGTCATCGAGTCCAACCCCCTGCTCAAGGCAGGATCTCCTAAACCATCTCAGACAGATGGCCGTCCAGTCTCTGCTTGAAGACCTCCATCGAAGGGGAACCAACCACCTCCCGTGGCAGCCTGTTCCACTGGTTGATCACTCTTACTGTTAGAAATTTTTTCCTAACATCTAAACTAAATCTTTTCCCCTGCAGTTTCACCCCATTGTTTCTAGTCCTTCCTTGAGAGAGTGAGAACAGGGCTGATCCCTCTGCCTTGTGACAACCCTTGAGGTATTTGTAGACAGCTATCATGTCTCCTCTCAGTCTTCTTTTTGGTAGACTAAACATTCCTAGTTCCTTAAGCCGTTCCTCATAGGACATGGTTTGCAGACCGTTCACCATCTTGGTAGCTCTCCTGCTAGAAGAGTTGCATATCCCCTGAAGATGGATATTGTAGCCACATCTGAAAGCTTTGGTTCAAAGCATAAACATGGAACACTGCATAACAACCCAAACACTGTGACAGATTTGGTGAGAACTGTCTGTGGAAGCTTCCATTCTTCCAATCTTGGCTGCATTTTCCTTCCTAGCCTCTGCACTCTCTTCTGTTCAGCTTAAAAATGTCTTTGTTAACCCAGTGTCCTCTCCCATTTTTCATTTTTTGCCCAATTTTCAAGCCCCCTTTCCCCATGTAGGTGCTGTCTACTTTCTATCCGGTATTTTTTTTCTTCTGTGGAAACTTCAGAAACATTAACAGCTTGTTCTCCTAAGGTCCATTTCCTCATTGGCCACTGTTATTAAGCCTCACAAAAGTCAAGGGAAACACTGTGTAAATAGAATAACTCCATTAGAATCAGCCAATGAAGTCAATGCTTCTGCAGATTAGCACTGTAAATGTTTTGTGAATGCCAAGAGTTTCATGCAAATTCTGAGCTATGAAAACATAGATAACAATCCCTCCTAAGAAAGGCTTATATAATAATCAGCTCTTGCTGGACTAATTATTCAGTCCTAATGAATAACTTAACACCTATGGAATTATCAAAACATCATCTACACAAAGAGCTGATAGTTATTATGGTGTAGTGGGAACAGAGATTTGCTGGTTTTATCTTCATTATCCATTACACTGAAGATTCCTTTAAGCACGCAAATAATTGACTAGTAGATGAAAAGCTTGTAGCACACCACAGATAGACCAGGGATATATCAATCTTTTATGCAATTTTTTCCCCCAGATGGATTTATGGGAAGCCCTGAAAATTTCCTAGTCTAAAATGAATTTAATTTTGTGCAAATGACACATAGCAGTTCTCTGTCACACTGGAAATTTTTTGAGGGAAAATGACAGAATAAAGTGTTGGGTGACACAAAGCCCTTCTGTTCCTTTGCTAGTTGCCATCTAGACACAGCTTACTCTTAACAAGCACATGGACTGCCTTCCTCCAGATCTTCAATAATATTTTGAGGATAGCTGAAGAGGTTTTTGCTAATGTTAAAACTGAGATCCTTTTTGCATTGGGAAAAAAAGGAAGTCTGGGTACACTCCCACCCCAGGCATATGCACTGTGCGGAACTGCTTCCGTCCCACACTGTCCCTCAGCTGGATAGGAACAGAGCACTACAAAGTGCTCCACCTCTAACCTAGACTCTCCCTAGTAGCAGCTGACATGCCCCCTTTTACACCTCTTCTAAGCGAAGGGTGCATGGGGTAAGGCAGGGCAGTGACAGTTGCACACAGCTGCAATGTGCATGTCTGTTGCCATGGTGAGATGAACACTGCTGGAATAGCAGCATTCACATTTACCCAGCACCTAATGAAGGGCCAGCTAACTTTGGGATGGATTGGGAATCTCAAAGTACAAACGCCTGATCCATACCAGAGGTTTGCTGGTTTTTTAACCTAGCAAAGGTACGAAAAGGCCCTGATTCTGTCCAACTACTTCTTCCCCTTCTACATTTCCAAGCATCATTATGTCGTCTGAAGTATGAATCCCATCTTTAGTGCTTCTAATGAATATGAATAATGAATATTTAGTTGGTCCAAAATTTACTGATTGGTTTTCCTACCTGTGACATTCAGCTGGGGTCATTTGCCCTTTTGGCTGTCTGACGAGGTTCGCCTTCCCCCTCCTTGGCTTTTGTTTTGCCCTATGAGGGGAGTTTTGGCTACCTCAGACAGTTGTGGTACCATTCTGAGCTATGCATCATTCTCAGGTCCACCAGAGATCTGGATTAAGGGCCTATTAATTCGGATCTGTCTCTGTCTAGTGCTGTTGCCGATGGACCAGCAGGGGGCAGGGCCTCCTTGATCCATATTAGCATGCAGATGAAGAAGCCCAGGGTTCAGATTTTAGGAGGCTCCTTAAAGCTGTTTAAAGGTAAATGCAGAAGTGAAAGTGATTTCTCAATCCAGCTGACATTTGAAGCATGCATTTTTACTCTTGTTTTTCTCTTTTTCTGAAATATCGCTTTGATGCCATCTCAAATGAAAGTATCTGAAATAGAACAGATAGCTTTGCTTTTCATTTTGTGGGCTGTAATACAGAGATCAAGGTTAAAATGCTCTTGATTTTTATTTTTATTTTTTTAAAAAAGGTTTGTGAGAAAAATAGACATTAAAGAACTGTTATTTGTCACAGCCTGAAGCATTTTGATGAGTTTAAATGGTGTGAGGAGTCATGAACTACGCTCTGCTTCTGCGTATTCAAAAGTAGGTCTTTCTTCACATTTTCACTTATCAGCATTAGCTGGCAATGAATTGAAGCATATATATATATATATAAAAATGTGGTAATATAAAATTATTCACACGTTATGCTAAGTTAATAATGCATAATAAAGAGCTTTTCCTTTCTTGTACTAACTCATTATCTCACATTTCCATTTTAATAGATCGACAAAAACTGCAAGCTGGACTTAGACCAGCAAGAGGTGGCTGAAGAAGAAACCATGCAGATTTGCCTTTATCTGCACTGACTTCCCAGTTGTCGCATCACACCTGATTGTGGAACTGTGTACCACACTGGGTCAGATATTACTGGAATGGATTACATCCAGTAAACCAGCAAAGATGGCAGTGCAGCAAGGAACTGGTATAAATATACTGCTCTTTTAACAAATTGTCCAATTTGCTGTTTTAACTACAGTGATGTGCTAATTTTAAAATTGAAGAATACAAAATGAGGGGGAGAGGGGATGATGAGAGGGAAGAAGGAGCAAAGGAAGGAGGAATAGTAATCCAGTCTGTACAGGATTCACTTCCAGTGATCCCTTATGGGAGTGGCTGTGATGAGTGTCAGCTGCCATTTTCACAGGTATTCCTCCAGGCTTTGCAGATATCAAATTAGATCGTTCTTTTAACTAGAGGCCAGCTTGCACTTGGCCTCGTAGTAGACACTGGGGTTACATCTGGTAAGATGTATACGGTGTTTGCAACCCAGAAATGCCTCCTGCCTTACCAGACGCTACTCCATCATCTACTAGTGGTAGTGCACCAAATTGTACACCACATGCATCCCAGCCCTTACCAGAAGATTTACCTTTCTTGTCCAGGGCCACGGCCATTCATACAGGTTCCGATGCGAGGGTCATCTGAGGCGACGCGCAAGTGTGCTGGCACCTCAAATGCCAGTGTGCTGGCACCTCAAACTGCTTGTGCATGTCATGTTTAGGGTCACTGTTGTCATGGTGACGGCGCTGGCACAAAGAAGATGGCAGCAATTGGGCATGCGACTGGATGCAGTTGAGTGTCCAGGAGCATGAGGAGTTGGTGTGGCATGTACATATTAGTGGGTAATGCACTTTTCCTATCTAGCAGACAGGAAGCCATATACATCTCCAAGTATGTCTCCACATCCATGGGGTAGTGGATGTGCTGGAAGATTGTTGAGTCCAGCACACATCTGCCACACGTGTTCATAAATGGACAGAAAAGGTAGTGGGAGGAAGATAGCACTCTACCATGTTGCTGCTCATTTGACTTACCTGTGCTGAGGTCTTTTAAGTAGCATTGATGGCTCTGTTACATAAATAACGCTTCTGGGGGCCATTTCCAGTGTTCAGTTGCACTGTCCCAGCTGGCAATTTCACAGCTGGAGAACACATTTGCATGGCTAGGAGGGGCAGCTGGTGTGCAAACAGCATGCTACCACTCCCAGAAGAAAGCTGTGTTTGTGCCCCTTTCTTAGTGCCTTGCTAGCAGCTGTTTTCTGGATCCTGAAAAGATTTTTTTTATATAGTAACTTTGGCAGTATCCACACAGCATGGTGCTGATTTGGGGGTGACGTTGGAACAAAGCACATCATGCATGTCTTATTTCCTTTTCCGTAAGCAGGGGAACTGATCACCTGTACCACTACAAACAGGATATTTTTTTCAAAACCCACTGAAGCTGTTTCGCTTGCTGAGAGCTACCTCCTGGGGAATCCTAAGTAAGCCATTACCTATCAGCAAAGCTCAGTCAAGCAGGAGTCACACTGGTTTTCTCCTAGTACGGGAGAGATGGAAGGCTTGCAGTTTGCTATTGTGCAATGTCCATCATCTGCAACAGAAGCTTTACAAAAAGACTTAGGATAAATGATATATGATTCAACCAAGCAGGCAGATGGTATTTTGCTCATGTGATCAGTGAAGCTCAATGGGTTTTAATAAATGGGAATACCCAAGCAGGAAGGCAGTCATTCTCTATGGTGCTTGTAAGTGGCTTACTTTTAAGGCAGAAAATTGGTATTATTTTGAAAAGCTAAAAATAAATCAATAGAAAGTGGTTGGCTTTTTTACTTCTAGTTCAACAGAAAGTACAGTGGTGTGAAATTATCATAGGAAGTTGGCTTAAAGAAGGACTAAGAAATTATAATTTCAAGTTGTGTATCCACTACGCATCCTCATGGACATTCTCTGTTGGAAAAGTATCTGTGGGGAGACAGCCTCTCAAGACAAATAATGTTCAAGAATCTCAAACAGCTAAATGTATAGAAAAAATTGACCAAACAACAAAGGCTTGGGATCCAAGAAGAAGAAGAAAAAGAAGTGTTGGCTCTTCTACCTTGCTTTTCTCACCCATTGGGGACCAAAAGTGACTGACAAAGCTTTCTATTCTTATCCCCACAACTGACACCCAGTGAGGTAGGTGGGGCTGTGAACGCTCAGAAGAGATTTGTGACTAGCGCAAGGTCACCCAGCTGGCTTCATGGAGGAGTGCGGAATCAAACCCAGTATTCCCAGTCTGGCTCCCTAACCATTAGACCAAACTGACTCCAAGATAAATCAGCTCAGAGAAGGTTAATATAATAAAACCTTTCATGACTTTCTCCTACAGAAATACACTGCAAAGATCATGCCTGGCTCAGAAAAAGTGTTTCGGGCAAAGAATACAATGAAATGGGGCAAAGTGGGCTGGTGGCCATCTGCTCAATGTCTGACCTAACTACCTTCAACATAAAGGATCTAAAGTTTCCTGCCTTGGAAGTTGCAACTTGCGGACATTTTTCGCCCCCACCCCGCCCCAATTACTGCGAAATAGGGCCACCTTTTGGATCTTAAGAAAATGTCACCACATGCCCAGATACTTGTCAATGGCCACATGCCCAGATACTTGTCAATGGCCTTCTGCCAGAGCACTCCCAGTATGTGGCCTCCTGTGGCATCTTTGGGCTGTGGATATCCCACACCCAACACACATTTGGCATAGTTGCTCTTCACTGTTCCAAATAAGCCTGGCTCAAATATTTTGCATCAAGGAAAATAACAAATGGTGCCTCCTCTCTCCTGTGGGGGTGGTAGAGGAGAATGTCTACTATGATATTAAAAGTGTTGATTATTAATAAACATGTGCATTTGAACATGCAGAGACAAAAGTCTTGGCCATTTTGCCCTGACAGTTGCAGAGTGTAGTGAGCATGTTTGTTCCAATGAAACCATGCTAACTCAAGCTTATGTTGAAACAATGTAGTTTTATAATACCAGCTGGACTTAGAATACACCATCCTGCATTTGCACAAGGGAGGAAATGCCTCTAAAAAGTGTGGATGTTTTTGGATAAGATAAATCAGAAGTCTGGTTTTAAACGCCATGGGATTAATTCAAAAAATTAAGCTGTGCATCTTGCAGCATTATGTAGTCCAGCAGATTCTGTTGTTAATTAGATCAGAAGGAAAGTGGCTTGGCAAATTAAGGTTATTTTCATTTGGAAATATTGGGGTTTATGTATTAATTAGACTATAGATTTTTTCTTTTCTTTTGTATTTCCGTTATTGGTTTGTTGAGTCTATGGGATCCACAGAACACGTAGATTAAATTTGTAATCAAGTGTATAAAAAGTTACCAGCATTCTAAATAAAATTGCCACAATTCCCTAGAGGCTAGTTCACATGTTTGGCCCTTTTCTGCTGCTTAAGAGTTTTCCCTTATAACTCCGCAGCAACCCAAGGTTCAGAAATGGGCAACAGCAGGTTCTGTACCACAGAATGGTATAGTGTGAAGATTTGGCTTCTGGTACAACATTTTGTCTACCCAGGATGAGGGGTTGGAGTGGAACATGGCATGGAACTGGCACCGTGGCTGCCTTCAGATGGCAAGAGGCAATGCAGGTTCCTGCAACTGCCTCTTGTTGGCTGCCAGCAGATGTCAGGAGCAACCACCAACTTACCTTCATGTCTGGTGAGCAGCTTACGCAGTAGGCACAACTGGATTTACTGGAAGGCACCAGCCACCCATCCATTTCCTTCTCTTGTTCGCATGGAAGTCCTCAACCAGCTGATTGATTGTGATGGGAAACCCAGCATTTGTTGCACATTGCAATCAGCACTACACAGGGAATGCCGTGGGTATGTCTGGCACTCCGAGTACAGTGCTGAGATGGTTCAGGTTTTGCCTCCTGTCTGGAGGCAGTCTATATTCTGCTCCAACCATGGACTGCTTACAGGCCATCTACAAAACATTCAGCTCTGGTGTACTAAACTGTGTGTTGCCTGTGATCCAAGTCCAACACCCTTTTCTGGGCACTAGACATGATACGAAAAGTGCATGGCTTCTGGTCACCAGTTCCAGAGACTTTAGTTCCTGGTTTCTGAAGCTGTGCCTAGATGGTCTCCCCTCAATGGGGTCAGTTTTGGGAAGCATAAGAGAGTCTGCAAAATAGGAACTACAACTGAACATGTTTATTTGAATTCTGCGAACAGGCTAACAGAATTGGACTCCTTCTACCCATCTTTTCGTAACACTGCAGGCCCTCACAAAAAGGCACCTACATTTCTAGTGAAGGATCTAGCAATGTTATCTTTACCACACTTGCCAGGGTGACTCCAGATCAGAAACCTCCATAGAAAGGGATTGTACAGATAATGCTGTCAGCATCTCTCTCTTTTTAAGGGTAATGCCATCACTCAATCCTCCCTTTGTGTAGGGGAAGAAGGCAAGTGGGTGTGTGCATGACATGCTTGGGGCAATGTATAATATCTTGAACAAGGGGTGTGAAGAATGTATAGCAGAATTTCTAAAGATAACCTCCAGATTTCTGCACTATACCCATGGGCCACATTCTCACTAAATTCACCATATGGTTTATTCTTCCCCCTACCTCACCCTAGTATTATTCAGGAGGTGTCTTTTGAAGTGGTCCTTATAAGAACGTTAAGGAAGGAAAATGCAAATAAGAGAACATCAGAGGAGCCCTGCTGGATCAGGCCACAGCCCATCTAGTCCAGCATCCCATCCCACACAGTGAAAGGATGGTGCATTGTAAGCCACAGCTGGCATGATAAAGCTAGATAATGCATACAAGGAAGAAAATATTAATTCATGGAACAGGCTATCTAGTCTAATTGTTTACTAGACACAAGAAGCAAATCAAATTTCTGTTATTGCATTGCCTTTTCCCTCCCTCTCTTTCTTTAAAGGAAGTCTCCTGAATCTTGATAGGCTTTGCAGTTACTGTGAGAACTAAAATTTGTATAACAGCAGGAGTTCTAGCACCATCATCTTTTGGTAATTTATGTCCTTTTGGATCATTTCTGTCTCCTGTGTTCTGCGTCTGGATTATGTTTGCTCAGCCCTAGATACATCTGACATGTTGCCCTGAACTTTTAGGATGGTAAAGATGCTGAAAAAGGCTATTGCACAAATACTGCATGCTCCCATAGCAACTGCAGTTGCTCTCCTTCCATTCATACGGTTTGCATGAAACTTGAGAAATGGGCTGAATTGAGTAAATCATCAGATACTCCCAGCTTGCTCCATTATCTGACTGAGTAAAAATACGGGCTGGTACACAACCATCTATTCACCACCGGTTAGCTACAGCACAAAAAATTATCACTGTAAGTGCATTCATGCATCTCTCTCTTTTCTCTCTCTCTCTCTCTCATTTTATGGGAGAGAAACAGATTTGTTTTTGGTTTTTTTTACCATCTGAATCATTACAAGCTGTGGAAACATGACCCTGAAGCCACACCCAGATGGAAATGAGAGAGCTTTGCAGCGGTAATCTATCTTCCACAGAATCTTTGAAGATGCAGAGCAAAAGTTCTCCAGCTTAGGTTTCAGTCTGGTGCAGTTTAGTTCCGAGGTCTTTTCACACTTTGGCCAGTAGTCAAGAATTAGGCAACTTCTGGGGAAGAGCATCTGCACCTGTGACAGCCTCCAGGCACCCCCAGATGTTGCCTTATTGTTCCCAACCCTTACCCCAATTTACCTGATCATATCCAGTCGGGGAGCATTCACTCTTCAATTGGATGAGGAGGTCAACACAGTTGGTATGCAAGTGCGCTGGCAGCTCTGCTGCCCTCCTGATGTGACTGCACAGAGCACAAGCATTGTCATGATCATGGTGTTGACACATGAGCTGTTGTAGAGATCACCATACTTAAGATGGCATTGCCCTGAAGAGGACAGGCCCCGGGATTGGTCACAGGCGAGTGACTGATTATGCAGGGCATGGGCTGTAATTGACTAGCACTTGCAAGTGCGAGCACTAGTTAAGGTTAGGTGATTGTGCTCTTTTCCTGTCCAGCGGACGGGAAGTGCAAAATTGTCCATGAACAGGAAATGGCTCCAGAAGTTGGCCATTTTCCATCTAGCACTAAATTGCACCAGGCAGAAACCACAGGCCAATTCGCACTTGGCCTTATAGTTTGCAATAAGTTAACATGCACTGCACACAAACTAACTCTAACTAGTCCCAACCCATTACTTAGCTGCCCCATCCAGCAGGTGATCATTCACACCATTTCTGGTGCAAGAGGTCATCTGAGGTGCCGTGCAAGTATGCTGGCACTTCAAATATCTCAAACATGACTGCACATATCCAGATCATCATTGTTGCTGTGACAATGGCACTGGTGCATGCACAGTCATGCTGGGCACCGCAAATGGTGGTGCCCTGCTCAGGATTGGATGTGTGACTGGACCAAGGTGAATGCCCAGGCATGTGGCAGTTAGGCTAGTGTGAATTCTAGTACACATTAGTCTGTTATGTACTCTTCCTGTCCAATGGATGGGAAGCCAAGTGCAGAAATGCCCCACCTTTGCTACAGTGTCTCTGCTGCTTACATCTTTCCACACAACAGAGGCAGAAACACAAGAGGGTGAATTTAGTACCTTGAAGGCAAACTACAGGCCCATTGAGAGTAGGGCTCTGTGGTTGCCAGACCCTGGACCATCTAGTTTGTGAAATGATTGCACAGACTTTCTGCCAGTCTTCTTAGAACCTAAGCAAACATGACATCATATTTCAAAATATGTTTATTTGATAAGTTTGAGTAGCAAATACCAAAAGAGAACCACCATATTATTCACCAATTGTTAATGGCAGCAAAGACAGTTATGTTAAAGAATTGGAAAACCTATAAGTAAATAAAATTAGAAGAATGATGGAACAAAGGTTATTTGACATTCTATAGGAAAGGTGGTTGAAATATATAGGCCACTTGATGATATTGTCTGCAATGACCACCTGGAGAAGAGTAATGGACTACCTGAGGCAAAGCATGGGGAACCCAAGGGTGCAAGGAATAATAAAAGAAATCTCCAACATAGTTTAGTGGGTGAATACTGCATGAATTTCCCTTCCTTTTCCCTAATGTGTGATTACATGCTGTTGAGTCACAGAACTCTTATCCTATCAGAGGCAGTGTTATGATGGTGAAGACCAGTGGAGATCTAAAAAAGTTTTGTAAAGGAGTCTCAGGACAGGAACAAAAAGGTGTGAGCAAAGCGACCCAAACTGAGGATGAACTGAGAAAGGATTATCAGCTATTGGGTGTGACTGGAGTTAGTGCATTGAGAGTCTGGCTTTTTAATAAGACTATTTCCGCAATGTGTGACCACGGCCATAGGAAACAATGGAATTCAAGAGCTAACATCCTGTCTGTGAGGGGGAGGGAAGGGAGAAAGGGTGAAGTGAATGGGCTGAATACTTGGAAATTGGTTTAAATTGAGTTTAATGTTTAGTCTAAATGTAGAAGAATCAAGGTATTGCAAAAGTGAAAAATTCAAAAATAAAAAGGGGAAAAATGTATGCAAAATTGTTACACAAAATATGGTTTGTGTGACCTGGAATAACAAAACATTCTGGTAACAGAGAACAACATTGCCAAATGTGGGCCATAACTTTCTGTTCAGAGACCTCAGGGGTTAGGAGTGAGGTGCTACCAATTTGCTAATCGCACATGGTTCTTTTCATCAATTTGTCTGAAGCAGGAGACATGCTGGGCAGTGGGCAGATGTCTGAAACAAGCAATCAATTAAATAAAAACTTAGAAACTCGTCTCAGATCAATGGAAGAAACATTGGCAGGCAATGGAATTACTCAGATTGCCTTCCCAGAGCTACAGATCCCAGGCTGTGTTATTGCTGCCAAAGATGAATCACAGACTACTTCTACAGCTCCTCTAGGATTGGTGCTCTTAAACCCCTTTCTTCACTTGTCATTGGTGTGGAATAAGAAGGGGTCTACGGCTCTCCCTTCTGCATGCTGGTGCAGTTCCTACTCTTACAAACTACTGCAGGACCCATTTCAGCAGTGTACCAAAGTTCACTGCTGAAATGGGTTTCCCAAAATGTTTGGACACAGACTCAGTACATTTAAATGAAAGGACGAGACCAGGCAAAAATGCAAGATAAGTGTGGCAAAGTTTGGCATAATCCGTATTTGACTCTAGACACTGAGACCCTTTCTGCACTTACCTGTAGATCCAGACCAAAGGGTCTCTAGTCTGGATCCTGACCCTCCTCATCTACACTTCAGTGCAGATCAAGGAGGCCCTGCCCCTGTTAATCTGGATTTGTCTGCATAAGATGGAGCCACATCCAGATTAAGAGACCTTTAATCCAGATCTATTGTAGACCTGTTGCCTCCATGATCTGGAAATACTGGGGTGTTGCTATTCAGTGGCACCCCATAGCCTTGGGGACTGAAGAGTGTTTTTTGGATTCACTATGGTGTGCTGCTGAATAGCCCCCTCCCAATGCAGCTAGCTGACAGTTAGGAGCCCTGGGGCTAGGAACTCTTGCTTCTAGCCATCAGGGCTAAATGTGGGGGAAGCTGCAAAACTTGCATGAACTTTGCAGCCCCAGGGGAAGGGAGGCTGGGGCTGGGTCAGTACCTTCATGCTTCCCCATGATCCAGAACAATAGGTCCAGCTAATCCAGATGTGCTGATCCAAATTTAAACCAGGTAAGTGTAGAAAAGTCCCGAGGGTCCATGTGTTATTAGGTGTATATAATATACCAAATAAGGATAACATGAAAAATAGCATATTATAGCACGTATTCCAGTTGCTACTGTATAATTTACATTCTTCAGTCCTGGATAAGGTCATGGAGAATGAAGAAAAATGGGGAAAGTTTTAACTGTGTCTGGTATTGCTTCTTATCTTCTAAAACAGCAAAACTGCACAAAGCTTTTGCTCTACTAGAGCAGGCGAAACAGACCTTTACAAATGTAGCATGCACCATAAAAATATACATCTATATTCATAAAAGCAAACTAATATTGCTATATCCCCTGGTCATAATTTCAGGCTGCATGTCTACCTTTTGAATCAATCTGCCTGAAGGCACTGCCTCTCAGAAGAATGCTGCATCTGCTGGGGACATGGTCTTACAGCAGGCATTAGCAAGAAAATGGTGCCAAAGCGTGCTCCAATGGGAGGCAGCTCTGACAGCAAAACTACCATGACAGGTAACAAGAGTGAATTATTTCATATATTTTGCAGATTTAAAAAGAACAAAGTGAATGGATTTTGACAGTGAGGCATAAGGATCCACATTTGTTCAGAATAATAAAAAAATACACATTATTCCTTCTCCTTTAATACCCAGGAGTCTTCATAACTATGGTGTCAAAATGTTTTTGAAGAGTAGTATAATCTGCAGTGAGAGTTTAGCATTAATTAAGGGCTGACAGACAAGCTGAAAGGATTCAGATGTCCACTTTCCATTCTAAGGCTTTTGGTGTGCTACATATTCATTATAAGCTATTTCACACAATTTTGTTATATTAAATTGCTACTTTTTGCTCTGAGATTTGCCGATGAGGTCCTCTTGGTGGTACCACCACCTGCAGTAGTTACGGGGTGGGTGGGAATACATGGGAGGGCATTCTTAGCTGTAGCCCCCAGGGTACAAAATAACCTCCCCTTCACCGCCCCAGTGATCCTAATACAATACAATGCATAGCAGTAGAGGAGAGAAAGAGATTAAATCACAAGAATTCATTATGTCAGCCCAATGCTGTAGCTCAGCTGAGCTTAATGGTGCTAATTTCAGGCACTGAGCTTTATCAAATGATCTTCAACCCACTGAAATCCAGCCACTTTACTTACAGCATTAAAAATGCCACTCATCAACAGAAAAGATAAAGTGCCCACCCTCTACTGATTGCGTTCTTCATTCTTTTATTTCAGTATAATTAAAATCCTCCTTATTGTTTTGCTCAGTTATCTGTGAAAGGAAAACCCATTAGGTATGCTGGTTGATATGCAAATTTAGAACAATGAAAGACTCCTGCAACTATGCTCTTGGTTCCTCCACGATCCACACAGAAAACACTGGTAGGGATGTGCATGGATATTCGTATTATCCATTATTCGTACGAATTCAGACATTTGGATTCAAATCAGACCTTTGCACATTTGAAGGTTGATATTCGAATTTGAATTGAAAAGTGGATTCAGGGTGGATCTGACAAACACAATATGGAGTGTACTGTTCTAAATTTGCTGAACTTTTAAGTGTTTTTAATCTATATTTAATGCCTATATTGTTTTTAATCTACTTTTCGTTTTTAATGTGTATCTTGTGATTAATTTGCTGTGACCCGCCCAGAGACCTTAGGGTATGGGGCGGGATAGAAATGTAAACAAACAAACAAATAAATAAATAAACTGACACATTCTGGGCAGATACCTAGCGAATGGATACATAGCGGATATGTGGCGAATATGTATGGGATTCATATGGGATTCGTATCTAGCATTCATATCAGTTTCGTATGGAACATTTTTATCTACTCAAATCCTACCACATTCAAAGGGGATCTATTCAGATGAATACAAATTTTCTTGCATTTGATTTGATATGAATCAAATGCCAAAAAAAAAAAAAAAAGCATTTGGCACATCGCTACATACTGGAACATCAAGGTTTATAACACTGACTTGTTTCACTATATCAGTGGCTGCATTCCTTGAGAGCCCCTGGGGCCAATGGGCACATGTGTTCATCATCATTTGCTCACTTTCTGGTGTGAAAGCTGTTCTCAGAGTTGTCCTATGTGCAGAGTGCCATGAACTACTCCAAGGGCAGATTTTGACTTCATTCGCCACCACTGGCAGTGTGTAGAGAGATATCAGGGGTAGAGGCAGTTTTTATCTGCTGTGATTTAGTGATTTAGCCACAGACAATAAATGACCAACTTCTGGGGCCATTTCCTGCCCAGTGCTAAAACATAGCTTAAAACTTTGTTCTGGAGTTTCAGTGTCCCCAAGCCTGGGAAACGATGGCCATGTAAGTGCCACTCCTCCAGGCCTTCAGAAGACCATTTTTGTGGCTATCTGGAGGCAGCCAAATGAAATAAAAAGTTTAGATGTAATGCTAAACTATGTTTAATCTAAAATAGCAAGGAAAGGGAAAGTATATTTAAGCCAGTTTTTTTTTCATCTAATCTGATCTTTTGAATTTGTTTGTCACTAAGGGCCAAACAACTATGATGCTAGATACATTTTTGCCCTGCCCATGCAATTCACAACAACATTTCCTTCCAATTCTAGCATGAGAGAAAGCACTGTTTTCTATAAGCCTATAACAAATAATAATAATAAATAAATAAAATAGGCTTGCCTGGTGAAGTGTTGATGTGCAACCTTATTACTTTCATTTTTTAAAAAAATGATTAAATTCAAGTACACATTTCGAGTCATTAGCTGCTATCGATAAGGTAACTGAAAGTTTCCATCTTCCTGATCCATTGGCTACGAGTCTTTTGACTGATTCTTGATCAAAATGCACTCTGCTGTGGAACAAAGAAATGACTGACACTTTTGATATTTCTCCTTCCATAAAGCTAAAAGGTTTGGGAAGAACAAAAACTGGAAGGAAAAAAAAACTTCTGATAGTAATTTTTCAGTTTCCAAGGACAGAGAATTCTTTTATTAGTATCTAAAATGAAAAATATCAATAGAGCACACTATTTTGATTTTCTTCAAAGCCGGCACTTTTTCACCAAGTCCAATATGTCCTAATTGCATATGAAGGTGATATTGCTGAAACAAAAGGTGCCTTTGGAAGATTCCAAAACAGAAATCATGAAACAAAATATGATCAAAGATCAGAAAAAAAGTATAATCTCAATTGTCAACTTCCAAGGTATGCAATAGCATGCTCTGCCTAATGGAACTTTTCACTAACCCTGTTCTTCCTTGTTGTAGAGCTAAGACCAAGGTACAGTGGTACCTTGACATACGAGTTTAATTCGTTCCGTAACCTTGCTCTTATGTCAAATCGCTCGTATCTCAAAGCAATTTTCCCATTAATCCATTCCAGCTCCCAAAACACCACCTCAGTTGTTTTTGTTATGTACTGTACTGTATTTACATACTCGTATCTCAAATCTTGCTCTCATCTCAAAGCAAAATATCACTCGCTCGGCGGCTTGTATCTCAAAACACTTGTATGTCAGGGCACTTGTATGTCGAGGTACCACTGTGGTTAAGAATTAGCTGGGCTTGTTTCAGTCCTAAGATCATATAGTGCTGAGAGAAACTGGAGAGTGAACAAGAATGTTTATGCACTGACTGCTACATGACCAAAGGCTAGGGAAAGGGCTGAGTGTGTGCTGGTGGTCATTTCTTTGCAATCTTTTATCCATAATTGCTGACATGCTGCTACAGATGCTAGTATCTGGGTCCCTTTCTTTGAGCCTGTATATGGTGGTCTTGACATCAATGAAGGCGATTTGATCAGAACGATGTTCAGAGATGCAGTGGTTTCCTGGCTTTTCACAGAGTTCCTCTTCTTTGCTTTTATTATGCAGCAGCTCAAAAAGTAAACAGAACTGAATGGTGCAAGTCACTATACCCAGTCATCTCTCTCTCTCTTTCTTGTTTGTCACATGCTTATCTTCCTGATGGAGCATGGTCTCTTGCTAAGGTAGGCACCATGGTGTTTTACCCTTGGCCAGGTTCTCCTATCTCTTTTTCCAGAGCCAGCCGGGCTACAGCTGGAATAGGAACAGAAAATATGTATGTGTGTATTAGGCAGTAGGAATGAGCATAAAAAGAAGAGGGGAATTGGTTGCTGCTTCCTTGGACAACTTAATTATCTTTTTCCAGAGCTTCATGGAGAAACAGAGAGGACATCAGGGGCTGCATTTGTAAGTTCTGGGCTTCCAGCACTGAGTGTCTGCATTTTCAACGAGGCACCTTCTATTTCATTAGGGAAGACATTTGTATGGTGTGATGGCTAATGCTAGGAAGTTCTCTGTGTGAAAACCAGGGGGAAATTCTTGAGGAATGGAGTAAAATGATGTTTCTGTTCTATGCCTTTAGCCTGCAGTGGTGGTGGTGGTGGTGGTGGTGGGGAGGGACTCAATGGCAGCCTCTGGAAGTAGAGTCATTAGTGGCAACAGTTGGACAAATGTCCTTCCTGGTCCTCTAATAGAGATGTTTGGGTCCAACCCTTGACTAATACTGCCAACTTCAGTGGTGTTGCCATACTTGTTATTCACTTCTTGAGAACACATGCTAGAAGACAGTGTGTTGGCTATGATCACCGAGTAAATTTGCTCAGCAGGAAGCAAATATAATTTGTAAGAAATGACTTCCAGCATTTTGGTTGCAGGCTGTGAAACAAAGGATGATTAATGCTATCTTGCTATCATTACTTTCTCACGCTGCTCCATATCCAGTTTTAATGCTGTGTCAGAAATCGTGAATAACTTGAAAAATTGTATTTAAAAGATCTTCTGCAGTGGTATAAAATACGATGGAAAGTTTGGATTTCAGTTCTGTATATCTTAGGCCACTTCCACAACTGATCCTCTTTGTTTCCAGATCAGAAGCAAGCTTGGTATAAATAAATGTTCCTTGTGCTTTCTCAGTCCAATCTCCCTCACCAAAAAGAATGCTTTCTTTACACTGAAAGTGTTCAATAACAATAATAAAACAGAATTAATATAAATATAATTAATTGTTCTTAGTCCAAATTTAAGAGCTGAAATTCTGCTATAAGATAATCCTGGTACAGGTATGTTGGCTGACCTCTGGTGAAATTTTTAGTTCTTGGAGTTCTTAGTATCTATTCAAGTGTACAAAAGGCCCATGAGCCATTGTTCTGGTATACATGGACCCCCTTTTGATAATTCACAAGGAAACACAGCCTGAAGTGGTGCTGAAAGTTAGGGCACATCAAAAAATGCCTTGACCAGAAATGCCAAAGGCTGGGAATGAAATGACTTTGAATCTGGCAGTTGCAGATGGCCCAGCATGGGTTGCCCACACTGTCAAGGATAGCCTGTGTCACGCAAAAACATCTGTGTCTGATGCATGATAGTCTAGGAAGAAACAAATGGAAACTATATATTCCCATGCCTGCATTAGTTAAATTGTTATCTGAAAAAGCTTAATCAATTCATCTTTGGATAAGCTGACCACAAGTCAGAAGCTATGATCCCGTGTGCTGAACAACAAGAGTGAATTATAATGATTTACATAAAATGCCCTTGTGAAAACAGAAAATTTGCAAATGTAATAAGGCATCACCTATGCTGCTGAGTTCATTCCATTATTCCATCCAGCACAGATGGCTTTGGGGTTAGGGAAAGAAAAACACTTTCTGCTTGGTTTTATCAGAAAAATAGGACTGTATTCTCTAAGTTACTTATTTAGGTTATGCATGTCATTGCAGTGTACTTGTTCTATATTCATAATGTTATGTCTTAAAACCCAGCAGTTATTAGGATTCACTTAAAAAAAAATACAAAAGAAAACTTTTTAAACAGTTTACAGTGCATTAGTGGATTTCAGCATGAATCAGATTAAAATGAACAGCATTGTCATTATTCAAAATTACCCTGTATTGTATATACCTGTTAAAGGTAATAGTCTGAGACATTTATTTCTATATCTCATAGTTTGTAACATAGGGACTTTCCGGACTTACCATTAAAACTATTCAATGTGAGGCCTAAACCACTTCTGGGCCTCTCATTCCACACTCTAGAGTGGAACAGAAGGGACTGGCCTCCCTGCTAAGCTGTTCTGTCTCCATTGGGTGGAGCATATCCCACACTAGATAGTAGGCGTGTGCACGAATGCAATTTTTGATATTTGATTTGATTTGAATTGAATTGAATATTCAAATGTCCGAATTTGTACAAATAGAGAAAAAAATTAGTGTATTAAAATTCAAACCGATTCGAATACATTCATATTCATATTTGATGATACAAATGTTGATAACATTCGTATGTATCTGTATGCATCTGTATGCATCAGTACACATCCTGTTTTTATCTCGTATGCATCCTGTTTTCATCCCATACATATCCATGCAAATGTGTATGGATACAAATAAGTTGCATACTGATATATATGTAATGCATATGTATCTGTGCACATGCAAATGTCCAAATAATTTGTACAAATAATCCGAAATATTCAAATTCATTAGAATGTTAAAAAATGAAGGTATAGACATTTGATTAGAATTTCAGTGTCTGAATTTGAACAAATTTGATCGAATTTTGAATGTTTTGAATATTCTTGCACATCCCTGCTAGACAGCCAAAACTGACAGTGAATCCCCACAGCAAGCTTATTTCGCTTTCCCTAAAGCGAAATAATAGAACCGGATGCAAATGCGATTTTGCCTGTTCCCATTACTTTTAACTTAATTGCGTTTGATCCGGATTCTGAGGATCGTACGTGGCGTACATGACTCAAGGGGGGACAAAGTGGCTACTTTTCTTTCGGGGCTACCCTGCCCTCTTCCTCCTGGCATGGACGCGCCACCCATAAGGGACCCCTTCACCGAGCCTAACTGGATGGCTGGGTGGCTGCCGCTTCCATGGATGGAGGAAAAATGGCAGCAGGCAGCCAGCCAGCGATTCTTTCCCCTCCTCTCCCCATTGCTCAGGGCACACAGCAGCGGCGGCAACTAAAGCCCCTTTGCTTTAAACGTTCACATTCAGCTGCTTTCCTCCCTTTCCCTTTCTAAAGTCAGAACTCCAAAGAGCTAGAATTGCACAAAATTGCAACATTGTTATTCCAACCATCAAGGTGTGAAGTGGTTCCATCGCTACAGTGTAGTGATCCCTGTTAAGTGGATTTTTACACTGAAATCACTGTCTTTGGAAGCAAGCTATTGGGAGAGGGAAACCCTAAACATGGATTCTCATCCCTTAAAATGGTACTGTCCACACAGTAAAAAATGTAAAATGTTTCAAGCACACAATCCGGAGTGAGACCTGTTGAAATCAGGATTGAGATTCACCACGCTTTGGGGTGGTTTAACATGGGAAAAATGTGTTAAGCCAAACTGCCGTGTGGACTCCAAGGACTGAAAACATTTTGAATTCGAGATAAGGTTGCGGTGAAGACATGGCCTGAGATACTGCAGCTGTCCACAGGCCACTATAACAGAGCAGGGAGTTGTGTGGAACAGTGCAGTTTCTTCTTCCAGTTTAGCAGGGGTACCCATGTCGGTGATGCACCAAATTACACTGCCAAAATTGATCCCCCTGAGCTCTGAGGTCAGGGACTTTTGTTTCAGGCCATTAGAATCCTCACTGAAGTTTTTTTTTTAAAGCAGCATTAACTCTTACCTTGTCATACCACAAGTAGCCATGCCATCCATAGCTTATATCATTTTATTTATTTATTTATTATTTGTATTTCTATCCCACCCTATACCCAAAGGTCTCAGGGCAGGTAACAATGCTTAAAAAATTCCAAACATTAAAACATAACAAGATATATTAAACAGTAATACCTACAACAACATCTAAAATCCAGTATGTTAAAACAAACTAAATATATATTTAAAACAGTACTACTCAAAAGTGTGTGTTTGGGGGGGGGAAGTAACCACATTTAGCCAAAGGCCAGGGCAAAGAGGTGAGTCTTTACTGCCTTCCTGAACATGTACAGAGAAGGAGCTTGATGCACCTCAAGGGGGAGACTATTCCATGACCCTCTATCTGTAACAATCAATCACCTAGAAGCCATATCCACTTCTTCACCCAATTTATACAGCAAGTAGAATGATTAAATTTTAAATTGGGAACCCCCAAACCACCTCTCTTTCTTTTAAGTCTTGTAATAAATTTTATAAATACTCTTTGCCATTATTTAAATATCACCTCATTAATAATTACTGGAATCAATTGAATCAGGAACATCATTCCTGGTAACACATTCATCTTAACCACTGAAATCCTTTTCCAAAGTGATAATTTTAGGTTTACCCACCTAACCAAATCTAATTTAATTTCCACTCAAGTTAATCTTCAAGTATGACTTCCAACAGCTGTTCCTGGGTTTTTCACCCCTATTTCTTGTCAGTATTTTCATCTTCCTTTCATTAACTTTAGAGCCTACCACTCTCCTGAAACTCTTAGCTTGTCTTTTAATACCTCAGTACTTTCATCTGGGTTTTCTAATATGATCTCTAAGACGTTAGCAAAGCCTCTCAATTTATTTTCTTCTTAAATTTTATTCCTTTTTGCTGCTTGTCTTTCTTTATAACACTATTCAGGGGCCCCAATGCTAATATAAAAAATCATGTGCCTTTACGTATTTTGAGCCCCTTTTGCACCTTAGGTAGGTACTCAGTCTGGTGAACTTCTGGGATGCATTGGGCATCCACACCTTGTGACACCCAATGCATCCAGAGCATACCCAGCACTTTCCCAAACGCTGCGTAAATGTGATTGCCAGGATCACCCTGCTGCAGGAATCGGCATGCGCAATACTGTTGCCACAGTGACAGGCTGCCATGATGTGTAACTGCAGTTACACTGTGCTGCCCCAGGCTCCATTTTTCCCAGAAGTGGTGGCTAGTAGAACTGTAGGACACATTTTGTGCTGTACATCTGTACATGTAGGGAATGCTATAGCCCTTGAAGAACTGCTTCTAGGATAGAAGTGACTCTGTGCAGTGCACGTGGTCTGTGTGGGAGCAGATCCCAGCTATCCCACCAGAGCTGAGGCCTATTCACACTAAGGCCCCTAGTGAAGAAGTAGTGGACCTCTGATGAAGAGCATCCACATGTGTTGGAGGCTGTTTCAGCCTCCAAGCATGCTCACCCTCACCAGAAGTTCACTCCCTGTTGATTAGGTGTGGAGCTAGAAATCGTGCTCCACACGTTAACAAACGTTTAGCAGACAATTACCTGAAGTGTCCAGGGCAGGAGCATTCACTCTTCTTCCACGCTCCGAGGTTGTTCAAGGTGCTGCACAAGCGCACTGGCACCACAGATGACCATAGATGGGACTGTATGTCCACAGAGCGCCAGCATCACCAGGGCGATGGTGCTGATGCACACGCAGTTGCGGAGGGTGCTTCAGCCAAAATGGCAGCACCCAGAGAACTAGACTCTGGATATCACCGGGGGGGGGGGGGGATAGTCAAAGTTGACTAGCATTTCAAGTGCAAATGGGAAGTGAGAAAGTGCCTCAAGTGTGGAAAGGCCCTTAAACTCTCCATTTACTCTCCATCAACTATTGTACATATTGTCTGAGAAGACTAAATTGCTTTTCTCTATTTTATAAAGTTTTCTCCCACCTCTAGAAAAATCAAAACCACCTGTTTCTCATTATGGTGTTCCAGATATCCAATAACATCATGCACCAGTCTAGTATTATATTTCATTTATCTCTTTGGCAACTCCCCCCCCAAAAAAAACCACACACACACAACCTGAGTCTGATATCTATGAATACATTTGTAAAGGATCACTTTTAATTTTTCTGCCATAAAATATTTTATGATCATTGTTTAACAAAGAGATTGCTTTGTAGTTCTTTGGCAAAGTATCATCTTGGCCTTCTTTGGGATTAGAGACATACCCCATTCTCCAAACTCTTCAGTATTTTACCATTGATCACTATTTCATTCATCATTTGCTGGAAAGGAAGCTGAATTTTATTCTGAAAACATTTATAATTAATACTGTCAGTCCATCATGTCCTTGTGCTTTACCTAGCTTTATATAATTTTCTCCTCCAACGTCATAAGTGTTATTTGTTCATTAAGAATATCCCTTTGCTGTTGTGTTATCTCAATTAGATCCCTGTTAATGTTTTCCTATGTTACGTCATTACTTTTATACAAATCTGCATAATACTGTTGCAGGATCTTCTGTATTATTTGTAAACAATCTCATGAGGATTGTGATGAACTATCTTTGCTACAATGAAAGCAACAATTTTGTCTACAAAGTTTTAAATTTCCAAGAGATAATATTTCAATCTTTTTTTTTAACTGTACATTTTCTATTCAAGACACATTCCTTTATCCTCTCTGAACACATAGTAGGAAATATAATTCTATTTTATCAATTTACATACACAGAAAGCTTTTTGAATATGCCATTATACTTTCCCCCATGAAAATGCTGTATTAATAGTGTTATATAAATTCAAACAGCATTGGAGGATATCTGGAAACCATCAAGAACTTTTAAGAGCAAAGTTTGCATAATATTCAGGATTTGTGGGATAGCAGCTACACATGCAAATTTACACATGCAAATTTCTTGTAAATTTGCATGCATGTGTGCCTGTGCATGTGTGTCTCCAAGCTAAAGCTGAAGGACTTCTTAACAGCAGCCTTTTGACAATAATTAATAATCTGGAAGTTAATAATGTCATTCAAATACAGAGAGAGCAGGAGCTCCAGACTGATAAGTGTGAACAGGCCCTTTGAGGTTCCCTCCAGATAGCAAGAAACACTGCAAAATCTAAAAAATATCCCTTGAATGTCCCTCATGGGATAGGAAAGGCAACTGCCACCTCAACTGTGTGTCTGCTGAAAATTCCCAAAATCACTTTGTGTTACTGGAAGCCCCCAAACACCCTCCCACATCCTTTTTTGTTATTTTTCACACGCTTGGCAGACACAGAAGGAAGATTATTATTAGCAAAAATGCGGCATAATTTCTGGTTCACCTGGATATTGCAGGTTACCACTTGACTAATCAAGCATTATATTGGGAGTGCAGGATTATAACTGGCGCTCCGAAAACAATGTGAAGGGCATTGGTGGGTTTGGCCGGCAACTGAGGGCACTAGAGTCTTTTCAAGCTTTATATTTAAAAACAAAACCCAGAATGGAAGCATTAGATCTCAGTCTTTTTTATACAGAAAAATATTTAGAGAATATTCCACATAAACCTGCTTGCTTTTCAAAATAATTAATGTAAGTTGCTTTCACCGAAGCACATTATGTAGCTCTGATAATATCTTAATGTCTATTCTTGGAAGAAGAGGAGGGGAAGGGGGAGGAGTTGGCTTTTATACCTCACTTTTCTCACTCTTTAAGGGGATTCAGAGTGACTGACAAAGCTTCCCTTTTCCTCCCCACAGCAGAAAAACTGTGAAGTAGGTGGGGTTTCGAGAGCTCAGAAGGAGAGCTGTGACTAGCCCAAGATCACCCAGATGGCTTTATGGACAAATTCAGAATCAACTGGAAAACCTCCAGATAAGAATTCAACACTCTAATCACATTTTCTAGGCCCCATCAGCTTGTCTCTATTTTTTCCAAGAAAATAAAATTGTGTGAAAGTATTTTAATTCTAATTACATATACATGAACACAAATTGAGGATTTTTTTAAAAAAATATATCTTTGGTGAACCATAGGCAGCAGACTTCTGTGGCTGCATATAATAGGGTTGTGATGCCACTATCATAGTGCCATGACCACCATGACACAAACATGGAACAAACATGGGTACCTGTTTTGTTATTCATTCACTTTGTTTGCCTGTATCTTATAAGCATTGCAAATGCTAAACATCTGTTTGCACTTACTGACTGCTATGGTATAATATGGTATAATAATACTATACCAGTCGAATGAAGACCTATTGTGGTGGTGGCCCTCTGTTCTTCAGGCCACCAGCATTTGATGTGAAGATGGCCAGGCCTGGTCAGATTGCCATGGCAACAGTTGTGGCAACATCAGGCACACACCAGGATACTGCCATGGTTATGTGGATATGACTGCTTAACAGTGCAGATGCAGTTAACCCCCCATGTCCCTCACAGTGCCACACCCAGAAGAGGGTGAAGATGCTGCTGTCCTGGAGACATCTAGCATCTTCTGGTCAAACTCCAGGGAGGGATTGTGGCACTCTGGGGCAGCGAGTGCCACTCACTAGCAGGTAAGTATGAACATGGCCTAAAACATAGTGACAATCATAATTTGGAATGTTTATAATTCAGTACAATTCTTACAGTTTTTTAAAGCCACTATAAAGATTATTTATCAGAAATGGGACAATGGAATCTTTTCTGTTACTGTAATTTAGGATAATTCACAAATGCTTTTATTCTAGTGCATATTTAGTGGCTTGTGGCTCGTGCTAGTGTTCATACAAATGTACTGCATTGTTGCCAGAAGTTGCATTGCCAGCAGTCAAGAGTAAGGCTGCAACCAGACAGGGTAAACCCAACTCAGTCCTGGAATTTGTCACCCCTGAAATATAGGGGTGAAATATTGGCATGTTGCTGTTCCTGGCAAATCAGCTCCCAACCTGGTTTTTCAAAAAATAGCAATATAACTTATTTTTCCTGTACGCTTGTTCCTGGGATCCGTCTTGGAGAAAATGCCTGACGTGCATGCAAGAGGACAAAACTGGGCTGAAAGCATGAGGACCTGCACTTGCACACTTCCAGGTATTTCACACCGCTGAAATACCCAGAAGTATTCATTACACTGTTGTGGGAGCAACACCAATGTGGTAAGTGTCTGGGGGGGGGGGGTGAGGGGTTGTCCCACAATTTTGTCCTGATGTCTGGAAGCAACCCAAGTTGATGTCATTTTTTGTCTTTATCTACATAACTTTTTTTTTAAAAAAAGTTTTAAGTGCAGAAGTAATGTATCACTGAGCAACATAAAATGCAGAAGTTCTCCTTCAGTTTGGTTTAGTAGTTAGGGAGCCAGACTCTTTGATTCTGTACTCCTACATGAAGCCACCTGGGTGACCTTGGGCTAGTCACAGCTCTCTTCTGAGCTCTCACAGCCCCACCTACCTCACAGGGTGTCTGTTGTGGGGAGAAGAATAGAAAGCTTTGTCAGCCCCTTTGAGTCCCCTTAAATGGGTGAAAAAAGTGGGGTAGAAGAGCCAACTCTTCCTCCTCCTCCTCCTCCTCCTCCTCCTCCCTTTCAATTACAACTCCCATATCAAATGGCCTTCACCTTTTTGAAGCTTGAGTATTTTTAAATGGAAAAGCAATTTTCTTTTGGCAAGTGGCACTGCATTTGGGCTCCACTTCTTGCTGGTTTATGAACACTTGCATTGTACCTTAGCGATTACTATGTTGCACCTGCTATTTAACAATAAAGTATTTCAGCAAACAATATACTGTACATGAAGTGGTATTATCCTGAGCGAGGCTGAAATGTTGGCCTTGGGATGTTGTCCAAGATAAATGGAAGAAGTGTGTGTGTGTGTGTGTGTTGTGTTTTGGTCTGTATCTGAAGGGAACACAAGCTTTTGCTATGGGTTGTGTCCTTTACTGGAATGCCCACAAGCCAGTCGTAGAACATTGCATCAGTGAACTATTAAAAAAAAAAACTCTGCAAAACAGAACATTAATAGTCACTGGGATCACCCCTGAGCTTTAGAAAGACAAGAGCTTCATCTACATTAGTTGTCCTTGAAGTGTGGAATCCTCCCTTAGGGCCTCCCTCATTGTAGGGGAGTAGAAATAACTCAAAGGGTAGATTCTGGACTAACTCATCTCCCTTGCTGTCATGTAATGTGACACTGGAGCGATGAGATGAATTATCAGAGGTGATTTCTCTCTTCCCACTTTATCATTAGAGGAAAAGTCACTGGCTTCCTGGGCCATTCCAGTCTGAGGATCCATTTACACTTACACGTATGGAATGGATCACGGCACTTCAAGACACTTTGTCTGCACACCAGGGCCCTTTCTGCACTAGGCCTTATTTCAGAGTCTATCTCAGCACGGGGACCAACCATCTGCATGCCGGTGCAGACTATGGTAGGCCCTGGTATGGCCTACCATAGTTTGGACCAGCATGAAGATGGCTGGTCTCTGTCCTAAGATATAATCCTGAATAAGGCCCAGTGCAGAAAGGGCCCTGGTGTGCAGACAAAGTGTCTTGAAGTGCCGTGATCCATTCCATACGTGTAAGTGTAAATGGATCCTCAGACTGGATCTCCTCCATTCTAGAGCATCCAGGAGTGTCCTGATCCCCCCTGGCTGTGTAGAAGTAAAAGTGGCTCTACAGCTTGACTGGGAGCATCTAGTATTCCAGTCATAGTATTCCATTGTTGTTGGATTGTCAGAGCATGCCATGTGACACTTTATAGCCTTACAGTGTGATTCATAGCCACTAGGGAGGTGAACTTTTTTTTTTTGCATTTGATTCATATCGAATCAAATGCAAAAAAAAAATTGTATTCATTCGAATAGAACCCCTTTGAATGTGGTAGGGTATGATATGAATATCCCATACGAATTTGATATGAATGTTAGATATGAATCCCATATGCAGTGGCGGCTGGTGGACTTCAGGGCTGGGTGTTTACAGGAAAGGTGGGGAAGGGTCACGGGGGTGAGGTCGCAGAGGTCATGGTGGTGGGGCCATCAAGGTCAGAGGGGTGGGGCCACTGAGGTCATGGGGGTGGGGTCCAAGGCCAGAAAGATACAGAACCAGATAAAGAAAATATTTTATGCATGGAACTGAACACATGGAATGAATAACAATATAAACCTGCTTTCTGCATCCATGTCCACACTCACATATTGGCTTATCTAAGTGCCATTGGATTTGCAGCAGAAAAATTGCTAGTGAAAGAATCACAAAACAGCAATAAGAACATAAGAGGAACCCTCCTGGATCAGGACATAGCCCATCTAGTCCAGCATCCTGTCTCACACAGTGGCCTGCCGATTGCTTCTGGGCATCTCAAGCAGAAGACAAAGATGAAACCTTCACCTGCTCTCGAATCCCAGCAAATGGCCTCAGAGGCATCCTGCTTCTCCCCCCAGCCTGAAAGATGTACCTAGGCATCCGTTCAAGTAGCCATTGATACACCTGTTATCCATGAATTTGTCTAACAAGCCACCCACAAATATAAAACCTAGAGAAAATATGACACGCAGAGCCTAATTGTATTATCTTGCAGTGTTTAAAGAGTTATCCATTTTGGAAAGCAAGACAAAATATTATTTGATCTCATATTACTCAGGGTATGTTGTGGACTTTCATAATTTCACCAGGAGTTTAATTTTGGCTTAAAGAGGGTTGCCTAACAAATCCAAACAACAACAACAAACAATAGTGTTATCCGCAAATTGTTTATTAATCTTGATAAGCTACCTGTGGGATCCATCTATCCATCCATCCATCCATCCATCCATCCATCCATCCATCCATCCTTCCATCCATCCATCTCTCCCTGAAAGTCTCAGGGCAGATTGCAACAGTTAAATAAACAAGTTAAATAAATAAAAGAAACACTAAAATCAGTAGCAGTGTTTTGTCTAACACTTTCTTAAAGCCACCCAGACTGGCCGCTGAAACCACCTCCTCTGGCAGCTCCACACACCAATGACCCTCTGGGCAAAGAAATGTTGGCCACCCTGATCATTAAAGAGCTATATGAATAAATGTTTAGACAGAAGTTATTGGTTGATAAAGCAAAAAATAAACCATAGTTCTTTTTAATGCACAGCCTCTTGTTTTTAAATCTGTCTTATTCAACAGATGTCTGCAGCACAAAATGAGATACCATCTGAGCTAGATAAATGTTCCTAAACAGGTAATACACATGCACCATGGAACTACATTAATTTTCTGTTCAATGGGGTATTTTTCTTAAGTTCAGTTTCAGTACGCCTTCCTAGGATCAATTATAGCCATACTCATGTGCAATATGGAACACTTCTGAGATCTTACATCACATCCACCCCACCTCTGCAACATCCCCATGTTCATGTCTGGCAACATATGCATCTCATGAAGTCACAGACGAGGGCATTAATGCTCCCAACGAGGCTCCGCTTTTGCCCATATGTATCCGATACATATATGCTCTGAACACATCAAATCCACCCTGAACCTACTTTGAACCCACTCTCAATTAACTTTGAATCCACTCTGTATCCATTGCAGATGTGACTGGGGCAGCCGCTTTCCCACCTCCCAGGTTCAAAAGCATTTGATTTGAATTTAAATGTCATCTTTCAAATATGCCAACATTCGATTTGAATCCAAATGTCTGAATTTGGCCAAATTCGTATGAATAATATGAATATTCTTGCACATCCCTAACAGCCACCAATGTACTGTGCTGCTACAGAGTGTCAGATGTCTAGTCTAGCACAAGAGAGTCCTGCCAAAGAGTTTGGAGAGTGTAGAATCCTGTAACCTGCCCATCCCATGTCTTTTGTCATCTCTGCAATGGAGGGCAGATGACAAATGTATATACCCATGTGCCAAGGGCATGGGTGCATATACCTGTTGCCCTAATAAGAGCTTCATCTGTTGTTGGTTATTCAAAATGCAGTAAAGCCATTCAGACTGGGGCAGATTAGATTGGTGTGGTTTGATTAACCACACTGGCTGAACATTTCAGCTACAGAGACAGTGGCTTGGTGCAATGGGAAGATGCAGGTTGTGTTTTGCTTCTCAGTATAGTCTGCACCCAGGGAACAGAATACCAACCAGGGTACAGGTTGATTGATTGATTGATTGATTGATTGATGGATGGATGGATGGATGGATGGATGGATGGATGGATGGATGGATGGATGGATGGATGGATGGATGGATGGATGGATGGATGGATGGATGGATGGATGGATTGATGAGGAGACAAGTGAACTGAATCACATAGCTATAGCTATATAATGCATCTTTGGACTCAAGCTCAGGAAAGTGCAGGACATGTAATAGTATCTCTAATCCAAATAAAATGTTACAGCCTTTTGTGATTGAATTCATATGAATCCATATGAATAAAATCCCAGAAGAACCATAATATGGTGCAATTCTAACCTCAGATATGTCAAAAGGTTTGGGAAATGAGTTGTCTTATAGACTTAAGTAGAAAAAAAGCTACTTAACTCACAATTTAGTCTGCTCTTCCACCTACTGAAGTTGAAAGCAACTAACTTTAACTGGTTTGTATTCTACCATTGTTCTTATTACAGAAAGCTGCTGAGATTACATATAGAAATGCCAAACACTATTTATGGATAGGGTAGCATTTTGACAGAATAAAAACTGTTTACAGGCTAGATGAATAAACTGAGCTTCCCTAAATGAATTTTAAAAGATCAGCAGATTATACTAGTTTAATAACCTAGACTAAAAAGATGACTCAAACAGTTAATGAATAAGAGGAATTATATGCTCATGGTTGGCTGACCCAGATCTCAAGGGTTTGTCTGCAGAAGAGAGTGCAGCAGAGTAAACATTACAAGAGTGGCTTCAAATGCATTTGCAGTCTGTTCAGTTTGAAAAAAATACAAAAAGATTTGAGTAATAAAAATAAATAAAAACATTTGCAAAAAATCAGCACCAGCTCCTAAAAGATAAAAAAAAAATAGTGCAGAGGACAAAGAGGAAGAAGAAGTCTCATACAATCTTTCACTGGGGGAGGCATAATTTAACAGTCTATTCCAAGTCCTCAGGAGAAAGTTGGCCAACACTTGCACTGGAACAAGGCAAGGCCATCTTGCTACTCCTCTCTGTTATAAGAGTAGGAAAACAGAAGAGAGACAATGTAGGCTGAGATCACAGTGTGTTGCGAGGTGCTAATTGTTGCTAGGTCTGGGAGCTCCTTCAGTGTGGGCAGTAGCTGAGTGGCCACTGCAATGAGGGCAGCTGCTGGGAGCCTGCTGCAATGAGAGCAGCCGCCAGGCATTGGCTGCAATTGTGTAAAAGAAAGACACTTGAGGATTGTCACGATGGCAAAGACCCAGAGTTTATTCTGGAAGGGCTTTTTATACAGCAAAAGGAAGGGGCATGGGGGAAATGACATCGATGCAACATCAGGGGAGGTATTGGAGGAAAAGCTACTGTCTTCCGGGTCAGAGGCCCTTCTGATGTTACATCCTGTGGCTGAAGGAGGGGAAAATCCTCAAACAGGAAAAGAAGAGTTATCCTTTTCAAAGCCATGTGCCTTGCAGATGCCATAATGCCCAGAGGCAATTGCAGAGTGGAAAGAATTCAGCACCCTAGTAGTGCTGAGTGTGTACTGCAAGCTTATGGAACAGGAAAACTGTTGCTCCTTTTACTCTTCAAGGTTTGTCTTTATCCAGATCAGCTTCCTGGGGCCGGCGGGACCCCCACTCAACACCCTCACCCCACCCCGGGGGCACATGTGTGTGAATGGGACTTGACTGTTCAGCGCCGGGCAGCAACTGGGGCGAGGAGGCTGGCCACGCTGTGTGCATGTGCGCGGTGTGGCCTCTGATTGGCCAGGCACCCACCTGGCTTTGACAGGCGATCTACGCAGACATGGGCAGATTAATTTAAATATCATACATCTGAAGCTCCTGAGGAATCACACCTTAACTTCTGAAGGCCTGTTTGATCAAAGCTCAATGGAAGTGCATCTCCATTACTTTCCAATTTTTTGTTTGGGAAAAATGCGCAAGGATAAATGATGAAACTGATGCCAGATATAAAATACAAAGGACTCCTGATTTCTGGAGACTCCAAAGGAGGAAGTTCAAGCTGTGCCAGTCTATAATGGATATATACTGAATTTAAACCACAGATACGGCAATTTGGGAGTGCTTTCCTGGTCAATCTGCCCCAGCTTTTAAAAACAGTATCTTTTTCAGGTAATAGGAAATATTGTCCAGGTACATTGTTCTCAAACCACAAAGCATCAGCCATTTGGATATGGGTGAATACCACACCTCCCTTTCCTTTTACTAGAGGCAGAAGGGACTCAGTAGTTTTTAGACAGATTTATATTTTCTTCTTTTATAGCCCTGATTGCAGCTGTTTTCTTCAGCAAGACAAATGTGTTCAATGATGATAAAGAAAGTGGGGAGGGGTGGGGAATAGAGAGTGCCCGAGATTGCACTGAGCTGCACACAAGAGTGCGTGCAGAAGCCCATAGACAGCAAAGAAGCTTGGAAATTTATCTTTTTTTTCTGGAAATATGTAACCTTCTAACAGCCAGCACTTAGGGGCAGCAGCAATCAGCTGTTGCTCCCCACTTTCTGGAGCCCTTGGATCAATCGAGTAATCCGGATACGCGATATCAGAAGGCACTGAACCAGGAAATGGGTGACTGCTCTTTCCACATTTGCATTTCCAAGGCAGCTTTATAGCTTCAGCCGTGAACATGGGCGAAGAGAACTATTATGCTGGAAAACTCATGTTTTTTTCATTGAAAGCAATGAATAAAGTTGGATTAGAAGAAGAGTTGGTTTTTATACCCCACTTTTCTCACCCATTTAAGGGGACTCCAAATAGCTGACAAAGCTTTCTGTTCTTCTCCCCACAACAGGAAAACCTGTGAGGCAGGTGGGGCTGTGAGAGTTCAAAAGAGAGCTGTGACTAGCCCAAGGTCACCCAGCTGGCTTTGTGAAGGAGTATGGAATAAAACCTGGTATTCCCAGATAAGAGTCTGGCTCCTTAACCACTAAACCAAACTGCATATTCATAGTTTGTACACCATCTCTTACATTGTGCATGATGTAGCTGGAAACCCCATACTTGGGAAGTTTTTCTATACCGTTTGCCCTTATCAGAAATCTTTTAATTTGGACTCCAGTGAAGGACTCTTATGTAATTTGCTCTGAGATTTTGATGAAGGCCAGCTACACATATAAAAGTAAATTCAGTGATGGCTGCAGCAGTAGTCTGGTAAATATCCCATTTATCTTTCATCAGAGTTCCTTGCATTTCATAAATGCAGGATAAAATAACCTTGGCCTTTTCAACAATGGGCAACTAAGACATATTAACAATGTAGTAATGATTGTGCTTTCATTTCAAGGACTAAGTATGCATTTAAATTTCATCTAGAAATAGTTTATATGTCATGAAAGCACAGCAACTCATTTTTTTTTCTTTTCATACTTTACTAAACACTAAGTAAATGACCAATTTCATCTTGAGAAGAACTGGGTGCAGAGACCTTATCAAACACCTGTCAAAATTTATAACTAAGATTTAAACTAAGTTTAACTTATTTCTAAATTTACATGGAATGTACATAATTTATTCATAAATGCTTAAAAATTTTATTGCCTCCCTTTGCACGTCACTCTAACGTTAGACGAAAACTGTGTGGACACCATGGCTGCAGTCACACTTTAAGCTTCTAGTCCACCTCAGGCTGTTTTTTACCTGGAGCATCGTGGTTGCACCTACCATGCCACCATGCCCCTGCTGCTGCCCCTCTGTTGCCACCACTATGCCAAGAAAGCTGAGCCTTCAAGGACCCCCTTTGCTTGGTAAAGGATAAGCTTCACAGCGGCGGCAACAATAAGAAGCCCACCACCACCACACTGAAGCTTACCTTTAACCAGGGAAGGCATTCAGATCAGTAGAGCTGAGATAATCCAATTTTATGATAGTCCCAGTGGAGGCAGAAAAGTCTTAGAGAAACTAGAAGTGCAGTTCTGTGCCTGGTCTCTGAGGATTGAAGACAGACTCCATCCTAAAATGGGATCCATGATGAAAGCTATTGGCTCCCTATTACCATAAATGATATGTGGCCTTGACATCTAGCTATGCATAGATAGGAAGGACAGGCTTCTGTGGATTGTTCATGAGCATATATTTTGACATGAAAATGGAGGAAAGTGTAAACTGTTCCACTACTGCACTTTTACTACTAAGGAAGGAAAACAGCACTTGCAGAGTTTTCTATCTCAAGGCTGAAGTAACTTCTCTAGCTTTGCTTGTACTTTGACTTGCTAGAAAGGATTGTTCTCTTTTCACGCAGCAAATATCTTGGGACATCCTTGGGAGAAGATCATTTAATTTCTGTTGGACTAAAACCTCAGAGTCCCTGGGTTCAAGTCCTCTCTCAGCAAAGGAAGTTTTCTTGGGTTACCTCAGGCCAATCTCTGCTTCTCTCTCTCTCCTTTTCTGATTTCTGGGAATCAAATCACTGTTTTATAGGCAAGGTGATTTTGATGTTTTCTGTATTTGATAATAAGAATGCCATGTTTCCACTTAAACCACCCTAGACCTCTAGAAAAAGTGACTTTGCCATGCATGTGGCAGCAGCAGATGCCCCATGGCTATTGTTTCACCTCATTTCTGAGTGCAATTGCCACTGGAGACAATATTTTTGCAGGCCACTATTTTGCAGTTTGAACGGAGGTGCTCCTGGCCACCTCTGGAAATTACATGTTCATGATTGGTAAGAGAGGTGTGAAAATGCCTTTCCAACATGCAAGAAGAAGAAGAAGGAGGAGGAGGAGGAGGAGGAGAGTTGGCTTTTCTACCCGCCTTTTCTCATCCATTTAAGGGGACTCAAAGGGGCTGACAAAGCTTTCTATTCTTCTCCCCACAACAGAACACCCTGTGAGGTAGGTGGGGCTGTGAGAGCTCAGAAGATAGCTGTGACTAGCCCAAAGTCACCCAGCTGGCTTCATGGGGGAGAGCAGAATTGAACCTGGTATTCCAAGATAAGAGTCTGGCTCTCTAACCACTAGACCAAACTGCTAGTGTCACCTCCCTCCTAGCCCACAACCGAGGTACCTTATCAGTTAAGCAGAGACTTGGGGAAGATTCACACTTTGCTGTCCGCCCATGGATGGCAAAGGGCGAAGTTTCGCAGGTGTGTACTAAGCATTTGCACTAGCAAATGCTAGTACACATGTTCCCTCGCCCATGGGTCCGCAGACTTACCTGAGGTGTGGACGCGTGCTCCGGGCACTGCCATCTTCCCTCCTGATGTCAGCACCACTGCACGAATGCTGGTGCCATCACTGGAAGCAAACTATGGGTCCAAGTGCAGAAAGGTCCCTAATGGGATTCATCCACTGTGTGATATGTTGGGTTTATGTCCCTTGTCTTTCTAATTGTAATTAAAGCTACACCTGAAGAATTTTGAACTTCCCTTATGTTTTTAGTGTCAGCTCTTTAAACTTTTGGTGAAAAATCGTTTTGGCACTTTTTTGGGAGATGGGTGAGCTGGGTCAACAGATACTTTGGGTGTATCTGGCTTGGACCAGTCACTGCCTGTCACCATAACCTTCTTCAAAGGGTTGCAATGAGTGTAAGAGGGTAGGCAGATGGCTAGAGATGTTTTGGAAAATATGCAAGATATACATGCAGTAGATATATGTAAACTCTGGTCCTTGCTTCACTTCCTTTGCTTACATAAGAAAATAAGAACACAAGAGGAGCCCATTTAATCCAACATCCTGTCTCACACAGTGGCCTGCCAATCGCACATGACCATCTCAAGCAGAAGACAAGGGTAAACGTTTACCTGCTTTTGAAATCCAGCAAATGGCTTTAGAAGCATCCTGCTTGTCCCCACAGCCTGAAAGATGTACTTAGGCATCTACTCTAGTAGCCATTGATACATCTCTCATCCATAAATTTGTCTAACCATGCCTTAAAACCTTCTAGGCTGGCTGCTGACCACCTCTTCTTGCAGCGAATTCCATAGATCAATGATACTTCCCCTTGTCTGATCTGACTCTCCTACCCATCATCTTCACAGAGTGCTTCCTGCTTAACCCATATTAGTGAATTCAGATTAGCTAGATTACAGATCAGCCATGGAGACATCTACATTGAGTAGGCTTTAGAACAGCAAATGTAAGGAGGAACACCATAGTGCAGATGCCGAAGCCTTGTTCTGCATCAGTGGATGTGACCTGAGCTCTTCCTGCACTTGGCCTTATTCTGGAATATATCTCAGGATAGGAACCTGCTATCTGCATGCTAGTGCAGACTAAAGAAGGACCCAAGTGAGACCTGCCATAGCCTGCATTAGCTTGTGGTCAGCAGACTGCTTTCCTGAGATATAGACCAGAATAAGGCCAAGTGCAGAAAGGGCCCATCTGTGTGAACCGCCCAAACTCTGATGCAACTGGCTAACAGCCTCCAACCCCTGATTCAATTGGCCCACATTGCTGCCAATTCAATGCTGCATCCAAGCAGTGTGGGCGAGCCGCCCTCAAAGGCAACACAAAGACACCCTCACCATTGCCCTCAACACAGCCGCAGGTCACTCAAAGCCATGTCCACCTTCTTCCTAGATCTGTTCCGTGTGCGGATGCCCTTGATCCGGATCAGATGGTGCTAACATGGGCGTAGACCACATTTATCAGGCCTACAGCAAATCCAGATTACTGAGTCCTTAGCACGGATCTGATCCAGACTAACATTACTCCACTGCAGATGACATGTATGAAGCAGCTTCTTGATCTGGATTAACAAATGCAGAAAGGGAACCTCTTGTCCCTCTGATAGAGTCTGAAGATAATGCAAAAAGAAAGGGTGAGTTAGCAAGGCGCCTTCCCAGAAGTTAATGGCTCACAGCTTTATTTTCGCGTTTGTTTTTTTTAAAACGATGTTCGCCCGCTCTCCATCCTCTTAGCTGATCCTAACTGCTGGTCTGAAGCCTGACAAGTAACGCCAACAGATTTAGAGGCGGCAGAGCCCAGCCCAGCCCAGCCAGCCTTCCAGCCCCGAGCCGGCGGCTCGCCCGCCTCGCTGCGCCGTCGTTCCTCGTCGACAGCTTAGCGGCCGGGGTGGGGATGCGGGCTTAGCCGCACGTCAGGCGGGCAGAGGGCGGAGCTGTAAGGTGGGCGAGCGGAAAGAAAAAGCGGCGAGCGAGCGAGCAAGAGCTCCGTCGGTGCTCCGCTCGTCGGGACGCACGCAAGCAGGCGGCGGCTTCTCGGGAGTGTCGCTCAGACGCGGCGCCCCCCAAGCCTTCTCCTTCGGGCGGCCGCCCGTTCAAGGGAGAAAGGCGGGAAAACGGAGGAGGCGGCGAGCGAGCGAGGGGTCCGCTTCTGCCGCCGTCTAAGGAGGAAGGAAGAGAGGTGAGCCGAGGGCTCCGCTCTTCTTCCCCTCGCCGGCGGCAGCGAGCGTCGTCCTACCTGCGAGAACCCTTGGGCGCCCCGCCTCGCCTGCCTGCCTGCCTGCCACGCTCCCCTAGGGCAGCATCCCGAGTCCGCAGCGGACCGAGGCGAAGCTACTTCTCGTCGCTCCGCCGCCGGTTTTCTTCTAGGCTTGAGCCGCGCAGGTCGCTGAGGGGAGAGATAAGGAGCGCGCCGAGACCAATGGCAGAAACATGGTGAGCGGAGATCCAGACTCACCGCGAGGACGTCCGGTTAGCGATTTCCCTCCCACGTTTCCCCTGAGCGAACCCCAACACGGCAGGAAGAGCTTCGCGTCCAAACTGCATTCTGCGGCAGGTGGGGTCCCGGCGAAGGCGGAGGCAAGGTTTTCTGTTGGACCAAAGTGAATGAGCCGGCAGCGATTTGCCTGTTTCCTTTGTGGTTTTGCTCCGCTTTAACCTCCCCCCCACCCAAGTGCACAGAGTATGGACCCAGTGGCACTTCACACCTCTGTCTCCCTGAACCAGACATGGGAGTCACCCTCGTTGGACCCCAATGCCTCTAGGCTACCTTCTGCAGGCCTCTCCGGAGAGGATGCGGACTTCTTTGAAATTGGGGTGGACAACATTGTCACCATGGTCATCTTTGGCCTCATTTTCACCCTGGGAGTGGTGGGGAATTCGCTGGTCATCACGGTGCTGGTGAGGAACAAGCCTGGCAAGGCCCGCAGCACCACCAACATCTTCATCCTCAACCTCAGCATCGCTGACTTGGCCTACTTGCTCTTCTGTGTTCCTTTCCAGTCAACCGTGTATGTGCTACCCAGCTGGGTGCTGGGCACCTTCATCTGCAAGTTTACTCACTACTTCTTCACCGTTTCCATGCTGGTCAGCATTTTCACGCTTTCGGCAATGTCTGTGGACCGCTACATGGCCATAGTGCATTCCCGGCGCTCCTCTTCCCTGCGAGTGTCCCGAAATGCGTTGTTTGGAGTGGGAGTTATCTGGCTGCTTTCCTTCGCCATGGCCTCACCTGTGGCTCACAACCAACTCATTGTGCACACAGTCAACAAGACTTTCTGCTGGGAAGCATGGCCAAATCTTCAGCACAAAAAAGTCTATGTGTCCTGCACTTTTGTTTTTGGGTACCTGATGCCTTTGCTGCTAATCTCTTTCTGTTACGCTAAGGTGAGTGAAAGATAAGCCACAGATAGAAGGCATAGTCCGTATGTGTGTGAGATAGCCAATCTCTTGTGCATAGGAAAGAGATGCAACTCAGCAACAAGTCATGCAATGACCTCTACTGTGATTGAATAGCATGGGAGTAGGCAGCTAATATTTTTTTCTTTGGAGTAACATGTACATAGATAGGCAACCTGCAAAAGTGTGTATAATGTACAGTGTGATAGGGCACAGTATAATTGTACACTTATGTAGGTTACCCAAATATAGTTACCCCTGCAAACATTTTCTTGAATATGCTGTGTTCAGACATAACAAAAGAGACACCTCAGAGACATAGTGTGTGGCCCTCATTTTCCGAAGCCTTATCTAATCCACCTCTTCTAGCACAAAATGTTTAGGAGAGGGGTAGATGCCTCAGAAATGCTTTTTACTATTACTATTATTACTATTACTATTATTATTATTATTATTATTATTATTATTATTATTATTATTATTATTATTATTATTATTATTATTATTATTATTATTATTATTATTATTATTATTATTATTATTATTATTATTATTATTATTATTATTATTATTATTATTATTATTATTGTACCTGATCAAAGCCAGAGAATGGAACAATATGTGGAAGTATAAAAGCTGAAGCATAACACAAGTGGAGGAATACATGTGTATATAACAGTATCAGGTTTCCATTCTGAACTAGAGCCTTTCCCCCCCAAGCCTCTGGCTTTATAAAGTTCATAGTTTGTGTAGTAGACATATAATTCAGGGACTTGGTTAACACCTCGGTTTCACTAAAGCAGCAGTCAGTCAGCTTGTGTTGCAACTTGCTCAAAGTCTAGTCATCCATATTTCATACAAGATTCTCATATATTAACTACAGCTATTTCAAAACCAAGACACATGCCTGTTATTTTGCATTTGCCAGCTGTTCTGGAGTGAATGAGTAAAAGTCTCTGGTGGTGTGATTAACTTTCCAGGGATAGTAAGGGTTTTTAAAAATCTGCCCCTACACACCAGCAATGATTTGCTGCCAGTGACTGGAATATTGTATCCACAAGGTTGATTATCGTGGTTTCCTTTGATAAAGGAGGAATGACTGGATATAACTTACTATTAACTGAAGTTCTTCAGCTTTTGATAAGGGGGAAATGACTGGATGCAACTTAAGTGTTAAGTGGGGGTTCTGCAGTTTTTGATAAAGGAGAAATAATTTGATATAACTTAATATTAATTGGGATTCTGCAACTGTCTTCCGTGAAATACTGATGTCAGTGACAAAAAGAAGTGGCAATGCATGTATTAGGCTCAATAACCATATTACAGATATCAGAGGATGCTTTGCTGCTTTTTTTGGTGACTCAGACTAGGAAGCAATCAGAGATGAAAGACTCAGCTTCACGATCTGGTTGAAATAGAATCAACAGGCAGAGATGTTGCTTTCATTGCTAGGTTTGAAGTATTATACTTAACTCCACTACATTCTGACCCAAGATCCACTATTGTTTGTGAATTCAGATCATACTGAGATTTGTTTTTGGAATTTAATATTTGTTCAATGATGTAGAAACAAACAAAGAAAAAGTTGCTGGTTGTATATGCTAAAGAAGATTTTTTTTCCTCTCTCAGTGACTAATTAATTATTGGCTAGAGGGTCACTGAAGTACATTTTGCAAATGACAGGTAATATTCCTGGTTCCCTAAATTCATGTAGCAGATTAAAAAGAAACTGCCACATTTTGTATTTGGGAAAATTTCAGTGCTTCCATGCTTTTCAGTAGAAGAAAGTGCTTAAATACAATACGTGTCTAAATTACTCTTAACTAGAAAGATAATAGAAGGAATGATGGCTCTCTCTTTCCATAATGCTTATATGATAATATGTAACAGTAAATAATAAGTATTGTGACTTCCTTTTTCAGTAATTAAAGTACTGAAGTGAAAACCACAAAAGTAGTCCATTTTTGACTGCCACATGGGAAAGAGAACAGGGCTCCAGAGCATTTATTAGGTGCATTGAAGGGAAGAGATTGCCAAACATTTCCTTTGTTGCAAATGTCATTTCCTGAAATCCCTCCTAGTTCAGTTGTAGGAGCCCTGTCCTTATGCTAATTGGCCAACCCTAGCAAGCCGTAGGGATTTATGCATTGGTGTAAATACAGGTAAAGCCACAGTAGGTGCAATTGCTCACATGCAGCCTATTTTAGTGAGTGACTAGCCTTTTTATATAGAAGTCTGGAAAAAGAGATAATAGTGTAACTGTTTGTTCATGTGTGCCTGTAGGTAGGTTCTGAGAACATCTGAAAGGAGCTAATAACTGTTCTCTATTCTACTGTAGCTCAGTGGGCTGTAATTCAGTGGCAGAGCAGGCAGCCTGGAAAGCAGAGGGTTGCCAGTTTGATCACCAGCTTCTTCCCATAAGTTGGCAATGGCAACTACTTCTACCTCTCTACCAAGAAGATTGCATAGAGCTGACCATGGAGGTGCCCTTGCAGTCAACCAGGAGTTGGCCATGATTTGGTGGTATTGAACAATAACAACAAATACTACTTCAGACCTTGATTATATCTTGCCTTTATTGTGTAACAAAGTTACCAGGTGAAAGCAACAGTGTCCCCTGGAGAAACTGAAGGAGGCGAAGTTTTGTTTCAGTGACAGGAAACTAAAATCAAGAAAGGGGGTCTGATTCAATTAGCACTGAGCAAGAAAATGGTTATGGGCTATCTACTTCTGTGATAATTCTGAGATCCTCATTTGTCTGTATTGCCATTTTAAAGAATTTAAATATCTAGGAAAAACTGACATTTCTCCAGCTTTCTGCACAGTGTCTGCTTACTGTTTTGTCTAGCAAATCATTTTATTGGCTGCCACTGTTCATTTACATTTACAGTTTGCTCTTTATCCAGATGCTGTAGATGAGTAACAGCACTGAAAACAGTGAAGTACAGTGGTACCTTGACATACGAGCTTAATTCGTTCCTTAACCTTGCTCTTATGTCAAATCGCTCGTATCTCAAAGCAATTTTCCCATTAATCCATTCCAGCTCCCAAAACACCACCTCAGTTGTTTTTGTTATGTACTGTACTGTATTTACATACTCGTATCTCAAATCTTGCTCTCATCTCAAAGCAAAATATCACTCGCTTGGCGGCTTGTATCTCAAAACACTTGTATGTCAGGGCACTTGTATGTCAAGGTACCACTGTAGTACTTGCAGTGTAATCTTATAGGACTGCTTTCCATTCAAATCATCTTTAAAAGAAATAAGCTGTTCTCATCCCATTGACCAAGTGCACTTTCAAATGGAAAAGCCTTACAGATGATTAACAGTGGTAAAAGCAGATGCCGTTATCGTAGTTTTCAAGCCAGTTTCTGCACTCTGCTTTCACTCTCATCAAGAGGCTCCTCATTTCTTCTTTGCTTTCTGCTGATAGAATGGTATCATCTCCATATGATGTTGTTGATATTTCTCTCGGTAATCTTAATTCCAGGTTTTGAACCATCCAGCCTTGCATTCACATAATATACTCTCTATATAAATTAAGTAAGTAGGGTGGCAATATAAAGCTTTCCCGATCTCGAACCAATCGGTTGTTCTATGTTTGGTTCTAACTATTGCTTCTTGGCATTCATTACAGGTTTCTCAGATGGGTAAGGTGGTCTGGTACTCCCATCTGTTTCAGAACTTGCCACAGTTTGTCATGATCCACACAGTCAGTGGCTTTAGCATAGTCAATGAAACAGATATTTTTCTGGAGCTCCCTTGCTTTCTTTGTAATCCAGCAAATGTTGGCAATATGGGCCCTATCTACACTTACATGTTAATCCAGATTAAGGAGCAGTTTAGTACACATCAGCTGCTTCTGTGCTTATGCTTTGGATGGGATTAAGCACCTGATAAGAACGTACCTACCACACAGCAGGAGATTAAGACCTCATCATGCACCAAGGAACTGAAGAGCTCTAATGGGGCCTACAATCTCTGTAAGCATTCCTTGATCCAGATTAAGGAAGAGGCATCCAAAAATAGCATGGTTGCAGGATGTTCATGGGCATGGTGATGGGAGTAGGGATGTGCAGGAGTTGAACAAAAGCTCTCCCTGAGAATAAGAAGGTTCATCTTTGCCCCCACAGTACTTCCACTCTTGGTGCCCCCACATAGTGCACTGGTGCCCTTCTGTTGATCAGGATCTAGCTAATACTGATCAAGCAAGGTAAGTGCAGAATGGGCCTTGATCTCTTGTTGGCCTGCCTCTTCTAAAACCAGTTTGCTCTTCCTTAATTTGCAATCTTGTACACAAATCATCTCATCACTATTATAATTACTTTATTTCACACCATTTAAGCCCTTTTTTTCTAAAATAAATTCTCCTATCCTGCATCCTAATATTTTCCCCTAAGTATTGGTGAATTATGCATGCATCTTAGATTGTATGTATATGTATTTATATCCTTATCTTTACCAAATAATTCCAGGGCAGCATTCATAAAAACATAAAACAAATCAACAGAAACATTCTTGCATTTAAAACAAAATATGGTATAAAATACGGTATATTGCCACTTAATATCATTCACATTCTTACAAACATAATTCTATGCTTGTCTATAAATTTCTTTTAAAATCTATTTGATAAGGTGGAGAAGACAACAGGGTGGGAGGTTTTTGGTAATCTGTTTTAGCCTATTATTACTTCCTTTTCAGAGCCTGCTCAATTGCTGGCTGTCACAAAAGAGTAAATGATGGTATATGGGCTGAGATTAAGCATGCAGGCAGGAGATTGGAAAGCAGCTGCAAGAAGGAACTAGGAAAAGTTTGAGCTCCAAGTCTTATTTTCAGGCTTGTAAATAAAACTTTCCTCCCCAGTTCTGGGCAGAACTACCTATCTTACTACAAGAAATTCAAGAGTTTGCAATGTCTAGAGGCCACATGAGACTACCTGTGTATCTGGTTAAATTCTTTAGTCTGAGAATTTCAGTGTTATTCTTGAAAAGTGGAGTTTGAGAAAGTAAGATGTTTCTCAAAAGTCACTTAAATAACATTATCAGAAAGAATTTGGGAAATAGTGAGAATTTAAATATGTGTAGGGAATTAGCACTTACATTCACATTTGAGCGAAATCAGCTTTTTAATAGTAGATACTAGTCTTAGTTTTAGTATCATAATTGTAAATACAATTATTGACAAGATGCAGTTAACTCAAGCAAATGCAATTAAAAAGCAGGCATAATACAAACAATGCCTTTCCCAAACTTTAGCCCAATTAATCAAAGGAATGGTATTTGGGGGAGCCAAAAATATCTTTATTCTATGGCAAGAGCCTAAGGAGAAGATAAGGACATGGACAAGGCTTTGTGAATGCTTGTTTAGCTACCAAGTACTCATTATAGCCATAGGTGCCAGGGTTACAATCTGCAGGCATGGCTTGCATGCTAAAATGATATCATGGCTTTCTTTCTCTGTCCTTGACTAAAATACTAATACTAATCCAAATTTGAGGTGGAGGGAGGGACAGATGAAAATGGTCAGTGGAGGAAATCCTGTAGGCAAAAGGGGGTCCCCAGTTTGTTTTGGGGTTCATTCCTTGGCCATTTAATTTCCAAAATATGTATTGTATCTGAAAGAACTTTTGAATTGTTCATTAGCACATTTCTTCAGTATCCCAAAATTCCATGGGCTCAATGCCTTTCTGCAGAGATCTCCCTTATTAGTTGTACTTCCTCCACTGTCCTTGGACTGAATCAATTCACAATTCATATGCAGATTAATTGCAAGGAGAAAATAGAAGAACTCAGAAAAGGAGAATATAATTTGCATGGATGTGAACTGTAGAACAGTAGAAGGAAGCATGGATTGCATGAAGGATAAGATCATGGGATTAATTCCCATTATGGCAAGGGGTGTGGGGGGGAGGGACCTGATTTGCTGTGCCTTTTCCTAGTTCAAAAATGGCTTATCTTGTCTCTTCTTTATGGGAAGAGAAAAAGAGGCAATTCTTTTATGGCAAGTGGCAATTATGGGATCTTTTTAAAAAAATTCTGTGATTGCCTCTTGCCAATCTGAAGGCATCCACAGTTTTCAGCATTTCAGAGGAAGCATAATGTTGTGTGAAGTACTGTACGTCAGAGTTCTACTCCCACATCAGTGATTCCTGCTTTTTTTTTACTACTATGCCAAATCACAACCTTTCTTTCAGAAATGTCTTGATGACTGTCTTTTCTAACCCAATCTCAGTAGACAGATACATATGTTAGCCAGTCACTGTGAAAATGGAGTTTCCCCAGAAGCCTGGTAATTTCCTTCAAGGAACCTGGTGCAACTGCTATCATGTTTTATTGGAAGGATATTAGCAGATCTTTTACTTCCCATTGCATCTTCACAAAGTTTTTCGTACTTCCAGATGATCCAAAGCGATATCCTTGTTGCTTAAGAGTAAAGTCCAGATTTTTCCCAGTTTTTTTGTTCTCATCCTGTTGAAAATTCACCATTCTCAATGGTGTTGTTTCTTCTTTACTTTGCGAAATTTGTGTTAATGTCATCTCTGGTATAATCATCTTGCCTTGTTGAATATCCATTGGCTTCTGGTACTCAGGTTCCTCTTCAAGTTGAGAGTGCCGGTTTAAACACTCTTCTTGACTATTTTTAGACCACTGATCTAGTGTGGATTCTATTTTCATCAATCTCATCTTAAATTTTGTAAAGGATTGTTCCACTGAATTTTCTAAGCATATCAGAAATTTAATCACATTCACCGATTCTAGAAATTCCGAATCGATGCCTTGCTTTTTTTCCATGTTGAGTTTGGGAGATTAGATAGTCTGTAGATCTTTAAATATTTATATGGTATTTTTTTCTTGTTTTTTTCTGCCACATCATGGCCCCAATTCATCTTTTTCTTAAGTGATAAGGTTTCTCAAACTATTTTTTCTTGGAGTCCCAAGCTCGTTAAAAGTTTTGGTGGCAAATTCCAGTTATCTCTTATTTTTCTGTCTTATTTTGGTTCTGTCTTGCTAGGTTAATTTTTTTTTGGCCGCTTGCCAAGAAAAACGGAGCAGAATTTTCCTTTATCTTAAGAAGCTTTCCAAACAGCAAATTAGTTTCTGTATTTGATTCTAATTATAATAACCTTAAAAAGAAGGAATCGGTCACACCTTCAGTTGCAATTTCAGTGTCTTGGGGTGTTGGTTGAATTCCTCTGAGCTCCTGGCAAAAGCAGATTTTTCTGTCAGGAGGTGGACTGTCAAAACAACCCTTTTTGGGGATTCCCTCCATTCTCCTGTTGCTCAGGAAGAAGTATCAACCAGAGGAGGTAGGCAACACTACCATTCTCCAGGAATTTTCAATGCTGAAAGCCCCTTAGCTTAGCACAGCTAAGCTCAGGTTGTCGGTTCTGCCATTGTTCCAACTGGAAGTCGACCATCTGTAGCAGCTTTTATGTTCCACACAGCAAAGCAAAAGGAAGAGAAGAGATGATAAATGAAATTAGAAGACCAGACTAACTTTGGAGGCTGAATATTTCCAAGTGGGTAGCACTCATACTAGAATGGCTAAAAGTGATTAAAAGAATGGACTGATAGGATATCTTTATAATATTCTCAATAACAAATTCTAGGTCTAGTGGTTTGGTCTAGAGCAGCGGCTCTCAACCTTTGGAGAGCCGCGACCCCAAAATGAGGTTCCCCAAGCCTCCGCGACCCCAGGGGCGGGGCCAGCGGTGGGGGCGGAGTAGGGGCCGGGGCGGGGCGGGGCCGGGCGGGGCCAGGGCCGCTGGCGTTGCGTTCGCTCCCCCCCAACCCGGAACTCCTCCTTGGGGGGCTGGCAATGCCGGATTTTAGCGGGCGAAGGGCGCTGGCGGCGAGGCACCAGTCGGTGTGGGTCCGGCGCCCTTCACCGCCATCGCCGCCTGGTGCCGCCGATCTCCCCTCAAAGCAGCGGCGGCGCGGTGGCGGCTCGGCGGGGGGGATGCAGGGGGGCCTGCGCAGGCTTTGGCGACCCCACCGAAATGGGTGCGTGACCCCCAATGGGGTCGCGACCCACAGGTTGAGAACCACTGGTCTAGAGGTTATGGAGCCAGACTCTTATCTGGGAATACTGGTTTTGATTCCTCTCTCCTACCTGAAGTCAGCTGGGTGACCTTGGGCAAGTCACAGCTGAACTCTCACAGTCCCACCTACCTCATAGGGTTTTCTGTTCTGGGAAGAAGAATAGAAAGCTTTATCAGCTGCTTTGAGTCCCTCTCTCTCTTCCATCTTTCTGTGGGTATATTGTTAGCATGTAGTCTAGACTTTTGAAAGGTTTATTTAATATTTAAATTGTTTATTTTGTGATGGGGCCATAGATGCCACATATATGTTTTGAAAGATCTCACACAGGCACTTATCAATTTCACTAAGATGACCTTGGGTTCCTCTAGTTATTATTAAATATATTATTAAATATATATCAGTCTCCCAAGAGCAAGTTCAGGTGTGAAAATCATTTAATACAGGTATAATAAATGGTCTGCTTTACTGTATTTGGTAATGCTGCAAGTTTGCACATAAGAAATGTGATAGATGTTTCTTCTTTGCACATGAAATGTGTTAGGTTTTTTCCTCAAACCACACAGCTGTGGCCTCTTTTTGAATTCTGTAAATAGAATAAGTAAAAGCTACAAATTTATCTTTTAAGGTACTCAATCATCTACATAAAAAGCTGAAGAACATGTCAAAGAAGTCAGAAGCATCCAAGAAAAAGGTAAATAACATTTCTTATTGAATATGATTTAACATACATAATGGTAAAACAATATTCAAATACACAATAGAAAATGTAAAGGCCTTGAAATTGCTGTCTCTTAGGTTCTAGCTACACACAAGATTTACCTCTCATTTCAGAATGAATTCCAGATCCAGATCCTTAAGGTGAAGAGAGAACAGACCAGAAATAGTTCAAGCATGTATGGTGTATTTATTCTCCCAACACACCAAATGAAGTTCCATTGAAAACACATTTACTTCCTAGTATTTCTTGTCTGGAACTCTTCCCCACCAATGTAATTGATTGGTCAATTGCTTATTGGCCTGTCTCCTTCACTTTTTTCTGTTTTATTTTTTCTGTTTCTTTTTTAATGGACTTTCACCAAAGTATGTGGTGACAAAATGACCAAACAAATCCTGTATAAAGTCAGTACAGGTGCCAGAAGTCAAAAAGGAATGCTGATAGGCAGAGTACTCTGGTGCAAGTGTCTTCATATGCTTCTGTGGAAAATGGTAAACTTTCAGGCCTAAAATCATTGCTGATGTGTGTTTCTGTGCAATCCTGCAAATAGAGCAGTTACAAAAAAATCCTTGAATTGCTATAAAGGCTTGGTTTCTTCCACAAGGAATAAATGTTCTTCACTGAAATTCCCATGTCTTGCCTTTGTAAATCTGCAATATGTGTGCACTGTGCAAAAAGAGAAAAAAGAATGAAAGTGGCATACATTTGAAATGCAATCTTGCATTTTGTTATGATTTCACCACAGCTGAGTCTGATGTAATGTTAAAGAAATCTTGTGTGTAGCTACTCCCTTAATCTATATAATGAAAACCTGAAATTAAAGTTGTGTGTGTATTAATTAGATATCTACTCCTAGTTAAAGCTTTGTAATCCTTTGTGTGATTTGCAGTGTACTTCTGAAGTTATATATCCTACACTCAGGATACTTCTATATCGGCTGTATTCTGTCAGTGAGCTTACGTGGAAGACCCAGTCAGATTTCTGCTGGGGAAAATAAGTGTAGTAGGGACAGGACTCAGTATTTATGAGACAGAAAATAAAATATTGAGAGGAGAGGGAGAGAATGTTGGGCTTTTTCTCCACTGATTTCCCTTAATCTGGATCTAAGATGATCTGGATCTAAGGAATGGGTCCTTCACGGGTGGACTAGCGTGCAGTGGAAATGCCAGAGCACCCATGTGGCGAATCCAGATCTACCCATGTGGGGTTCGCCTATCACCCCAGGTGTTTTGGGAGACAGGGGTGCAATCTCCATAGGCGCTCTGTAGATTCTTCAAAGATTCGCCAGAGTGGCTCCAGAGAATCTTTGGAGCTTTGCTATAAACTCCAAAGATTCTCCAGAGTTTTGGCATAAACTCCAAATATTTGCTGCAAGCTCTGAAGATCCTCCAGAGCCTTTGACAAAGGTCCATAGGGATGGCATTGCTCAACTTGGGGATCTTTACAAAACCTGTGCTATTCTTCGGAGATTGTGCACAGGCTTCAGAGCTTTGGGTTTGGGGGCACCCCTCCCCCATGGGGGTGCCCCCCTAGACCCTATTGCCTGATTGTGGTGGAAACAGGCTCCATATAATCTGGATTTGATGCCTGAAGACCCCATTGTAGACCCCTTTAATGGAGTCTACAGGAAATCTGGATTATAGGTCCTGAAGGACCCATATGATCCAAATTTCCCTAGAACAGGTGGAAACAAATGTGGCTCTAATGGGGTCTGCAGTGAAAATGGGGTCTTCCTGCTCTGAGCCTAATGGGTCCTTAATGGGTCCTTAATGGGTACTTAGTGCTAGTGGAAAAACACCCATGAACAGGTTCATGATCTAACCTACATTTAGATAGGTTCTGCAGGTAGCAGTTTTATGGAGCTAGTCATAAAGCGGCCTGAGATGCCTTCTGAAGAGCAAAAAGACTTCTTAACAAGCACATTAAGAAGCTGTTCTGGGTAATAGGCTGTAATGCATTCATGGATCATATACTCATGAGTAAATGTTTCAGTGTGTGTTTATAATACATAAAAGCCACAAATAAGACAACAGGAATGCATTGTTATGTTTACTGAAGTTATATTCCATGCATTTTTATTTTATAAGAAGAGCCATTAAAAGTCGATAAATTAAATAAAGAGGAAAAATCTTGTATGTCTCCTTGATTGGAAATTATACAAATAATGTTACAAAAGGTATTGAGATATAATGAATTAAAATTTTGTGAGGGATTTTCAGGCTATTATGTAGAATTACTGTCACTAAAAGAGCCATCAATTATAAGTGTGATAGATTTAAGAGGCAGAGAGTCAAATTTTGACATGGTCATGTCTACGTTTGCTTGGGGATAGAACATGAGTGTCATAGTCCTTAATGACAAGTATACTTAGATATGGTTATAGAATTACATCAATAGGAAGCATAATTTAGTTCATCTAGGTTCAAGGATATAAAAAAAACCTATTCTGGGCAGTCATTTAAAAATGATGTGACAATCTTGCTTGCTTCCTGCTTATGTTATTCCACAATATGTTGATATAATTACAATGCCCCTCAGCTATGAACAATGCCAGAGTGATTGTTACTGATAAAACCTTTCCATATTCTGGATACTTCTGATGAATTATGTGGAGAATTGGCCATGTGAGATATCACTTATATTTTGAACATATGAAGAGAGAGATAGTACTATATTATCTAGTTATTGTGCATCAAACTACCTGAGTATTGCTCCTTTTGTAGTCAAAATTGTCTATCCATGCATAAAAGCTGATATCAGCGAGCTTGAAAGATCTTGAAGATTTATTGAAGCACAGTATCCTCAGTTGGCATGGATTCTAAAAGTCTGGACAAGGAATAAAAACAAAAACAATTTTCATTTGTTTCCTCTATTTGTAATGTTTAGCTTGTTTCTTATGGCACCAACTGTGCACAAGAGTGAAGTATGAGTGAATTTTGCATCCCCAAAATTTGTTAAGAGGGGGAAACCCTCTTAAAGGGCTGAATGGGAACTGCATGGAGGGGGATCAAATACTGACCAGTACAACACTTGACTGACACTTGATTTTCAAGTACCTTGATTTTTCTCTCTGAAACTAATTTTGCCGAAGAAGTAATGAATGGCTCCTGAACACTGCTATCTGACCAGTGTGAACCTATGGTGAAACCATGTATCCTTTTTGAATGAGCAGATCTGGTATCAAAAGTCATAGTGCAGTATAACTATAACCTGTTTATTTAGAATTCTGTAATATTGGGGCAACATCTACATGAGCCAACCCAGGACTGGGGTGTTCCAACATCTGGATGCACCTGAGGCAGTGCGTTTACATGGCTTTGCCCCCAATTGGCTCCTGGGTCTGGTTCTATGACTCCTACAGAAGTTGTCTGTCCCTAAGATGCCTCATCCTACTCTATGATGAAGAAAGAAAGTAGCAACTTACCAGCCTGAGTTCTGGTTGGACTGTTTTTGTGTCAGACAAAAATTGGTGACTTCTTTGGCCATTTCTGGTTTGGGTTACAGAAGTGACCCAGCCAGAACCTCATGGTTGTCTCCTCACCTGGCCACATCTCACCCCAGGTAAGATCTGTGGTAGTCTGCACCAGTGTGTGGGTGGTAGGTCCTTAATCTGAAATAAAGCTCAGTGCAGAAAGGGCCTTAAAGCTACTCTAATCTTAGGATCCCTACCCGTTTTTAAGTCATTTCAACCCTATACTGTGAAACAGCCTATTCAACAGTTGACAAATAATTTATCCTTTCTTTTCTTTTTAAAATTTTTTATTAGACAGCGCAAACAGTCCTGGTGGTCGTAGTGGTGTTTGGGATATCCTGGCTGCCGCACCATGTTGTACACCTCTGGGCTGAATTTGGAGATTTCCCCCTGACTCAAGCATCCTTTGTCTTCAGAGTAACTGCACATTCCTTAGCTTATAGCAATTCTTCAGTGAATCCTATTATATATGGGTTCCTTTCTGAGAATTTTAGGAAAGCCTATAAGCAAGTGTTCAAGTGCCAGATTGGAAACAAATCGCCTCAAAATGGAATTAAAGAGAATAACATTGACACGCCACCATACACTAATTCTACACACGTGTGAAGAACAGGAGTACAAGATTTATTCACAATGCAGAGTTTTCAGATGAGTGGACTTGTTTTAAATAAAAAGCACAAGAGCTCTGTATTTAACAACAATTCAAGATTTATGCTGAGAATTGAAAATTGATTCACTGACTTTTGTTTGTTTGCTTGTTTACAGTAATAACTGGTGAAATCGAATAACTCTAGTATGAGTTATTTATATGAACGCACTTTAGCATTCATTTTCTGGAAGAATTTTCAAATGAAGAAAACTTTAGAAAAACTTTCCAGAAAAGTAAATAAGATTTGGGTGTAATCTGCTTTCGCTACACTTGTTAAGAAATTTGTTCATATTCTATCCAGCACAATACCTTTCCTTCTACAGATTAATTAAAACAAAACCCCTGTGTTATTACAATATCTCTCAAGTCATGCCCTTTAGAATTTGATAAGAAAATGGAAGATATCTAACTGGGAGATAGAAGTGGAATGTGCTTTGAAGCCATCAAGAACCCAATATAATTTCCATATAGATACAGCGGTCCTAATCTAAGTTTATTCCCTCTCACAGTGCAGAGGAAGATTTGGATGCCATTGGTCTCTTCTTTTCCTGGCTCATCCAGACATAGGGTATTTCGCGTTTGGGTTTTCAAAATATTACAGGGAAGTTAAGATGAGGGATAGATTTGGCACCTGCACTTTGGGACACTGAATCTAGCCCAGATCTCACCAGTGTTTTCCTATGCCTGTTGTGGGACTGTTGATGGAGCAACCAGATGACATAGCACATAATGTACTTGTGCCACCTGGTCACATGCTCTATCTGCACCTCTTCCATCCAGAATAACTGCGAATGGAGTGTGCAGGGCTTTCCCAGCCTGGGTACTTATAAAGTGGTAGAGCAGTTACAACTTCTGGTAAAGAAGTGGCTCCGTGTAATGCGGATGCACTATCTAGGAGTGGCCCCGGAATTCCCCTTGCAGATTAGTGCAAATTAACTCTCAGGTTGTGTTTTTACTATGCAATAAAGGCACCTTAATTAGGCCATCAGAGCAGCTTGTCTCCATTGGGAGTAATGGAAAGTGGCCTTATTTATGGTCCCTTTTGTTGCATAATGGAGACACCGTCTTATTTTGTTCTGTAATGTACCTGGGAGTAATTTATATCTGTTTCTCCTCCCCCTGAGGATTTCCACAGCAAGGAAGCAGTGAGTAAAAGGGTAAAAACTGCTTTTTAATATCAAGTACCTCCATTTTCCAGTACTTTCGTGGATACCAATAGAAACACTCGGATCCATTCTTAAGAAATACTATTTTCTAGTAAATTTGATGAGACAGGAAAAATAAACTGAAATGTAAGACTGTTTTCTCCACTGCTGATGCACTACTCAGACATGCTGGTTTTTAGTGAATTTTGAGGTTAAGATTGCATCCTGAAAATAGAGCTTCAAGTATTGCCTCCCTGTTCTTTAATGCCAAACCTTTCTTTGCCTGGAAAGATATATGGAATGGCCCTATGTGGATGATGAAACTGCATTTGTTGCTAAACAGAAAATACTATTTTTTACATCTGTGCTGCCCAACTGAAGTTGAATATTGTTGAAACTTGAGTTACAGAACAATGGAATTTAAAGAAAATAATGTCAAATTAATTGTGTTTTCCAATAACTTCCTTCTGGCCAGCCAGTACTCCAGGAACTAAAGAGAACAGGTTAATTGATCAAATGTACACGCAGTGTTCAGGGTTGGGCTAAAGCTAAATATTTGTCTTCTTTTATGTGCCCAGTATTTTCTCCATTTTATCTAGGATGAACAGTGACAGGAGGGAAAACATCCTGTGAAAAAAAATTAATCATTTGTGGGTTTGGTGCCAAAGACTTCATAGAAAACATACCTAGTATTTATTAGTTTTTATTAATACCTAGTTCTATTAGTGTTACCTTGCATTTTTCATCAATTTGTTTTGCTTATGCTCTTCATTTACAGTATTTCATTCAAACAACTCATATGCAGCTTCCTTTAAAGGAATTCCTAACCTATAGCTGGTCTCTTTCTAGAATGGATTCCGGGCACATTGTTCTGTTTCTTTTGGCACATATACCTGATGAAGCTTTGTTATATTCTCAAACTCTAATCATATGCATGCTCTCATGGAAAAGAAGCACAGTGGGAGGGATTAAATGCAATTTTGTTTAGCTTTACACAAACTGCAGTTTGCATAAGCATTTGGCAAATGGCCCACTCTATACTTTGGTGGGAAAAGTAGAAGCTATCAGGTAGTGTAGCAGATTTGGACTGGAGTCAGATCACTTGCCAATCTCAGAGAATAGCTGGGCAGTCATTCAGCCAAATAAATCCAGAGACAAAATATTTATTTCTTCAGTGGAAGGTTCAGCAGCTTTATTTCAGAATCCTTTCTGATACAAACTTCTCTTCAAACCAGACACTAAAGACAAAAAACTTGTTTAACACAGAGCTACTTTTATAGGCCACAAATTGCATGAGGTTTCAGAATGATATCATCCAATCACTGCAACACTATGAGACTAAATCACAAGACTCTGAGTCATGAGTTGCTGACTCGTGTTACTGATAATATTCTAAACTGTTTGACAGAAACTTAATGGAATAAAATGAGTGAAGGTGACAAGGGGCAAAGGCCAAAGACACAAGCCACCTTTTTCCACACATAGTCAAAGATCCAGATCTTCAAGATCCAGATCTTTGAGATGGAGTCCTCCTGGAGATCTGGATCTTGAAGATGCTTGAAGATACCATTGTGGATACCTTTAATCAGGTCCAAATGAAATCTAGATATAAGGACCAGATTTCCGCTGCCCTCGTGAGGACAGGGCCTTGCAGATGGGGCCTTCAGTGGGGTCCAGGTGAGGACAGCACCTTCTTGATTGGTACCAATCAGAAACTAATGGTTTTCCTAATGGGGTCTTAGAAGGGTTCTAAGCCTTAGTGGAAAAAGGCCCAAGGATTCATTTCTGTAGAGGGGCAGATCATTTTAGGCTATGCCTGAAGGCTTTGAACTTCAGATTCAGAAATAAGTACTTTTGAGTGGTGGTCTGTCTATACCTAGAGGTACTGCATATCTTCTCCTGCCCAGAGATGCCACCATTGTTTTCTTGTTTTCCAGTCAATGTGCATATTATTCCAAAAAGATGCATGAAATTATGTTGAAGAAGACCATTCAAATGCTATAAATTCATGCTTCACAGCAGATAATGCTAGAGAACATGGTAAACAGTATAGCCTTACTATTCCATTGTCTGCCTGCCTGCCCACCTGTCTGTCCATCTATCCATGAAAAGCTCTCATATTGTCAGCACTTCACTGAGACGCTCAGGCAAGAAGGTTTGGTGCTTTAAAAAACACTGGAAATAAATCTAAATGAAGTGCCATAATTCTATTTGTAGTCTCCATAGGCTTTTCAACTATAAATGACACAGCATGAATATCAGTTTTTGTCATTTTTCACACATTCATAAATCAAGCAAAACACAATCAGATAATGAAGCAAATGTTAAAAAACATTTGATTACTTTAATGGGAATGAGAATTTGACAATATGAAAATTTGAAAAGAAAGCATAGAAAGATGACTGATGAATTTTACATTTTAAAAAAATCTACCTGTAAATGCCTGGGAAACATAACCAAAGCCGAAATCTATTTTTGTGTACGTTGTTTATTAGTTAAGATGAAAACAAGGTAGTTCTAGGACTGCATCCACTAATGTAAGGGATTCTTGAGAAGGTGTTACCAAATGTAGAGTACAATTTTGGATAATTTGGAACCCCCCAAATACACCAAATTTAAACTTCCAGGGAATTTGTAGCCAGATCATTTACACAGGTTTTTACATAACAAAAAATACCATAAACAGAGACAAGAACTCATTTCAAACTCAAAAGTCAGTATTTCTTGTTAAGTCTTTGAAAATAATTTTTTAGAAATACAGAAGAAAGGTTAAAATGAAATATCAAGCCATCTCAGAGACATATCTCATTTAAACATTCAAAAGAACAAAGATAAACTTGCAAATCCCCAACCATGGCTAAATAAATGAGCATTTTATATTAAGGTATATCTTTGTGCATTAAACTGAGGCTGTCTCCCCATGCATGTTTGGTACAGTTTGGAACACACGATCGGCAAGAGGCATCCCCATGCATTCTGGATTTGGTCTGTGGAAAGTGGACCAAAGTCCCCCCAAACTGTGCTAGAACGGCCAAATTTGATACCTGAAAGTACAAGTTTGGGGGTCCAGCATGCATTGGTTAGCGAGCCGATCCCACGCAAGGGAATGATCACGGGCTAACTGGGGAGGAGATTGGCTCACGTCATTAGGAGCTGGGCTGTGATTGCCATTCCTGCCCTGTGCATTGGAATTCGCAGCTACTGACATTTTAAAATCCCGATCGCCAAGGCAGGTAGGATACTGGCTTAATTTTTGTGCATTTTCCACGGAAATATTTCCAACCCCGTTTCCTGATTGCCAAGGCAGGCTGGATAATGGCTTGATTTTTGTTCCAATTCTATATGAAATAAAAAACAGTGAAAATTTGGAAATATGTCACACAAAATATCAATTATCTTAAGCTTAAAAGAAGAAACTTACATAGAAGGGTTTATGGATTACTTATACAAAGACAAAGAGTTCTGGGATGAAATGCCATTTGGTGAGCTTCAAGTAATGCTTCCGTCTGAAGCTGGATAAATGACTTATTCCTGGTCCCTTTAGAAAAAAATAGCAATCTGACAGGTTTCAAGTCATATAATGTTTTAAAGCTGATAAAGGATGTCTTGAAATGGGCCTTGAAAGGAAGAAAACAGTGCAGGCAGGTGACAGGAATAAGTCCTTGTCTCTGAGGTGAATTTTGGGGCAGCTGAAGTTTCTAGGTAGCTTTCAAAAGTAGCCCTAGTAGAAAATAACCGTCTAATGGAGGAGTTAACTAAGCATGGATCACTGTTGTCAGGTTATTCTCACCCAGGAAAGAACAAGGCTGCATGAAATGAAGTTGATGAGCAGTATTACTTCCTAAGGCAACCTCTAATTCTTTAGTTGAGTGTGTAATAAGTTCCAAATCAGTGCTGGTGAAGAAAGCAGTTGTCTCCACCTGAGTAGTAACTAGAAAAGCCCAAGAGTGGGCACATACCTCTTTAACGAGGTGGGTTTTTTTTACAACCACTTGTTGCTTTCTGGCTTCATAAATATTAGATTTGAATTGTACCATGGATTTGATCAGACCCAGATGGGAGGGAAATAAGGCTTAGATGTAACAAGGTTTACCAGAAGGCTCATATTTGAAAGAGCTCTGCTAGGGCTTCAACATAATTGCTGATATATGGGATGATTACCTGCCCTAAGGTATCTGGAATCAATCGGAATCAATTTGCTTCCAAGGCAGAACTGTATATTTGCTTTTCTATTCCTGCTGAGGAGGAAAGCTGCAGAATATCTGAAGCAGAAAAGGTGATGATCAGAGAAAGGTGGATGTAAGACTTTCCGTTTTCAGCTGCTTGAAAAAAAGCAGACCCCTAGTGTAACCTATTGAAAAGGCTGAACTGTCGATATGTTGAACGACCCCATGGTTGGCTTGTTAAAAAAGAAGACAGGGTCAGCTGCCTCAGACAGAAAGATAACTTCTGCCCATGCCATGTAACTTCTGCTCTCACTACAGAATTGCTCCTGACCTGGGGCATTTTTGCACTTCCCTTCTCATCCACTGGACAGGAAAGGAGCATGATTAACCAATGGTGACTAGTGCTTGCAGTTGGAGCACTAGTCAACTTTAGCTGTACTGCCCACCCACCCCACAATCAAATACTTACCTGATTCATTTGCAGGACTGGTCCTCTTCTGGGTGCCACCATTTTGGCTGCAGCACCCTCTGTGACTGCACATGTGTCTATCATTGTCTGAGGTGCCAGCGTGCTTGTGTGGCACCTCAGATGACCCTGGAGCACCAGAAGAGGTGCAGGTGGCCACAGCCCAGACACTCCAGGTAAGGTATTAGTGAACTTCTGAGGAGGCTGTAGCAGCCTCCTCGAAGTGCAGATACTGTTCACCAGAAGTTCACTAATCATGTTCTACTGGCTGTAGTATGAATAGACTACTGGAGGTCTGGGCAAGGAATGTGGTGGAATAAGTGTGCTGGTGGCTGTCTACATGGACACTGCCACAGGCCACCCTACCTTTGAGGTCAGAGAATAAAAGTTCCTTAGCTTCCAAGTTGTGGGCCATGGGCATTTCATGATGACGCCGGAAATAGGACTAGAAATGAGGCATTTCTGGAGCTTGGCAAAATATTGTTAGGTTCTTAAATGGGCTGTGGACTCTTCCTGCCACTGTTACCTATCTTCATGGCAGTGGCAGGGACTGTGACCCAGTCTGGCTCAAACTAGGACTGCTTTTACATATTCTCTCAGAAGAATGCTGTCAGGCATGGATTCTACACTCAGGAGCAGTTCAGGCGTGTACCATGGCCTTCTGTTACACATGATGGCATGCAGATACCCTGCACCCAGCACATCACTGGCATGGTCCAGACACACTGTGCAGACAATGTCAGAGTCTTCAATGCTGCATCCAACTAAGGCAGTGAGCCTGCTAGGCAGTGGGGTGTGTTGTATAAAAAGGTCAGCCAAACATAAAGAAGTCCCTCACTACTCAAGGCACAGTCATACAAGCCAGGCTATCATCAAGGTGCAGGTGAGGGAAGCAGAGTACTGCCATGGGGGAAGCATGAAGGGATGGGGCTCCATTTGGAAGACTTCCTCTCGGGTCCCCAAACCATATATGAAACTGAAGGTTTTCTCCTGTGCCCTGTAGTTATGGTCCCGGTTTGTGGGCGGATGCTTCATTAACTAGTGACTTAGCATGTAAATGGAGTACATTGGAGCTTGCAATACTTTGTTGCTGTTGTTCTTATAATCCTGTCAAAAAAGGCAATGGAAAAAAGCATAAGCATGAAGGTATCCAAAGTCTGAGTTGTTCTGCTGTCAATCCCTCTTTCCCAAGCCAGTGCAATCCGACAGAGTCAAGGGACAGCAGCAGAGGAAGTGCATTACTGGATAGTTTTCATGCAGCTGGCTTAGTATGAGATTGAAATGGGCTGTCTTCCATGCCTGTTTCCAGTCTGATGCCAGACCATGACAGACAGAACCCTCTCAGCTACAGAATTTTCATTCCACAGCTACAGGACTTCTGCAGGCCAGGAGGCAACAGCCATGTGAATAATGCACCCTCCACATCTGTGGTATGGCTGCAGCCTTCTGTCACTGAGATTTGCATGCCATCTGGAAGCAGCCAAAGTCTTTTATGCTCAATATATAAAATGTCCTGTGACACAATTGAAATTATTTGGGTTGAAAATAAGGAAGCACTTTCCAGTATCTACCATATGTGCGGTAGGGCCTGGCATAGTCTGCACTAGCATGCAAGTAGCAAGTCCCTATTTGGAGATAGTTTGGAACAAGTCCCAGTGCAGAAAGGGTCAAAGGCTAAATTAAAACAATTTGCAAGTAGTAGTGGTAATTAAAAGAAAGAAAAAAGGATTATTATTAAAAGTTGTACACCCCCCCTAAAAAAAAAAAAACCACTGGAACCCTAAGTGAAGTTAACAGAGGTTATACAACATTGATCCCAATAGATTTTACTTCTGAGTAAATGTTCATAAGATTGTACTGTTGCCCTGGTCCACATGAAACATTTTCAAAGTTACCTGATAAGCTTTTCCTCCCTTTTCCAAATATATGTTACTATCCAGGAAGCTGTGGTGTTCATAATCTATGACTTTAAATGTATCAACTCTCCAGAGGGTGGGGATACAATCGATGTATATTTACAACATTCTGAATGTATTGACTTTATAATTACCAGCTGCTCAAGATTATTGTTGTCTTTACGTATTAATGTATGCATCTATTTTTCAATAAAGCTGAAGGGACTTTATAAGCTTGCAATATTTACAAGGGACAGAATAAAGCAAATAATGTAACCATATTGCTGATGAACTTAAAATTGTTTTAAGTGTTTGTGCTGTCTGCCTTTCAAGTTTCAATATGAATGTAATATTTATATAATCTGATCTGCACTGAAATGTAACATAAAAGCTGCTTCATGGTATGTGCATTACACTCCTGACTTGTTAATTTTCTTGCAAAACTGCACCACTCTCTGCTGCTAGGCAACTCCCCATTGATTTCCAGGTGGTTTGCAGAGCAGTTTCAGAAAACTTCTAGCGTACAGAAAACTCAGCTTAATGATTGCTAAAGTGTAACAGAGCACACGCACACACACTGCACCTCACTTTTACCGATTCTTCTGCAGCAATGATACATGCTGATAGGGATGAAAACTGATCAACAGTTCCACATGGGAAACCTTATTTACCAATTTTAATTATGTCTGCATCTGTCAGTAGTGAAATCTGTGGTCTGAAAGCATAGAGAACACTGGATGTCTTGGAGTTGCACACAGACATGGACCTCCATTTAATTTTAGTGGTGGGCACAAATATGCACACAGATTATGGAAAATGCTATGTGGACGGCAGTAACTCAGTCTTTTCTGCAGTAGTATTTATTATGGATTATACTCCAGAATAGGGGCCTGCCATCCAGATGCTAGTACAGACTGAGGCACGTCCCAGGTGGGGCTACCATAGACTGCATCAGCATGTGGATGGCAGGTAACCCTATTCCTAGATACAATCCAGAATAAGACCCAGTACAGAAAGAGCCCATGTTGTTTTAGAATCTCTTTATTTCAAGAATTTGCTAGATGGAAATCTTATTTATATTAAACAATTTTTACATTGTCCTTCACCAAAGTTCCAGAGTGGTAGACAAACTGAGAATAGAATAAATCTATGAAAATCTACAAAATGACAATCAAAAAGAAACATGGAATCTGAGGGTAAATTAGTATTAATTACCCCATGCCTGAGTAAACAGACATGCTGACTGGTCGTAGTGTACATGATCTATTTCTAAGGGCTACTATTGAGAAAGCTCTGCCATTCCATGAACCTCTAAGATGGAGAGAATTATTAGGAGGGCTTCCCAAGAAGATCAAAGATAACGCCTTGCATTGGATTTGAAAATGAAGTAGTAAACAATGAAGAACTATAAGGACCAGTGTCATGATGTATTAAAACACAGCATCATTTCAAATATATTGTTGGAAAGGAAGATGTCATATTATTAGGAGGTACAATAAAGACCAGAAACTGGATTGTTGTGGAATACAGTTTAATCCTCAGAAGGTTTTATCATTAAACTACAAGCAACTCCCAAGGCTGAGGATTCATGGATGACAGGTGTGTCAATGGCTACTAGAATAGATCCCTAGGTACTTCCTCCAGGCTGGAGAGGCAGGATGCCTTTAAAGGCCATTTGCAGGGATCCGAGAGCAGGTGAAGGTTTTGCTTTTGTCTTCTGCTTGAAATGCCCATAAGCAATTGGTGGGGGACTGTGTGAGATAGGATGTTGGACCTGATGGACTGTGGCTGGATCCAGCAGGGCTCCTCTTGTGTTATTATGTTCTTATCCCTTTTTAATGCCTTTTAAGGCAAGGGTTACTGAGTATAAGAGAGAATCAAAAGTTTCCCTCCAAGTTATTCCAAAATATTGAAAACGTTTTGCCCTGGTCTGTTTAAATAGCTAAATTGGAAGGCAGATTTAGGAAGACACCATTGCCAGATCAACTGTGCTTCCACTAAAAAAGAGCTTTAGAAAATACTGTACACATACATCTGTAGTGCTCATTTTATAATGTTTGCGTTGAATGCCTAGCCCTTGTTCTCTGCAGATATCCTGACAGAACTGCCCAGTTTATACTCAGTTCCTTCTATGTGACCTGAAAGAAAAGTTCAACTGTAGCTTAGTTCTGTGTTGGGTTGTAGTAATCAGAGATTTTCTAAAAATGTTTTGATCAGATTCAGTTTCTTTCAGCACTGGTTAAACTGAAGTACTGGACTGTGACTGTGTTAAAGTATATTACATAATCAAGTGATTTTCAAACAACCTTCTAAACAGAAAGAGATGAAGAAAAACTGGGATTCCATAATGATAGATTAACAGTGCAACTGAAAATGTGTTTCATGAGAGTTAAGCAAGATAAATGTGACAGATATATTGAAACTTTGCTGACAAACTAGATAAAGGCTACCAGAATGTTTTAAAGGCAAATGGTAGTTGGTGGACAGCAGATCATTAAGCCCATGGTCAAAAGGCTTTCTAAGTGCCTGTCTGTGTGAAAGTCCTTTAGTCTTCTGAGAACGTTCCAGTCAAGCCTGAACGGCCATGAAGCATCTCTGCAGCTGTACAAAAATTCATTCAAAAATCAATGAGCTTCCACTGTGTTATGCTAAAATGTCCCTTTGATTGTATGGCAACATAATTAGGTCTATATACAGTGAATTTCCTTCAGGCTAAATTTCTCTTCATTCTTTCATTTTTCTAGCATGCGTTTTTAACATCCTTTCAAATTAAAAAACATATTAACAGAATCCTGCTGTAATAAGATCTAGTGCCATTCCATTGCACCAAGAGCCCTCTGAACGGGTCTCAGCTCTAGGCAGCATCCAGATGTCAATTACTTATTTTGCTGTATTCTGGAATAAAGCATATAGCATAAAAGATTTGAATATTTTTGAATAAAACAGGTAATATAAAAGAATGTGAGTTGCTTCAATATTTGCTGAGGCACAAAGTCACAGATGTTCAGGAAAATGAATTTCATTATCTGTACCCTTCATCCAGATGTCGCTGATTCCACTGTACAGTTAGGACCCCATATTGTGAGGGATAGGTTCCAGGCCTTACTGTGGCTATTGAAAACAGCAGATATTTCAAACAGCATTTTTTTTTTTTGCACTCAATTTCTGATGCTTCCTTGGAAATCCCACAAAATTTCACACAAATCATGGGAAATCTTGTGTAATTTTATGCTGTATTTCTTACTGTCCCAGGACTCCAGGAAGGCTCATGGTAGTGGCAGGGGTTGGTGGGGAGGTTGGTCCCCAGATGGGGACTTGGTAAACCCCATAATTGAAATTGTGGTTACCTATTATTTTAACCGAGCTCAACAACCCAATAGAACCAAACAGTCAATAGAGATCTATGGAAAAGTGTCAGGATTAAAGGTAAATGAGAAGAAAACCAAAGTGTTGTTGAGAAATATGACAAACAGGAAAGAGAGGTATTCCAGGAAAAATCAAGATTTGATATAGAAAAGAAAGTCAAATATTTGGGAGTGATGCTAACTAAACAAAACATAGCCTTGTATCAGAATAATTATTTGATTATGTGGACAGAAATTAAACAAGATTTACAAAGATGGTCAAAATTGAACTCATCGTTAATGGGCTGGATATCAGTGATAAAAATAAATCGGCTCCTGAGAACAATGTTTTTATTTTAAACTTTGCCGATCGTGATTGATGAAAAAGACTTTAAACAATGGGAAAAGGATGTGATAAAATTTATCTGGCAAGGGAAAAAAACCAAGAATAAGAATTAAATTAAAAGAAAGGGGAGAACTAGGACTGCCTAACCTTAAGATATATCACACAGCAGGTTGCTTGAGCTGGATTGCAAAGTGATTTGGTTGAAGACTGTAGATTACTACAGCTGTAGTGACAGGAACTGAGGTATGGGTGGCATGGATATTTGTGGCATGATAAAGTTAAACTTAATTCTGATTTCAAAAATCATTATTTGTGCTTTGTTTAGAGTTTGGTCTAAATATAAGAACAACTTGTACAAGAAAATGCCTTTGTGGGTTTCTCCACATGAAGGGTTACTGAAAGAATTTGGGGGAAGAGAAGCTTGGATTAAGTATGAAGAATTGTTAAAAATGAAACAACAAATGAATTTATGTTAAAAACAAGAGATCAATTAAATCAAGAAGGTAAAAATATACAGTGGTTTATGTATGCACCAACTTATCAATATATTTAGAGATGATAAAAATAGATTAAATTTTGAATGGGAAAGGCAAAAGTGGGAAATAAAATTAAAGAAGGCAGGAAAAGGAACAAATATAGTGATATAGAAACTGCTGTTACAGAAAGATATGAAACATGAACAAGTGAATGAATGGGCAAGTGGGAGAAATTGTGGATAAAAGATATGAAATTTACCATGTGTATAGTACTAACAGATAATATACATAAGATGATGTGTTGATGGTACTTAACCCCATACAAATTAGTAAAGATATATCAAGACATATGAAATAAGTGTTGGAAGTGTAAAACAAATGAACATTTTATCACATGTTAAAAAAAATGGATAAATATTCATTCTGTAATGATAGATATCTTAAAAATTAATGGTCTATTTAAGCCAGAAATGTTTCCATTAGGAATAACAGATGAAAATCTAGATAATGTGATGACTGGAGGCAAGGTAAGTTAGGGAATGTTTAAACGTAGGTTAGCTGATGTTTAGAGTTTCAGGCGGCATGGCTTGCTGTATTCTGAAGGGAGGGGGTAAGCTAGCCCGGAGTCTGAGCCAATCAAAGCAGAACATCATCATGCCAGACTCTATAAAACATTTTGAAAGCAGAGTAAAAGGGTTCTTCGCCTGGGTTAACTCCTGGGGTGGGGCAGGAGGAACCGAGCTCTAAGCTTGCTTGTATGGGAGCTGGGTAGTAGGGTCCTGATCGCTGCTGAATTGTTAAAATGTGGAAGTGTTGTCATATACAGTGATTGTAATCTTAAGCCTGTTAGACCCCTGGTTTGTAGTTTACTTTTACTGCTTGGGGAATTATTCTTTATTTGTTGGGAGAACCTTCACATTGAGCATCTGAAGGGTTGCTTCTATTTAAAAGGGAGCCAGAGGCTAGATTTATTTTGTTTACTTTCAGGGTTTAGCTTGGGTAGAGCTTTTGGTTAATTGTTCCTTCTGGCTACTCAAGGGCTATTGAGCAACCTTAATTTTACGCTACCGCTTATTTATTTATTTCTTTATCTATCTGCTTGTAAATAATAACACTAATAAACAGTGTTGGTATTACACTGGTGTTTATTGTGCTGCTTCTGGAAGGGGGCTTAGCTTCAAGCCTTAGAAGCGGGCCACCTTGGGCCGGGTGGTATCGTCTAGTTCATACACTGAGACCAACCCAATGGCCAGTGGGGCTGTATCGTTTGACTGCTGCTTCCTCAACCAGAAATGGGATCAAGTCATCACAGTATACCTCTCAGAGAGGAGGCAGCAGCAGGGAGGGGCAGACCACATGGTCAGAAGAGTCCTGTGTGCTGTTTGGGAGAATTGGGAGAATGTGGGGATCCATTCTCCCTGTGAAGCATCTTTGCTTTGTGCTAAGGATAGGTCTGCACTTTTAAGTGTGGAGACACATGTGTCAAACATTTTCAGAAGTCCAAAGGATGCTAAAGTGAACCAGTTTCATCTAGTAGTTAGGGAGCCGACTCTCATCTGGGAATACTGGGTTTGATTCTGCCCTTCCCCATGAAGCCAGCTGTATGACCCTGGGGTAGTCACAGCTCGCTTCTGAGCTCTCACAGACCCACCTACCTCACAGGGTGTCTGTTGTGGGGAGAAGAACAGAAGGTTTCTCAGTTGCTTTGAGTCCCCTTAAATGGGTGAGAAAAGCGGAGTAGAAAATCCAACTCTTCTTCTTCTTCTTCTTCTTCTTCTTCTTCTTCTTCTTCTTCTTCTTCTTCTTCTTCTTCTTCTTCTTCTTCTTCTTCTTCTTCTTCTTCTTCTTCTCATATTCTATGTGGCAGAGGTTGTCAGATGACTGCTTAAATTCTGGAAATCGGTCCCTTCTTTTCTGACATTGACTTATTCCTTTCTTCTGTTTATCACTCTCTGTCTGATGGAACCACTGAATGGGTCAATCATAGATCAGGACAACAACCTTATTGTTTCACCCATTTCACCTTATTGTCAGTTGCTTTGAGTCCCCTTAAATGGGTGAGAAAAATAGGGTAGAAAAGCCAAGTCTTCTTCTTCTTCTTCTTCTTCTTCTTCTTCTTCTTCTTCTTCTTCTTCTTCTTCTTCTTCTTCTTCTTCTTCTAAATTAATCTTTATGTCAAAGGATACATATCTGTAATCACAAAACAGTGTGCCTTCATTTTAAAAGGCATCTGCTTTGCTATGCAGAGACACAGAGAGATTCCAGACCATCCATGTTGGATATGGTGATGCCTAACTAAGTTTATGTAGTGTCAAATTTCTGACTTTTAAAGAACCAATTAAAAATCCGGAAAGAGCAAGCCTACTGGACCATAGTTGCTGTTCCTACAACAGTCATTTGTAATTAGTTTATGGAAATAACACAGTCGTAGGAGGTGGTAGATAAAAATTTCACTAGATAGCTGAAACGATGCTGTGACACATCAAAGGAACATCAGTAATATCTGGAATTATGTGCATGGCATTTTTTCCTTAAAAAAGAATAATAAAATTACATAATGTAGCAAGAAATGTAGCAGCCCATTTATGCTGGCAAATAAAAAGGCTCCTTAGGTCAATGATTTGAACAGAGACAGTCACAGATTGTAATATATTAGGGAAAAGAGACAGTAAACGGTTCCTGAATGTTCTTAGTAAATGCCAAGGGCATTGAATGCAATCTCTTCTTTTGCTAATATAACATGCTGGATAACTGTTATCCATTCGATTAGCCTGCAGGCCTGTTACTAAGGCACGTATTTGTCTATTAAAGCCATAAGTGTGTTCTTTAAAAGAAAAAAGAAAAAAAAGGGAAATTCCTTCTTTTCTGAAAAGAAAGCAAAAGTGAAGTTAGAGTAGAATATAAATAGTACTTTCACCAGAAGGGTAGCGGGGAATGGATATGAAGGAAAATAATGTGAAGGGGAAAAGGAAGGAAAATATTTGCTGTAGTTATGTGGCTGAAATTTGTTTTGAATACTAGGCATCATTTTTGTTTAACAAAGATCCTTGGTTGTTAGAACCATTAAAGCTTCACAACTTCTTGGTACAATTGTAACTCAAGTTTATGTGGAAGTTATGTTCCAGAAAAAAAAGAAGCAGCAGCTTAAGTGGAAACTGTGTGAATAATGTAATGGAATTCAGTGTGAAACTGGGAATTAGGTTAATTGTGGTAAAAAAAACCTTCCAGTTATGTGCATTAGTTGATCCATCTAACAATTGCATTGACTTGCACAGAGGATTGGCTTCTCAGAAAAAATACAATAGAGGAATGGAGTCTGTGTTGAGAGGGACACAGCACCAGAGAGGTCCTACCACATAACACATATGCCAGCCAAATTGCCCATTGCCCATTCACTCCAAAGCCAGGCAAGGGGTTGGCACAGCTGAAACACATAGAATACAGACCAGAGTTGAACACGTTATCTCCCCACAACCGGACAAGTGTTTTTCACAAGCTGTAATGCTGAAGAAGAAACCATGCAATATACGTATATCACCACTCCCAGAGTTCAGAGGCTTTTGAAGAAGATAAAGATGGAGGATGGTATGTGGGTAGGTTGAGATGGGACCAGAGTGCATATCATGGAGCTAAATGCAGAAGTGGGGATGTAGTCTTGGTGCAGTACTGATTGACCCTTTATGGTCGATCTGGGCTAGCACAATGTGAGATAGTGTTTGCACGGTAAGAAAAGAACCTAATTTTTGCTAGTTAGTCTGACATCCAAAGCATTTTGTTCTCCTTGTCCCAATCAAGCTGGCTTTCATTCTGCCTCCCCTTCTCTATGCCACTACTTCTTCCAAGTCTTCCTCTAACAGTACCTACTACTGTGGATCCAGGAGCTCTATAACATAATAATAATAATAATAATAATAATAATAATAATAATAATAATAATAATAATAATAATAATAATAATAATAATAATAATAATAATAATAATAATAATAATAATAATAATAATAATAATAATAATAATAATTTGTATACCGCCCTGTGGTGAACCAATCTGGGCGGTTAACAACAATAAATATAATAAGAACATCATATAAGAATAAAACATTATAGTCCCTCACCCCCTTAAAAAGTATTAAACAATATGACAGATTAAAATACAGTATCAAGAGTATAAAACATAATTAAACGTAATTAAACGGACAAACAGCCCTAGTGTACCTCTAGAGCTCCTCAACCATCACTAAAGATGGGGCCACGAGAGGAATGAGGGGGGTCAGGGAGCCCGAGCCGGGATGATTAATCTGGAAAAATTAATCTGGAAAGGCCTGCCGGAAGAGAACCATCTTGACAGCTTTTAAAAAGCTGTCTAGAGATGTCAACTGACGGATCTCATCCGGCAGGTCGTTCCAGAGTTTGGGGGCGACAACAGAAAATGCCCTCTGGGAGGTCGCCGCAAGCCTGGATTTTAAAGGCTGCAGTAAGTTCTTCCCAGAGGAGCGGAGAGCGCGGGGAGGATTGTACGGGAGAAGGCAATCCCTGAGATAGCTTGGACCCAAGCCATTTAAGGCTTTAAAGGTAATAACCAACACCTTGTACCGGGACCGGAAGCTAATAGGCAGCCAGTGTAAGGACCTAAGAACCGGAGTAAAATGGTCCCTCCTAGATGTACCAGAAACAAGCCTGGCTGCCATATTTTGTACCAGCTGAAGCTTCCGAACCAAGTACAGGGGTAGCCCCAAGTAGAGCGCGTTACAGAAGTCGAGGCGTGAGATCTTCAAACCTTTCACTTATAACATTTACCTTCTGTCATAATCCTGTTGACTTCCTTCTTTGCAGTGAACACAGGAACCCTACTAGGGTCAGCTTCTTGCCAAAGCTTCATCCAGCATGAACTGAAGGTGCTAGGATGGATGTCATGTTTGATCATTAGAGGTATATGAGCAATGATGAAAGTTCTTCCATTTTATTTGAGGTTCACGTCTGGATGGTTCCCCATCACACCTGTGAGTTTGTGCCTTTGAGATTATTTCTTGAGGCTCTGGATGAAGGAGGTGGTGTTTGATGGCAGGAAGGCAACTTTCAGTGTCAAGGTGTTCTGCAGGATGACTTGGAGCGTTGCCAAGGATCATGGAAAAGCAAGGTTGTTGGGGGTTTTGTCTTAGATACTCCTTTTAGCACAAAGCACTTCCTGGACCACTCCATGAAGACTTTCTCCATGGATTTATCTAATCTTTTCTTAAAGCTATCCAGGCTGACTGCAGTCACCACCTCTGTTACAAGAATTTCATCTTTGTACTGAATCTTAAGAGTAATTTTGCTTCATCAGAAACTCATATATGGCTGTGGGATTGTATCAAGAGCACCTGAGTGTATTGGACAACTGATGCCTTGGGTTCAGCAGCATGATCCAAACGTAAGAAGAACCCAATGTAGTCATATACAGCACAGTTATTTATAGTTCAGGACCAATGCCACAGGGCAAACAAATAATTCCAAGCAACAGTAATATTAATAATTTAAAATGAGAATGAATTGGTGTGGGATTGGAGATAAAAATATCTCAAACAGTATTTTTAGACTAAACAGCATAGAAAAACATGATCCAAAGTTTCCTCTACTCCTTTCCTACAGGGACAGAGAGATTCGGCAAACGAATCTTTTGGCATAGCTATCAAACAAGAAAACTGAAATTAAAGCATTTAAGAGTGCAAGAATGGTATGCTATACATTGTTTTGGCACTAGAGGTGTGAGAAGTCTCTACAGTTGCAGGCTTAGGGGCCATATAATAGTTGTGTAGTGACTTTGCCTTTGAAGGCTTTGAGAGTCGAGGGAATTTTTGGAGAGAAAACAACAACTCAGTGGGGCCATTAGAGGTTTTTTTCCCCACTGGATCTGTGATGTAATCTGAGCCCTTGTTGAACCTTAGTTTTGAAAGGCAACATAAGTCTTCAGTGGGTACTTATTTGTATGCCAAGAATAAGCTGTGAAAAACAAAATGAAACAGCCTTGGTTTTTGGCATGGTTATGATTCGTTTTTCTTTGTCACAGAATTTGGCAAATACATGCAGCATTCTCTTTAAGCCTATTTCACAGATTCAAAGTCTAACTGCGATCAGCATATAATAGAGCTGGAATAAGTCTACTGGTGAGAGAAAGAAAGTGGGAGCTAAATTTGCTGAGAGCAGGTTTGATGAAACTTGTATGTGCAGATAACACAATCTTTTCTCACGTCCCTGTTAATAGCTACTGGATGAGTAAGACGGCTTTGACAGTTGTTGTACACTCTCAGGCTTTTATTATTTATTTGAAACATTTTTATATCACATTTTCTTATTAAAAATTTCAAAGTGGCTTACAAAAATCTAATACAAAGTTTAAAACAGTTAAAACCGTACATAAAAACAGTATTAAAACAAACGTTAATACTTGGAATGACTGAGTAAAGAGACAGGTTTTTAAGAGACACCTAAAAGATATAACAGTACATGCCTCAACAAACATCTGAGGAGAGAGAGTATTTTAAAATGTGTCCCCCACAGAGAAAGTCCAACTGCATGACATAGCAAGGTGACAGATCTGGCTTTTCTACCTGGCTTTTCTCATCCATTTAAGGGATCTCAGAGTGGCTCACAAACCTTTCTGTTCTTCTCCTCACAAGAGAACACCCTGTAAGGTAGGTGGATCTGTGAGAGCTCAGAAGAGAGCTGTGACTAGCCCAAGGCCACCCTGCTGGCTTCATGGGGGAGTGCAGAATCAAACCCGGTATCCCCACATAAGAGTCCCAAATAAGAGATAAGAGTCCCTAACCACTAGACCAAACTGGCTCAGCTGTGACCACATCTCCATTCATAGTGGCAGCAGGTTCACTGTGGCAATCAACTGCTATATTAAAATTTTCTTATTATTGATTATCAACTGTTCTTATATTTAAATATATTCTAATTTTTAAATTATAAGTATTATTTCTATATTGCTGTAATAATTAATATGAGTAGTTAGAAATGTATATGGTTTGCCATGTCTTTCTGAGTTTTATGTGTGTATTAATATTTGTGTTATATAAATAATAAAATAAAATACATACCTACTTGATTATTGGGTTGTAAAGGGTGCCAGGGTGTCCCAACGTCACCTTGCTTAGTGCCCATTGCAATTGGGTGCTAGCGGGCCCATGAGGACGTATGGGGTCTTCCTGGAGATCCGGTTCGTCAAGATCCAGATCTCCAAGAGGACCCCATCTCAAAGATCCATACCTTGAAGATCCGGATATTAGAAGCCCTGTGCAAAGCCAGGGAAGATCAGCATAGATACTTAGATCAATGCTTCCAAAAATTCCTCTGTGTTCCAAAATGGAGCTACTCTTCCAAGTGCATCCACAAAAGCATCTGCCCTTTAACCATCTCACCAGCAATGTGGAAATGTGGCCTCCATCAGGCAGCAAAGGCACTTTGAGAACATTTGCCATTGCCTTCAGTGGAGATCAGCTGCTCTGAGGGCTGGATTATGATGCCTTTACTGCTTAATGAAGATATAGCCAAAATCTTTCAGGAGGGATCTGCCTAGCCTTTTGGAATACAGGATATTTATGAAGTGGACTCTCTTCCTTTTCCATTGGGAATTGTTTTATTTTGCTTGACACAGTCCAATACATGCTTTTATTTTTTGAAGATCAAAGAAACCAGCCCTGCTCAAGTTTTGTTTATTACTTCAAATGTAGATAATTGTATTCAGGCACATAATGTATTGATTCTATTTAGGAATTAGTAAAAGCTTCCTCAGTGTCCATTTGGAACTATTCCATCCAGCTTCCATGAAAAACATAGACACTTTCCGATACCAGTGAAACCCTAGAGAATGTAATGGCATTATTTTCTAGGTAATGGATTGGGAATTGATTTGTAGATAGATGTATTACAGCTGTAAGTGGCACTGGCAATAATATGAGTACATGCTCCGCGCTGCCAAGTAGTATTACCAACTGGCTAGCCTGCTTTTCTTGCCTCCCTAGAGATGCTCGAAATCAACCAAATTGTGTTGACGGGTTTGTTAAAATTAAAGATTGCACTTACATGAATTCCTCATGGTGTCCAAAATGTGCAAGTAATTAAATGGAATTCATGGAGCCAAGGTCCTAGGGCAGCTATTCAGCACTCAAACCTTGTGCTTCATTTTAAATGAGTGTTGTCCTCCCACAGCTCCCAGCCAAATTAATGGTGATAAATTACATCACTTTATTCAGCCACACACATCACTTACAAGAGGTATCAAAACAGTAAAATGCAGACTTTCCACCGTGAATGTTGAGTGCAAAACAGAATCAATCTGGAATAAAAGAAAAACTACAACTGTAACTTACTTTCCAAGTATAGGTGTTGGAGGGGAAAGGGAAAAATCACACACCTCTCAAATGACTGAAACAAACACATGTATCTGGAAATAAGAGATATAACATAAGAAAATACAACACTCATTTGAACCTCGAGCACTGTGCAATATCCTACATTGGCTGCAGAAAAATATCAGGATACATCTGCTAAAAGGCATTGCTTTAGTTCAATGAAGAAGGCTTTAGCTTTTGTTGGAGGCCAGGGAGCAAAGAAAAGGGACTTCTAGAGCACTTGGCTGGCTGTTGAGCTTGGCCATTCTTCTGCCTTCTCTGTATGGTTCTCTTCTTGGATCTGCATGGTTTGAGGGACTTGCCATGTTTCCTTTCTTTCTTTTAAATGTACCTGCAGCCAAGGTAAGTCCCAACAGCATCTTGTGATTGGAATGGAGAAGACAATAATGGAGAGGCAAGACTCTGGTGATAACTTGTTGCAGTGAGATGAAGAGAAGACTTCCTACTGGAAATTTCTGTCTCCCAGCCAATCACTGCCATTAATGACTGCTGATGAAAGTATCTCCCTAGCAACCATCATTCAGGTTGCAATATGCATAATTAGCCTGTAGGAAGAAGATGATGCAGATGACACCTTTAGGTTGATTCTAAACTGTGCTCCAGTATTACTGGTTTTAAGGCAGAATGAATTTCAAGACTTTTCCCACTAAGCTTCTCTGTTATAATCATTGAAAATATGCTATATATAAAATATTTTATGAAATTCAAGACCAATGGACTCCATGTTCCTATTTTTTCATCACACCTTGAAAACCAGTTTCTCGGCAGAATAGTAAACAATACATCCTTCACTTCAGGAAAAAAAAAATGAAGTTTATGAATCTACATGAAATGTTGTGCTCCAGCTGAAGCCTGTCTTAGGAGGCAATTTCAGCGTTAATGAACAGGGAGAGATATGGCAAGGGGGGGGGGGCAGAGATGAAAGGTCCAGAAAAGGAGTGTTACATAAATTAAGGTTATCAACCCTTATATTCTACCTCCAAAACTTCAGGATAAAGGGATACCTGTCCCCACTGGCTTAGTGGTACTGTTACTAATTGCCAGGTCAGTCTAAAATGAGTCTTCTCTCATCAATGACTTGATCATGGATAAAACATCTGAACTGGGAGAGTGAACTGGGAGCCCTGGCACTCACTCTGATGGGATATCTGGTGCAGCACCAGCCTTGCTTGTGGGGCAGGGTGGAGGAAATCTCATAGTCCAAGAAGAATCTATTTTTATCACTGGATGCCCTTATGGCTGTGACTGGGGTTAAGGGCTTGTTCATAGTCTGGGAGACAGAACTTTGTTGTTGTTGGGATACCTTCACCCTGCTGCCTAACTGCTTTCTTGTCTCAGCAGTTGGTGGCTGTCACAGACAGCAGTGCTGGTGGACCCTGCACGGTCTATTTTAATGGTCAGCTTTGCAAGGTGATCACCGACACATTATCAAAAAGCTAAAATACATCACTGAAATCAATATGCTAATTCAGGAATGAAGGTGACAGTGCACCTCACTGTGTGTCAAGCAAGAGCACTGTCACTGCATTGACAGACTCTAATTCCCAGGTGCTAATTCCTGATAGATTTATGTCCATTTAATCACATTTTAATAGTTCTTCTCTTGAATCTGGATATGTGCAGTTCCTTAAACAGCAGACAACTGATGTTTTCCAAGGAAGGAAGGAAGGAAGGAAGGAAGGAAGGAAGGAAGGAAGGAAGCTGTCCACTGTAAGGTAGAACAATGAGTTCTTTTTCAAAATAAGATAAATGCTTGGGAGGAGGGGAAAGTATGTGGCTCAAAAATCTGCAGGATGACACTTACCCTTTTCTGATACACATTCCCATAAATCCAAATATTAGCTGCTTAATTCCTAAAGGAGAAAAGAAAAATATTCCATCAACTGAACACATAATACATATATGAAAGCTTGTTTTTCACAAAAGCCATGTCAAAGATGATAAACTACTTATATTGTCTTGGCTTATTTGGTAATATGGCATTTATCATGCCACTTCTGTAGTAAAGCGATTTGAGATAATTAGATTTTACCCAGTAATCTATATTTTCTTATTTTGAAATGCTCACCCAACAGAATTTTCAAAACAGTGACCTTTTCAACATGGTTTGAATGTCAAATACATTTTTTTTAAAAAATATATATTTTAATGGGGAGACTTTATATCTACATATAGTTTATTTTTTCATAACAAGATAGGTATTATATTTTCTGCAAAAATAACTATATTTGCTGTGGCAGCACATATACTCAAACTGGCACAATACAGAGAAGATTAGCATGGTTCTTTTGCAAGGAGACACACAAGTTCATGAAGCCTAGGGATGTGAGTGAATATTCAAAAATCCAATTTGAATCTGATGAATGTTGATATTTGAATTCAAATCAGATTTCTTAACATTTGAATTTAGACATTCAAATGGATTTCGGATGTTCTGAAACTCTCATTTGAATGATCTGAAACATTTGAATGTATGTATTACATACGTATGTACATTTGAATGTTCTATATATATCTGTACAAATATTATACGTATCTGTATGCATTTGCGCTTATAATATGGGATGAAAACGGAATGCATACGAAATGCATACAGATAAGTATAACACATACAAATGTTGTCGACATTCGTATCTTTAAATACGAATCTAACATTTGAACGAATAGATTCCAATGTTACAGATTTGAATAGGTTTTTTAAACATTCGAATTGAATCAAATGTTTTGTTATTTGATTCAACTCGAATTTGGATGCAAAAAAAATTCATGCACATCCCTACAACAGACTAGTGTTTCAATGATTAAATCTTTGTTTTGATCTTTCATGGCCAGCTATAAGCTTGGGGAGGTGCCTTACTGCATATGCTAGAAGCCAGGTCTTGGGAGACACAGGGAAAGGAAGATTTAAGGATGCTGTGATTGCAGACACCATTCGTTGGGGACCTGCCTCTCACCTTGGCATGGTAGATTGTTACTGCTTTCCCTTTGGGGGGGACACGTTACTCTTTCTTTTACCAGATATGCCTGGTTCCTTAGGTGGGCTCATTTGATTTTGTAGAACTATATGTTGAGAGGGGCGGGTATGGAAACCAACAATTCTTTCTAAAATCTCAGAACCTAAATGGGACATTTTCCATTAATTCGGTATAGCCAAAATTATCCCTGAATTGGCATGAGAATTTGCTATCCTAGCATAGGCTGATGGAAGTTAAAGTAAGATATAAAATAAAAATTGAAAGCAGCTTCCAGGGCCATTTCCAGCTGAATGCTAAATTGTGACAGGTGGAAACCCTGGTGCTGCAGAAGCTGCAGTGGATCCTGATAATTACCTGGATTAGGATTAGACTTTCTTGGAAAGAATTCATGTTTCAAGCACCTGAAGTTTTCACTATTCAAAGATGAATAACAACAAAAAATAGTATAACCATCCTGAAATCTGCTTTTAGGAGAAGCAGAAAAGGAGCAATTTTTAAATGTGATGTACTGCTTTTCAAGAAGTTTACTTATGTCTTTGTCTTATTCATCACAATGGTTTGTTGTCTTGCTGCTTGCAACAGCTTCTAAATATGTGTTTCAAAAGTCATTTCATATACTTTTTTTGTCTTTTAAATTTTAATTGACAAAATGTAATAAAATATATCAACCCCACTATCCAATTACATTGGCATTGTAGATTCTCAATTAGCATGCTGTATTCTTTTTCTGATCTATGTTAATCTTTGCAGCATTCATGGCAATTAGATAAAATCTTTCCTTGCTCTTATCTCTGTCTGTACCATCTAATTATTCCTCTCCTCTGGCTTAATGTGTTTATCTGTGTCATTTACCAACAGAATAAAATAAAATAACCAGACTCATCCTGCCTCTTGAATCCTTGTTCGTTCTTTTTAAAATATATTTTTTGCTTCTAACCCTCTTGCTTTTACAGTCTTTACTTAGACCGCATATCCACTTCTGGTGGAGGTAGCTTCATTTGGGCAGATGGTGGAGGCACTTCCATCTCCACTGCCCTCCATGTCTCCATTTCAGAGTGTGGAGGTGCCATGCTTTCTAGTGCCTCCACACGGGGCAAAAGAAAGTACCCTGAGCTGGCTGCTGCTGCCAAAATGAAGATGTGGCTGTGCTGCCTTGTTGGGATGAATAGGGCAACCTGAACTGGCAACTGGAAATGCAGTATTAGTAGAAACAGGATATTAGAGGCAAGGTGCCTCTAAAGGCCATTTGCAGAGACTTGAAAATAGCAGAAGGTTTTGCCTTTCTCTTCTGCTTGAGATACCTGGGAGCAATTGGTGGATCACTGTGTGAGACAAGATACTGGACTAGATGGACTGTGGCCTTATCCAACAGAGCTCCTCTTTTGTTCTTATGTTATCCTCAGATTAGTGTCATCAGATTCTTTTACTGCCCTGATTTGATGTTGGCTTGGACAATCAATGTTGGTTGTGATTGTCTCCAGCCTTTCTCTTAAGAAAGTAGTTCTGGTTCTTTCCAAGACTATTCTGGAGAAGATGCACTGTACCATTTACTTATTTCAAGTATCCTGGAACAGGTTCTATGACTCTAATTACATGCAGCCCACATGGCAATGTTTGGTCACCCAGGGGAAGAGGCATAGGCAAATTCTCCAGGGGCAACCATTTCACACCAATCCTCAGAGCCAGGTTCATTTCCTTAAGGGTGGAGAATCCCACTTTTGGAGCATCTTTACAGACACATCTATTGATCAGTCTTCCGGGGGCCTCTGACCTCCCAAGATCTTTTTTATCTGGAGGAACCATTAGTAAGGTGGCTTTGATTAGGAAAAAAAGATCTGCTTGAAAAATGTTTAGTGTCTTCTTCCAGTTAAAAGTTGCATCTGCCCTGTGTGTTGTCTCCCAGTGCCTCCTGGTTGGTGTGATGGCCTTGAAGGGCTGCTTAGATAGCTCACCACTGAGGCAAGACTTTTCCTGTGCACGCCATATAAGTGTTTCACTACTGCATGCAAGATGACCATTGATAGCTTCTGTAGATATGCAGGCATGTATGGATATCCATTTGGATACCACACTTTCCATAAAATGCCCAGGATGGTTTACATCTTTGCACCAAGAACATGCAAAAGTATTTAACTGCACACAAAATAAAACCAATATCACCTAAGGCTCAGAAAAGAATTGTGGCACCTTTCCTAGCAATACACTGCATGCCCACCAAAGTTTGATATATCATTCTTTATACAGCATTCCTTGTTTCCTAATTATATGCCCTGGATATTGCAATGGGGAATAAGAGAATGTCCAGACTTCCACATTTACATTTCATTCCCTCTTGCCTCCATTGGTTACAAGCCACCAGTGGCAATTAATTTTGGGTGCATGTAAATAAGGCACAGAAATGTGTCCCAGTGGTCCAGTATCTGTGCCATATGTGCACACTTAATCATATTGCACTCTGAAATGGTGAAAACTTGGGGGGAATTTAAAATAAAGGAAGCAGCATTATGTTTTAAAGATATTATAATTTCCATAAGGAAAAGCAAAGCAAAACAAAGCAAAGAGGGATTATGACTTTTCCTGTGTACAGCAGGGGCACATCATTGCCTGGGCAAGTCAAATATTTCAACCTGATTGAGAACTGTGCATAAATGTATTTAAAAGAAAGCTTGGAGTTTCAGTTCATCAGGAAGTTTCTGAGGATTAGGCAGAAAGTGGGTTGCTTGGCAACAGTAATTTTAAGAACCAGCAAGAGAGATGGAAGAACGAGTAAGCTGGTGGAGTGTTCTGCAAGAGTGAGCTGAAATCTCTTGCAAAGCATCCCCAGAATCGCTGGCGGCACACTACTCTAGCTGAGGTGAAAAGAACCCAAGGGCGAGTTCCTGCCTGCCCAGAAGGTGGTGATCCAAGTGATAAAACTAGTGAAATAGCAGGGGGTGGTAACTGTACCAAACTGCAATTTGATTGGCTATAAAGACTTGTCCTCCCCTCCTGCCACAAGTTTGGTTCCTTGGTTGTCTGCCACTGAACCGGATTTGCTTTAGTTAGGAAGACTAGTCACTCCAGGACAAACTTCAGGTAGCAGTTATTTTTTCAAGACTAGAGTAGACCAAATTAGCTGAAGTCACTTTTATTCATTCCTCGAGCTTCTATGCAAATGATTCATGTAATTAATAGTATTGTTTAATTTAGAGTCTTTTTGCAGCATCCCTGAGAAGTGAAGAAAGGATAGTTCTGGCTGCCACATAGTTCTGTCTCTCCCCCTAACCTTGCCAGTGCTTCTCTAAGTGCTGCTGCTGCTGCTGATGGTGGGGAAACACTGCCATTATGGTGGCCATTGAAGAACCACTGGAAACTTCTGGCAATGTTATTTTAGGAGAGGGGTAGGGCAAAGGTTTGAATCTCCATTCCTCCCAATTGTCTAACATCATCTTAAGCAAAGAATTTTGTAGATATTTAAATTTATTTTTTGGCCCACTAAATTGTTGATTAGCTCTGAGTTCTGACAACTCTGAAATCACAATATCCTATCACACTATTAAGTTATGTAATATTAATCTGATTAGTATCTTTTTAATCTGAAAAGCTGTCAAATATACAGAAAGCTCTAGAACTGCCGAACCACCCAATTGAGATGGCTGTTCTAACATTAACCTTAAGATCAGGAGGTGAGGCCCTCCTGGTTGTCCCACCACCTTCATCAGTGAATCAGGTGGGCACCCGGGAAGGATCTTTTCAATAATCGCCCCCAGGTTATGGAATAGTCTCACCCTTGAGGTGTGTCATGCCTCTTCCCTGTATATATTTGGGAAGGAGGTAAAGATGCATCTCTTTGCCCTGGCCTTTGGCTAAAGTGCTTATACTCCCCCCCCCCCCCGCACTATAGATACTTTTATTTCAATAATTGGGATATTCTTTTAAATGTGTTGAATATTTTAAAAGTGTTTTATGTATTTTATTGTTTTTAATATATACTGACTTGTAATTTGCTGTTTTAAAGGTTGTTACCAGCCCTGAGACTTTTGGGTATAGGGCAGGATATAAATATAAATGAATGAATGAATGAATGAATGAATGAATGAATGAATGAATATAAGGCTTTTTCACTAACCCACCCACCCCCAAAGTTCTCTATAGCTCTCTTAAGAGAGTGAGCGCATCACTATTGGGCAGGAAGAGAGAACAAAAGAGAAGACACAGTGGGCATTATGCTTTGCCTGCTTCTTCTTTTCTCTCCTGTGTCAGCTCTGAAGCTCATATAAGCTGCTGGGTTGAGATGGGGTTTGAGCTCAGAGAAATCCATCCCAACCTTGGGACAGATTACTTTGCTCCAGATTGGGTGATTCCCAAATAAATGAGGTAAGCGCAGAAAGGCCCTAAAAATGACTAGAAGTGGGCCAAATCTAAATTGAGACCCGGATTTGGATTTCAAAGATCCACTGCTGGTTAAAATTGACTAGCTCCTAAAAATAGAAACTTACACTGCAGGAGAAGCTGAGAAGAGGAGGAGGAGGAGGAGGAGAAAAGTTGGCTTTCCCCCCTGCTTTTCTCAACCATTTGGACTCAAAGCGGCTGACAAAGCTTTCTATTTTTCTCCCCATACCAGACATCCTGTGGGGTAGGTGGGGCTGTGAGAGCTCAGAAGAGAGCTGTGACTAGCCCAAGGCTCCTTAGCCACTGGACCAAACTGGCTCACTTACTGGCAAACTGGAATAGGACTTACCCCAGAGATTCTGCTATCAATAGGACATGAGAAAGTCACGAACATTGCCAAACAGAGATTGTGGGACATTTGAGTGCAGCAGCTAGCTATCCATTTATAAAAGAAAATGCAAAATGTTTCACCCTTGCAAGCTACCTACACAAACTGCATATCCCTAAATATATGAAGGCTTTTACCTTGGCAAGATTTTATATATTGTCCTCAGCCCTCCTTCAGGGCAGATTCAAAGGTGTCCCTTATTTTGAACGAATCTGTGCATGTGGGTTGAGCCAGGTAGAAGATGTTGCTCATACAATATTATGCTGTCATTTCTATCAGGAGGCACATGCAACTTTTATCACCACTATCGTGCCCCAAATTCTAGTAACAAGAGAAGACGTTTGTCTGAAATATTTATTACAAGGGAATCAGAATACATGGACTATAGCTAGGTTCTGTCTGACAGCAATTAAATTAAGAACAAGCTATACCTAATAGATAGGATTGCATAAAAACTAGAAACATTGTATTTTAAATGTCACGTTTATACTATTTTAAATTTCTCCATTATACAATTTAAATCTTACCATTGTATTATTGCACTGCTAAACTTTCTTTTAAAGTTATTTTTATATGTTGGTTTGAAATATGACGAGGAAATTTTAATGTATTTTTATATTCTGATTTCGGTCTGTAACCATAAATGAACATTCATTCGTTCATTGTCTGGGTTGATAGTTTAAATTTCTCTTATTAGGAAGCCCTATATGCCCTATGTCCAGAAGTGTTTGGGTGGTTACAATTTAAAACCAGTATAGGAACACAATTAAAAATAGACTCACTAAAATTATCACTAATACATCTGGCTGCAAAAAGAATGGATTCGGAGCAAGGACTAACAGGCACATAAATATTTTTGTATCAGTGGAATTAGATGTGAATCGGCATTAATGGCTCACGTTTACAGTTTCTGATGTGTATCTGTCTTGCCTTGCGGCTATGTAGTTTTCCAAATTGGTATTCACTAAGGACAGCAGCATTGCTTATGTTTATGTCGCTAATGCATTTTAGCCTTAGTCATCCATATTTTAAAATACTAATTTAAAAAAAAAGCTTGTTGCCTGAAGTGAAGGAAATGTATAATGAACAATAATTCCTAAGTTTATTTTTAGTATTAACATTTTAAATACCATCTGAGAAAAGAGATTGGTATTTTTCTTTAGCCTTTTAATTAGGCTAATTGTATTTAAAGTGTATCTATAGCAGTTGGATCAAGTCTTATTTAGACATTCAACCTATTTTGCAGCCTATTAAAGATCACACATTCAGCAGATGTTAAGGTTAGGAAAGGATGCTTGGGGCAAGATTCCCAGTAAAGCATCTTCTGCCATTGTGCTTCTTTCCTTTTTTATTTTTTTATTTTTATAATAACATCAACATAAATATAAAAACAATAACATTATAACAATATACAATGAAAGTATATACAGATACATCTCTCCACCATCCATTTGTGCATTCAGTTGACATATAATTTTAATTGTGTTTCCACTTGAAATGATAGAAAGCATCTTGTCACCTATTAGTGGGTGCAGTTACTACCTGGGGCACCATTTTGTGAAGATGCAATTTTGCCAGCCTTGGTGGAGGCATCTCAGAGTGCTGCTCCAAAGAATGCCTCCTTATTCCAGGGCCTCTTCACACTTTGGCTGTTAGTCAAGAATTAGTGAACATCTGGTAAAGAGAATCTGCACTTTAAGGAGGCTGTTACAGCCTCCAAGCATGGCCTGCCTACCCAGAAGTTCACTAATTGTTGATTAAGTGTGCTCCACACCTTAACCAACCTTATCCGAAAGCTTACATGGAGTGTCCGGGCAGCAGCCATCCACACCTATTCTGGTGCTCTGGGATTGTCTGAGGGGCCGCACAAGCATTCTGGCACTTCAGATGACTATAGACATGACTGTGCATGTGCAGAGTGTCAGCTGATGCACATGCTGTTATGGAGAGCACTGCAGCCAAAATGGTGGTGCCCTGAAGAGAACTGGTCCCAGAATCATAAGTATTTGATCATGGGGGTGGGGGAAATGGCTTAAGTTGACTAGCACTCCAAGTACAAGGGCTAGTCAATGTTGGTTAATCACACTCCTTTCCTGGCCAGCAGACAGGCGAGGAAGTGCAAAATTGCTCCCAGATACAGCTGCTTCCATTTTCAAGTAAAGACATGGCCTGGACCTCTGAAGAAAAGAAACTCAAGAAGAAAATGAGGGCCTTTTCACACTTACAGGATCAGAACACTCTTGCATGCTCTGGGATGTCCTGAGATGCTCCTTCCATGTGCTGAAGCACTATCTAGGTCCAAGAGTGACCTTAAGTGTGCAACAGCATCCCAATTCTCCAAAGCTGTGAAGCAGTGAAGACTGCTCCTCAGCTTGACTGGGAACATCCAGTACAAAAATCTCACTGGATTCTCTAATATGATTTAATTGAGGTAAGTGCAGAAAGTGCCTAAATCAACTTTCTATTAACACACTGAATCTTCTTCTACTCATTGAACCATCCTCTACAAAATTAAATTGCCATACGTTTTATATTATTGTTTAACTTAAAGGAATAGAAGAGGATCTTTGAATTAAAAGCAATGGAAGACAGCGAGTTCAGCAATTTTTAAGAGCTTAATTATGCAGCATCCAGGTTTTTAAATTACTAGGTAGTTAATTATCTTACTACCTTTGGAAATTAAACATGGGAGCTATTTAGTTTTTAGACATATAGATTTTTCTGTGTGATATGTTTTACCATAAATTTTTGATGATTTTTTAAAAATCTATTATCATGGATGCTGATGATGTTCTAAGGTGTTTGGTATACACATCCTATCAACTTGTGCCATTATAAATACTGAGGTTGACAGAATTATTGATTCCAGAAATTTGAATACAACCATACATGATATCCTAGATCAATGGAGAATGCTTGGCAGAGGATGAGTTCAAATCACCCTGAGTACAATGGCGTTGAATTGTGTGCTTTATTGCAGCCATCCTATTTATGCATGCAGAAAATAGGGATCATGTTGTGTTTATAAGTGTCTATAAATTATTTGGAACATTTTTATGGAGAGGATGCCCTTGATGAAGCTTTGCATTTACTGTGCAGATGTGTGCTGGAGAAGGCAGATTTAATTTTCTAGTCTTTCAGGTTTATGATAGTGTTTTTATTTTGTTCTGCCCTTCTGGTTGCAATACTGAATGTCAGATTCCTGGAATACTGGGGACGCAAGAGGATGGAAACAGACTTATAGATACAGGAGCCCCCCTCCTTCTGTGCTCCTTCTGTCCTTCCTTCATGGTCCCATGTTCTTGAAAGTGATGTTCCTGAAGTTGGTAGAACGTTAATTGCAACTGCAACTTTATCTCCTTTTGCTGGCTGGTCCAGCCATGCTCAGTAAGAATTGGTCCATTTCTTTCAAATAAAGCTGATTAGCCTGGAACAGCACACTTGTCCTTCAAAGCAGTGAAGGTTCGTGACCATATATAGATACATTTTAAGAAAAATGCTTCTATTCCCCCCTTTTTCTATTTATTGACAGCTTAAATGTCAAAGTTCACCTCAAACAACCTTTTTACATTGATTTTTCACAAAGGTGGAATCCTGCACCGGATTTTGGACAGTCTATGCATGTGCGTTTGGATTTTAGGAAGTAGAAAGAAAATTATGTGCAGAGAATGTGCATTGTGATTGGTTCGGGGGTTTGAAATAACTGTCAGAAGTGATGTTCTGCCTATTTTATACTGTTTTCTTGATTTTTAAAGTGTTTTAATAAATCAAGTAAAAGTTGACTTGTGATGTTCCTTTTTGTGCTTGATTTGCCTGTTTTTATGGGTACTTTTCAATCTTTAAGCTGCAATGAAAAAGTTTCACTGTTTCCCTTGGGTTTTTGAATTTGTGTTAGTTTTGGTGGTCCAAATTTTCCAAATTCTTATCTCCTAACAATGGCCGTGCATTCCTGAGAGCCAAGAGTGAAAAGGCCCTTATTCTAATATGGATTAAATTTAAAAGTCTTGGAACACTCTGAGAGTTTAAATGGCTTTTCTGCCCATTAGGAGAGATCTTTGTTTCCCATGAGATCTGTTCTAAGGAAGCCTACTTGGCTTGTGCAGTAACCCCAATGGAAAATATAGTGCAGGCCAAGTTTGCCCTTGGGTTACCATACAGAAAGACAGCAGTGGCAGGAGTGACAACATGGAGCCTGGTGAGATTTTGGCATTTTTCAGGACCAATTATGGAAACGAGCAAAATGCTATTGATATCAAACTTTGATGCATTTCCTGGACTTGAAGTTTGCATGAATTGGGACAAGCAATAAATGAAGACAGCTCTTCACCCTCCTTCTGAGCAAAAAAAAAAAAAATCAGGAATAGTCTCCTCCAAAACTATCTTCATCTTTACTGGACCTGATGAGGAAGAGCTGGTCTAAAATATTAGGTATGAAAATTCTTTGCAGACAGTATAGCAGCTCCCATACAGTTCCTACAGACATGCTAACTGCATCAGTGAACCTTGGCATCCACTCACTAAAGACATTATGGGGAGCCTGCTGGCCTCACATCCATGGAGGCTAGGGAATGAGCTAATAGAAGATCACTTTAAAGTGGTCTCTCTCACATTCCTAGTACCTGGGCTGCTCCAATGATACAGGGAGCATGTTGTCATTTTTCCAGGCTCTGAAATGATCTCTGGTATGGGGTTTTTGTGACATGCCATCCATGTCCCCTTGGCTGAAAACCTTGGAGACAGGGAAACTTTCATTGCCTACCCCCCCTCCCCAAATGGAACAGGGTTGCATCAGTGTCAGTAGCTTCTGGTACATGCTGCTCACCCCACTCTGATCTTGACCTGGCTCACATGATCTGGGCCAGGAACAACCACCATTTTGCCACCAATGCACATGGTCTAGAAGGTACCTATTAGTCTTAATAAGCCCATAACTCATTTGGTGCATTGCAGCCATTTCCCCTAACTTTATGATGAGATACTAGGAATGAAAAAGTGCCATCTCAAGTGTCATTTTGCACATACCTGCTTTATACATTAATGTGTCTCTTTTCTGATTATTGCTCAAAATAAATAACTGACAGTATTGCATATAATTAACTGTCTTGAGGTTCAAGTTTGGTCAATTTTTTATTTTATTTTTAATGGAAATTTGAGGCTAAGTAGGCTCTCCCTCTTCCTTTCACTCTCCACCTGCATTTGCACAGGAACTAAGAGCAACTTTCCCCAATTTAAACATCATCTGACTCTTCTGAACCTCAGGAGTAAACAGATTTAAAAGATGGAGTATTCAGCATATTCATTGCTTACTGGAGCTATAAAAAATCACTTCTTTTAATATTTTTTTCAAGTTCAATAAGCCAGATAAGTATCTAATGCATCAATTTTAGTAACATTAGCCAGATCATCCGTACAAATTAGACCTCAAAACAAATATTATCCTTTCAGCAAGGAAGAAGAGACAAGCAAACAGATATTTGGCAAAACACAAATAGTGGAAATTATCAATTTTCCATTCCAGTTAAAATTAATTAGATAAATAGAATTGCAAAACATAACAACAGAACAAGATACTGACATGTTTGCCCCTGCACTGAATAACGTGCCCATCAATTCTGAAATGTTAATCTTGACATTCTGTAGAAATTTAGGGAATAATTCCCTGGGATGTTCTTCTGTGTGAGTCCCTCTGGGATCTCTACATCCCAGCACTGTCGGAAATAAATTCAGCACGCATGAGAGTGATCAGCAATGCACATTAATGCTTGCAATCAACATGTATGCAAGTCTTTGGTATTATCCATATGGTAGTATTAACATCAAATTGCCTGTCAATGCCTTTTCTTAATGTAATGAGAAAAAATCAAGAAAATAAGTCCAAAGAAAGTAATTTGTTCCTGACTTAAAAGATACTCCCAGACTCTGCAGGGTTTGCCAGGCAATCAAGTGATGCTTATTTTCCAGCCGTGGATTATCCTGACCTTTTAATAGCATACAGAAAACTTTCCCCCTTTGTGATGTGGCTAGCCTCACCCCTTGCCGGGTGCTTCAGTCCCTTTTATTACTGTGCTCTGACTTTTTAAATTGACTCAGCAGTCTCACCCTTGAGCCTACAATCCACCCCCTTCCGCAACACAGACAGACACAGACACACGGCTCAACAGGAACAAAATATGAACTTCATTTTATTGTGGATCCCCTCCTATCTTTCTTCATAGGCAAACTTTGGACCCGATCCTTATCCTTTTCCCTCCCCAGTGAGACATAAGATCAAGAACTGTTATTTCTAACAGCACAAGCTTTTTAAAAGGCCTCCTCCACTGTCGTCGTTCACTTATTGGCTGGCCTCTGGGCTAGCTAACCCCTCCTTCCTGGGATTCCGAAGGCCACGCCCCCTCTTAGCCTGTCTCAATCCCAAACCTAATACAACATGAACTCCTTAATTCTACCTACCCCCCAAACAAACAAACAAAACAAAACAAAACAAAATGGAAGAAAAGTCATTTGCCAGAATTGCCCATGAACATTTAAATAGTAGTAAAGTACTGGGTGGGAAATTGTTTCAGGGTCACCAAATGGAAGTACTTTTTACTTATTGTGTTTCCTGTTCTAAACATGTTAGATGCTAAGAAATCGAAGTCCTATGTCACCCCAATGGACAGAAGGAGAAGGAGGAGAAGAATTGGCTTTTCTACCTCACTTTTCTCATCCATTTAAGGAGACTCAAAGTGGCTGACAAAGCTTTCTGTTCTTCTCCCCGTAACAGAAGAACACATGTGAGGGAGGTGAGGTTGTGAGAGTTCAGAAGAGAGCTGTGACTAGCCCAAGGTCACCCAGCTGACTTCAAGGAGAAGTGCAGAGTCAAACCTGGTATTCCCAGATAAGAGTCTGGTTCCCTAACCACTAGACCAAACTGACTCATGTAGCAGGAAAAAGTAAGGATGGGTAAAAAGTAAGGATGTGCTACTCTTTGTATATGTGCTGTTGGGTCTGTATACATGGGTATGAACTACCAGTAGTTAGCACCCACAGGCACACTGGAAATTGTTTAATTTGGCAAATGCCAGTTCATCATTGTTCTTTGAAATCTTTGGCACAGTGGCAAGTTCCTCTATGACCCATCTGACTCCAGGCTGAATCAAATGCCTTTTTGCTGACATACTAAAGACTACAAACAACAAACACAAATCAGTGTGTACCAGTCTGGGCAGTTTCTGGGTGTGCCCTAGGCCACCAGCTGCTGTGGATATGTGCACATAACAATTAGAGCTTCATGGGGGTGGCACTGTGCAAATTTTGTAGTATAGAATTCAAGCTGGAAATGGATTAGTTATACTTGCTGACAGCTCCTACACACACATATATTTTATTCAAAATGTAGACTGAATCTCCTAGTAACACATCTCTTACTGGTGTATTTCTACTTCTGGAAGCTGAAAGCATTTTGTGGCACCTGATTATTCAGCACAATGCCAATGGAAGCACCGTTTTTTAAGGGTATGAGCATCTAAATGAGCACCTAGCTGCCACTGAAAATGACACTTCTGCACTCTAAAATAAGCAGCAATCAGAGTGCCTTCCCCACACATCTAGGATGCAATCAGACATTAAAGAATGATCCGGGCAAATTTGAGTCTGTAATGAAAGGCATTTGTTTGTTTCCTGCATTCACCTTATCCCACCTCTTTCTCATTCAGTGTTTCATAGCACAGAAAACTGGGTAGATGAGAAGCCAAACAGTGAGTAGCATCCATTGGCAAACTTGGAGGTGGATGAAGACTGAAAAATGAGGTAGGCTTTTGGTCACTTGTTCTGTTTGACAGCTATTTGAAGGCATTCTTTTTGTGTGTCTGTAGATGAGACACTTCTTCATAAAGATAAATATGGAGGAAAAGCCCTATCTGATCATACCTTTGTTTACGATGTTTACAGTTAAGGATGAGGGTGCCCACTGTGGTGCCCAGTGGTATACCAACATGGGATACTTCCACCTTGCTACTATCTCAGCTTATCTGAAGCTCTGAGGCATTTTATGGACTATGTTGACAGGACTCATATGTTGATTACCAATTTCAGTGCTATTAGAAGTGTGTTCAACAGAAGAATACCCTGACAGTCATTTCAGGCAGCTTGGCAGGACACAGATGCCTATGCTGCTTTGTGATAATCCTGATCCTGGATGGTGTGATGATGCAACTGAAAATGTGTGGCCATAGCTGAAGGGTGACAATGATGCTGACAATACAGAATTAAAACAAAAGGGAAAACCCTTCCATCATTCTTTGCTATTAGTCATGGCAGAGGATCATGCCAGAGGATCTACAGCTACCTATTCATAAAGGCATCTGAGACTAATGATACTTCTGCGCTTATTTTTGGTTCAGATCAGCAAGGTATCTAGAGGCCTTCCTTCCGCACACTGGAGCACTTTATGGGGAGGCCATGTCACCCACTAGCATGTCCATCTGCATTGGACATAGCCTGATCATATGGCCAGAATGGCTGGCTAAACAAGAATATCTAGAACCTGTTTGAACCTGTTATCCAATGGTCTAGCAAGGGCTACACTGGCCCAGAAGGTAGGTAGCCTCCACCTGGAAGTGGAGATGCAGCCACAGTGTCCACCTTTTCTAGCTTGTGATTTTTTTCGTAAATGTGTTTTTTACTTTACCATTTCAGGTATCCATCCCCCCCCCATTTTTTTTGGGGGGGGGATCTCTGAATTTTATGGCCAGCTAAGTAGCTAATTATTCTTGGTGCATGATTAACAAGTATACAAACCATGCATCATCTATGTTAATGGTTCTCAGCTGTTTTAACAAAGCTCCAACATTTGACAGAAACATTGGGCATTTTCACACTTCCTTTCCATCTGCTGGATGGGAAAGGAGCATGATTAATCAGTGTTGACTAGTGCTTGCACGTGAGTGCTAGTCAACTTTGGCCATTCCCTCTCCCCAGGATCAGATACTCACCTTATTAAATCTGGGGCCCAGTCCCTGCTGGGGGCTGCAATTTTGCTGTGGTGCCCTCTGATGCCTTGATGACAATGATGCTCTGTGCATGCGCAGTCACATCTACAATTGTCTGAGGTGCCAGTGTGCTTGTGCGGCCCCTGGAGTGTTGGCAAGAGGGAATGCTTATACTGCTGGAAGCTTCAGGTAAGTCCCTGGTTAACATTGGTGTAAGTCCCTGTACAGATTAGTGAATTTCTGGGGAGGGAGGGCACACCTGTAGGCTGTAACAGCCTACTCCACATGTGTATGCTCTTCCTCGGGAGTTCACTAATTATTCACTAGAGGACATAGTACAATTAGGCCCAAGGAGACACTTTCAAAAACATGATGTCAGAGCAATATTTGATTGGAGAGCTTTTAAAAGAAGAAGTCATATGAAGTGCAAAACTAGTACAAATAAATTAAAGAAAGAAGTGGTATATGAAGAACAGAGAAAGCTATGTCTAGAAAAGGGGCTAAAGTGACTGAAAATACAGGAGGTTTTTTTTTTGTGGTTTGTGTGTGTGTGCATGTGCGTGTAACACTTTATATAATGCATTTAGCTTTTCATGAACATCTGAAGCTTTCTGGAGATGGCCAAGGAGAAATTTGTGGAAAACACTGAATTTACTAAATAGGATATGCATGATTCTCCTGGGCTACGCCAGCAGCATTCTGAAGGTAGAGGAACCACTTGTAAACACATGCCAGAAGAGGCCTAAGCCCTTCTTTGGCTCATGATGACCCCATGTCACCCACAGCTGGACTGTTCCTGGGAGTGAAATCTGCTCTCAGAAGTCCTGTACTTGAACAATGGGAAAATATGTTCTGCAAATACATCATGGGACAGATTTGCTCCTGCCATTGCTGCACAGGGACTGCTGTAGTCTGCACCAGCATGTGCATGGCAGAAGCCTATTCTGGGATATAATCCATAATACGGATCAGTGCAGAAAGTCCCTTAAACTTTGGTAGCCTTCATCAGCCCCAAACTACTGCCTTGTCTACACATTTACAATCACTATTGAATTCTATGTGTAATGTCACTGGAGGAATATACACAGGATTGGGGCTTCTGAGGTAAAATTTTATTTTGGCCTTAAGTAGGCTGTTTAAAAAGTAAAGCAACCAGCTACCCAAAGTTCTAATTTGGATTCAAAGACATTTCTTGTCTTCTTTATACATTTTATAGAGCATTTAATGATAAGAACACATATCTAAATCACAGAATAAGAGGTTACTGTTCTACTTTTTTTCTGAAATGTTGAATCCAGAGAACATTTTCCTATGTCTTATGCTTTAAAGAGAAGGAAGAAATAGATGAACATTTTTTAAAGTTAAATTATCTGTGGAATACAGATAAAAGATGTGCCAAGAACAAATGTACTGAAAAAGAATAAAAGTGTGTGTAAGTATAACGCTTGTTCTTTTAGAAATTGTATTCAATTTCCATTCAGGTTGTCACAAACTCTTTCCAGGGATAAGTAGGCAAAGTGATAGGCAGGAAGCAATATAAAATGTTCTCTCTTCCTGTCAGTTGGCAAGAGTGCATGTTACAGGTCATGGCTAGACACTTGCATTAAGTGGGGAAATTAGCTTAGTCTAACCACAAACCTCAAAAAGATCTTTTAGCACTTTATGGCTTTAAAAATGATCAATTGCCAAGTACACACACAGTAAAATCACACAGGCAGAAGACAAGATTTTTTTTTTAAATCAGCTTCTTTAAATAAAGAAAAGATTTTATTAAGTAAGCAGCAGCAAAAGAGAAAATGGGCATTTTCACACTTCCTTCTCTTCTACTGGATGGGAAAGGAGCAATCCTCCATGAAGCCAGCTGGGTGACCTTGGGCTAGTCACAGCTCTCTTCTGAGCTCTCATAGACCCACCCAGCTCACAGGGTGTTCTCTTGTGGGGAGAAGAGCAGAAAGCTTAGTCAGCCACTTTGAGTCTCCTTAAATGGGTGAGAAAAGCAAGGTATAAAAGCCAACTCTTCCTCTTCTTCCTCCTGTCTTCTTTGTCCTTTTTTGGGCTACAACTCCCATTACAATGGCTGCATCCGCACGGCATGCTTTAATTCGGTTTAAGGAAACCGAAATAAATGAACCGGAACAAAACTGTCTCCACTGACTTTCCACTTGATCCGTGTCAAGGGCATCCCGCCGGCAACCATATCTCGGATTCAATCTTGGGAGGCCCCACGGGCAAGTCCTCCCTGCCCATTGCCAGCCCACCCAGGACCAGCCCCTCTCAGTTCAAAGTAACAGAGATCAGACCTCTCCCTCATGGCTGTGCAGCTCTCCGCCTCCTTTCCTCTGCACCACTTTTCCCTCCCCCTTTTCTTCCAGCTTTGTGCTCTTCCCTCATCACCCCCATCGAAGAAGTCTGCGGATCCCCCTTTCCCACCCGTGCTTCCCTCGCACGGAGAGGTTGGGCTGGAGGGGAGTGAGGGGCTTTTTCATTGCTCAGAGCACACAGCAGCAGCAGCAGCAGCAGCAAGTAATCTCAGAATCTCAGCTGCTTCCCCTGCTTTCACTTTCAAAGGTCTGCACTTCTGAAACTGCGCAAATTCGCAACATTGATAATCGGGAGTGAAGGGGCTTTCTTCCTACACTGTAGCTCCTGTGTGAGAGTGTCTGATTTTATAGCTGTCATGAAAGCTTGCCTGTGTGTGTGTGTGTGTCTACCGGCTCGCTCCCTCCCCAGGAGGGGAAGACTAGCTAGGCTTTCTGCGGCCGGGCTCCCTCAGCCAAATTCTTCTTGCCCACCCCAGGGGAATCCAAAATGCTGATAGCCTCCTCCTGCCCAATCCCCTCCTCTCCGTCTTTCCCCCCCCCAACTCTCCGCACGCACTCCGGAGCTGTAGCGCTGCTGTGTGAAGGCTGCTCCAAGAAGTTCAGGCTTGCAAGAGAAGAAGTGATCCGAAAAAAGTTTTTGCTTCAGATCAGGCAGGGAACCCCCCCCCCCCAATGACGTCTGCAGAATACGGACAGCCATTGGGTAGATTGCGAATGGAGGAGGGAAACCCTGAACACGGATTCTATTCCCTTAACACGGTACTGTCCACACAGTTAAAAAGGAAACACATATTGACGCACAATCCAGAGTGAGACATGTTGAAATCAGGATTTATTTCAAAACGGTTTAACGTGGTTTAACACGGAAGAAGCGTGTTAAGCCGAACTGCCGACTGAACTGGGAGGACTCAAAACATTTTGAATTTGAGATAACGATGCCGTGAAGACGCGGCAAATGTTTCTGACTACTGGCTATGCTTGCTGAACACAGGTGAAGTTTAAGACTAATAAAACATGTAGGTAATTTTGTTGGAGGCAATCGTGTCTTTTGAAGTTGTGGAGTGCTGAAAACACTGTACACATAACACAGGCATTGCCTGAGGATAGCATTCGAAAAACCATTAGTGCCTTAACAGTGACTAATATACTATGTGGTTTAAGGGATAGTTTTCTCTGTGTTATGTAAAAATTAAATGTAACAGGACTATTCATAATTCATATGGTGTGTGGATCCTGTGCATGGTGAGAAAACTCTGCTGGGTTTAGTTTGTGCAATTTTACCTTTTTTTCAATGTCACACTTTTACAAAAGTATCATTTGTGTGATTTTTCACAAATACAATGAGAAAATGCCCTATGCAATAACACCCTAGAGCAAGTGTGACTGGACTCAGATATTCCCAGGATAGGTAGATTTGGAACATGCAGAGTGACAATTCCACATCCCATTAGTATTGCTTCTGTTCAAAACAAGGTCCCATTTTAAAAAAAATGCTGAGAATCATGTCATAAAAAATAATAATTAAAAAACAGTTAACCCCTCATGAGCTACATGAATTGTATGGCAGGGAACTTGAACAGGGAGAGATTTGTTATCCAGAATGACCACATTACTTTCAGCAGTACCCATGATTTCATTAGTCATTTTGTCAGCTGATAGTAAAGGTAATACACTTGATAACTGGAGGTCATTATAGGCCATGGCTCCACTTACCCTCAGAGGTGTTTGGTAATGCATCTTCTGCTGCCATGTGCCTATTTGTCTTGTGGTCAATGCTGATTGTAATTGTCAATGGAGATGCCATCTTTGGAAGGCATGATTTTCCACCCTCCATGGAGTGGTTCCATCCAGTGCTAAAAATGACACCTCTGTGCTTGAAAATAGAGATGAGGAGGCATCATTTCCAGCAGCAATCAGGGCACCTTCCTTAGATGTCCAGAGACAAACATCTCCATTCTAAAGAGAAGACCCAGCCATAGATGTGACACGTGTCCCTAGCCCACATCTAATGAAAGGAACCTAAGCCAAGAAGAAAGCCTTTGCAGCTGAGACTACTGTACTATTATGTTTGTATTTTTCTGTATTCTTTGGTATTTTAATATCTATGTATATTACCCATTTGTGATTCTTTTATTTGCTATTTCAGTGTTTGTTTTGGAGATTCTGTTGGTTGTATATTTTTGTGTGGAAAGAATCACCATACGTCTTACAGTTGAAGATATCATTGACACAGTTTACCTCTTCTGTCTCATCTACCTTTACTTTAAGTGCATCTTGTTATTATTTTGTCTGGTTATTGACTCTTATTGACTAAGTAGATAGAATACAAGCACAAGCTAACAAACAATTTTTCCCCTATTATATCAGCAAGGAAATCTTCATGAACCCAGGAAATGGCAAACTTTATATGTTTAGATATTTAATTGTTCTACTGCTGGTGTTATATACATCATACCATGCCCATGTGATTATGTCCAGGACTGATACATGTTTAGCTAAACAGAATTCTACACACTGTAGAACAATCTAAGGATAAAATCAAATTAATTAAATATAAACGGAAACAGACAATATTAATGATGCACACAGCTCAAGTTCATCATCATTGCATTGTTCACAGTTTCTTCAGGATATGTTACCTGGATGAAATTGTGAATTATTCTTTTGGTTATTACCCACCATAACTTGTCTTTGTTCCATGATATACTCATCTAATGCATACTTATATAATTACCAATGTTAGTTTAGCTGTGAATTTCCATTCCTGAATAATGGCAGCTTGTGCTGCACCTATCATAATATGAAATAGTTTAGGATTCACTGTTTCTGGACCAATAAAGGAAAATTGTTTCTTGATATTTATTTTTTTAAAAAAAATATTTATTTATTTTTTCAGAAGTGGAATATACTGAATGCACATAAACACATACCTATGTATGAGCATTATGCACATGCAAGCTAGGTGTAAAAATCTAGATTTGGTTTCAGCTTGACTGACATGAGGTGTTCTTCGATGGTGAAGGGTTCTTTCTGCTGAGCATTTCTGCAGCCATCTGCAGCCCTTGTCATTGTCTGTGCTTCTTCGTTTGAAAAAAGTCTCATGAGAGAAGATACGTCAAGTTCACAACAGCTCCTCTACAGTTGAAATTAAAATGCAGGAAGCCAGAAAGACTAGTTATTGAGTGTCTGGCATAAATGTGCTATTATTCTTGCTGGAGGTTTTGTTTTGTTTTTTAAGGAAGCAACACTATTTTACATCTTGTCTGAGCTCTTCTCACCAATTTCATGGTGAAAGTAATTCTCTCAGAATTAAAATCAAACAAAATGGAAAGATGATTTGTAGAATGAGAGAGAGGACACTCGCAGGCACGGTTGTTGAACTTGGAAATAAAATGAGCACAGCAAAACTCTGGATCCCACCCATGAAAATTGTACCTTTATTTTCTTTTCACTTTGATAATTTTTGAATGCGTATGCTTTTCTTATTCATTGACAGAGGCTCAAAGGAACTCTGACAATTACTTCTATCATCTCACAATCAGTATATAAACCTTCTTGTTCATTTCTAAATCCTGCCCAACAGTAATGACCGTGGAATTGAAAGTCACCAATTAATTCTACCTGACATTTTCTTATCTCTACAGCAAAGGGAAAGAAGGTTCAGAAGCAGGCCTGGCCTGATATTAGAAGGCTTGGAAGTTGGAAATTCAGGGGCCACATTCACAAGTTGCCCCCTCCCAAGCTGAAGGCAAGATGGCTGAAGCTGAAAAAGAGGATGAAAGATTAGGTTTGTCGAGAAACAACATGAAAATAATGCAACAAGCATTTAGCGTTAACATTGTCAGCATCCACCCATGACTACTTAAAGGTAAGATAGTATAACCAATGAATCAAATATAGTAAATGGGTCCTAGAGATAGTCCAGAATATCAGAGATTTGATTCAAAATGTCCGTGTTCTCCAACCATGAGAGGAGGAAAAAGATGAGGCAAAGGAGGCTGTGGTGGAAAGCAGAATGAATTTTCATATGTTTAGGGAGTTTAAGACAAAATACAATAGGGTTAATATGGGCAATGACTTTGAAAGTCCCATTGAAACAATAGTCCAATTTTGGAGATGGCTGGAGAGATTTGAAGTGATTGTTGGAGAGGTACATCAAATCACCAATGTCAATGTCATTTCCAGGAGATGAGACATATCAAAAGTAGCTTTTAGGGAGTCTTTGACTAACTGTAACTGTCCTGAACCTCAGACCAAAGAGACTCTGTGGCATTTGCCTAATTGGAAACAGAGGGAGGGGCTTGAGAATCAGGAATTAAGGGAGGCATACCAGATAAATCAGTACCATGGTTTGTTTTAAAAGGGAACACCTGTAGTGAGGAACGAACAGTTATTATATGCAAACTAGGCCGAAGGGAAGTAAACAGACTAATCTTTTTGCTGGAAATGGGTGAAACAATAAGGTTGTTGTCCTGATGTATGATTGACCCATTCAGTGGTTCCAGACAGAGAGTGATAAGCAGAAGAAAGGAATAAGTCAATGTCAGAAAAGAAGGGATGGATTTCCAGAATTTAGCAGTCATCTGAGAACCTCTGTCACATAGAATATGAGAAGAAGAAGAAGAAGAAGAGTTGGATTTTCTACTCCGCTTTTCTCATTCATTTAAGGGAACTCAAAGCAACTGAGAAACCTTCTGTTCTTCTCCCCACAACAGACACCCTGTGAGGTAGGTGGGGCTGTGAGAGCTCAGAAGAAAGCTGTGACTAGCCCAGGGTCATCCAGCTGGCTTCATGGGGGAGGGTGGAATCGAACCTGGTATGCCTAAATAAGAGTCCAGCTCCTTAACTACTAGACCAAACTGGCTCATGGAGTTTGTCATATCATGGAGTTTAATGTATTCCATGGCAAGTTTGATCAGCTGAGGAGCAAAAGTGATCTGTTTGCAGGGAATATAATAACCCATGTGGGAAAAGTGGTCTACTATCATCTAAATAACTGTTAATCCAGATAAAGGAGAAAGATCCATGATAAAGTCCCTGGAGATCATTTCCCAGGGCTTGGAAGGTATAGGAGATTGCTGTAAAAAGGCCCCTAATAAGGCAGTAGTTCCTTTCCTCTGTGGTTAACTGGGTATAAGCAGAACCCCAGCTTGTGGATGGAGCAACCACAGTAGTTGGTAGGCTGCAGCAGATGGGTTGCGGAGGCTTACCTGTGAGATTTCTATATTGATCTGATACTCCTCTAGCCTGGATGCTAACTGGATCAGAGGCCTATTTGCACGGGGGCCGGAGGAACGGGTGTAGGATGCCTTGGGATGGAGCATTCGCTCCGCTGGGCTGGCAGTTCCTTTCGGAACCACCCCAGCCTGTCCCAGGACACCCACATGTGTTCTGCATGTAGAGCACGGAATTGTGCTCTATACCTGGCCCATGGCATTCACGGCCATCACTGGCCATCACACAGCTGTTCTGGAGGGAGCGCCTTCACGCACTCCCTCCCTGACAGCTCCGAACCCCGCCTCCAGCTTTCCCAGTTGGGCAGGCCAGTCACATTCCTTTTCCAGGTTCCCACAGGCTCTAGGAGACTGGATTGGTCCCCTAGGGCCCTCAGGAACCCCCCTGGAGACTGACCCACCCAGGCACGGGCCTAGTGTGAACGCTAGTACATGTTAGTCTCTAATGCATTCTTCCTGTCCAGCAGATGGGAAGGCAAGTGCAGAAACATCCCCTATCTCACTCCACCAGCAACCTGGCCTGGCATGGGATGAGTTGCACATTCTACAATAGAGAGTCCCACTTTGTTCCATGATAAAGGGGGAATGTGGAAATGGACTTAGTTTTCATATTTACAGGTTCCTCACTCCTAATGTTAGAATGGATTCTGCCATTACATGGAGCTAAAAGAGTGACCACCAGAGGTCCACTCTCCAATTCAAGCCTGTTCCTCACACAAGAATTGCAAGGGGCTTGTCAGCTGGAGAGAAGAAATTTCCAATTAGGCTGTCACTTCTAAAGATGTTTCTGAGCCAGCGGTGTGTGGTGCTAGTCTGTAGGTGCTCAGATGGATAGGACTCTGGTTATATTTTCATGCCCCAGGAACAGTCTCTCCAGAGCTGTTCACATCTAAGCAAACTTTTTATACCCACCCCATAAAACGCCATACTTTTGGAAGCTCATGTAGACTAATTCTGCAGCATAATAGTCAATGTTTCCAAAATATATTTGATTAGTTCTTTAAGAGACTGAATCTCATCAGACTTGTTTGTCAGGCATGTTTTAATAAAAGCCTTGGTTACTTCAGCTATCTTAATTCTCCCTACTGGTTTCTAATTCATAAGATATTCTTGTATATTTCACCTTTCCCTTAACTCACAGCCATGAACTACATTTCTATTTTCTTAAAATGCAAATTTGCCATTAGAGGTATTCCTGATCTGAGATCTTTCTCCTCTAGATCCACTCACTGTTTTAATTTTGCTTCAAGGGGCAGGTTCTTTGTCACAGCTGAAAACTTTTTTAAATGAAAGGAAACCACAAAATGAGGTGGTGTATTTGTGCATGTGTGTTAGTTAATGAAGAAATAAGATGAATTGTTTAGATCTGATCTAAAGTAACTCATTGGCTTTTATGGCAATACATTCTGCAAAGTATAAAATACATACAATTCCACTGCCTATACATGATTTAAGGAAATGTGCAGCTATCAAGTTCACTGGCAATTTGCAATTAAAAGGACTATGGCTATGTATGTATCTCAAAGCTTAACAGGTCTCCTCAGGGAATTTATTTGGTCTTTTCCAAAATAAATTTTAAGAAGATAATACTCTTTCCTATTTCTGATGCTGAAAAACGACTTTCTTTTTTTTATTAAATGTCATTTGCAGCTCTAATAGGTAGGTTGTAGGCTAGACAGTTCCTAGTTGTTGTGGGAACTAACTTCTATCACCTTCTCAGGTAAGTCAAACATTTGGACCATTATCTCAGTTAATATTTTTTGTTTCAAGTGATGTAGCTGAAGTCCCTATTTGGTAATATGATCCAAACCTTGCTCTTTCCTGAAGACATCTGCAAATAGATTATTCATCTCAATTAACTCCCAACAATGGCTCAGTCTGCTGATAAAAATGTGGCATGGCCTTGTTATCACAAATACCAACTGGAACTGTAATAAAAAATCTGGCTACCTACTGAGAAGCAAAACAATAAAGCAAATATCCATCATTATAATATCTTTATGTATCTACTGGTGATTTAAAAATGGGCACCAAAGCAGCTTTCTTGAGAAGCAAAGTAGAGCCAAGTATAAATGACAACTCTGGGCTGAAATTACTCCACCAGCATTACGCAGAAACTGATTTAAACACCATCCATTTCTTTTCTAATCCCTATTAAAACCATCCTTATATCAATATATTCAGGTTTTATTTCATCCAGAGAATTTACCATAGATTCTTATGAGAAGTTGTTATACAGAATCCTGAAGTTTGAGAGTGTGGTGTCACTAAAGGCAGGGCTCTGCCAAGGTACAGACACTGCCAGTCTACAGAACTGGACTTTGTAATTGGCATACAGACTGAAAATGCAGGGAGACAGATGGATTTCAGCAGCATCTATATTAGTAAAACCAGTCCTTTGTTCAAAAAGGACAAGGAAGTACAAAAGACTCTGCTGTGTAAGTGCCATAAGGTTGCTTATTCCAGTGCGACAAGGAAGAGCATGGCTTCCATACAGATGCTGCAGTCTTTCTCCATAATTAATGTGGTACCAGGGGATAGTATTGTGCAGACAAGCATCCTCATTGTACATTCACAGTGCCACAAAAGTGCTGCCTTATAAGTCCAAAAATAAGGATACTAAGCAGTTTTTTTGGGACATTTTTGCATAAGAGGAAAGCTGTATAAGAGCAAAGCTAGTCCAGGAGAGATAATCCCTTCAAGATGGCTTGACAGCAGCTGTTATATTCTTTGACCACACTCAAAAAGGTATACTGTTCAAAGGGTTTGATAGCCCAAACCAGTCTTTGCTGAAGGAGGAACATCAGGAAGATTCTTATCAGGAATGTTAGTCAGCAATAATGAGATTTTGATTGGTAACTTGTCCCAACCGTGATTGGTTTTGTTTAAGTGGGTGTCATCCATTTACACTCAGATCATGCCTTTGAGTTTGCAGGAGACTACAAACCCAGCCTAAACCTGTATGTCCAGAGATGCAAACTTCCAGCTGATCACATATAAAAACCTTCAGTTCTTGTAACTTGATCTTGTTGTTGTTTTGGATGAATATCCATTATTAATTTTCCAGACCAGAAGTTGTTTCAAAGCAACCCAATCTTCCTCCATTCCTGATCAATGCCTTGGAAAGGGCACAGAGCCAAAAGACTGCTCTTTTGCTACATCACTTTAACAGAGTTGTGCTGTTGTGGAGCTTAGCAACTCGTTCCCTGGAACTTTGCTGCAGCAGCAGAACCAATGAACTCAAGCTCCCATCACCTCAGAGGGTGAGCTCCAGACAGAGCCAAGGTCTTCTTGGGCAGTGTTGAATATGTTTTAGGCTAGATTTTTCTCCTTCTTCCTCCCTTACACACAACAACGTGTAATACCTGTCCTCATTTAAACCACCCCCCATTCACAAAAAGCCACGGCCACTGAGTTTTACTCCTCCCCCCCCCATTTGCTTTGCATCAAAGCGAATGGGGTGGAAATTAATATTTGTGCAAATGGAGCCACTTAAAATCCCTGCTGCCACCAGTCACGCCTAAAAATCCAATGTGAATCTGATGCAAATATGCTCTGGAGGTGACTGGGCAGCTCCTTTTAATGTAACAAAGCTTCAAATAAAGGCACAAAAGCTTTCGCGTTTCTTGCAAATGTCAGTTTTTGAATATTGCTGATATTCGATTTGAATGCAAAGATTAGAACATTTGAAATTCATACAGATTGTGAAGGTGACAAATGTTTTTCTCCGATCTCTGATCATTTGACCACTGTGCACGCCCAGTGTGTACTGAAGAGGGAAACCTCTATGGAGGCAATTCTCCCCATTGCTTTGTCTTTGCTTGTGTTTCTATCATGTTTTTCAGCCTGACAGTCACTTGATTCCATTAAGTTTGTTGTTTTATGATTTTTTGGAGCACTTTTCTGCTCTTTTTAATAAAGTTTATGTTCTGTTTTGGAATAATCTTGATTCTGACATTGATTCTCTCCTATTCTCTTGCTGCTAGACTGGGCATGTAGCCAATTCCCCTCAAGCCACTGTGACGGTAACAACAGAGCTACCACTGTGAGGCAAGAGCTGTTTGAAGGGCTCTTCAAACAGCTCTGCTGTGTAAGTGCCATAAGGTTGCTTATTGCAGTGTGGCGGGGAAGAGCATGGCTTCCATACAGATGCTGCACTCTTTCTCCATAATTAATGTGCCACCAGGGGACAGTATTGTGCAGACAAGCATCCTCATTGTACATTCACAATGCCACAAAAGTGCTGCCTTAGGTATAAGTCCAAAAAAATAGGAATACTAAGCAGTTCTTTTGGGACATTTTTCTGAGAAACAAACCCTGAAGCTCTTTGAAGTCTGCTCTACGGTTATCCTGGAGGAATGTAGAAATGCTTAAATAGAGTACTCAGTATAAAGAAGGCAGCCTACACCTCTTCTTTTTTCAGTCCACCAATCTACTGATCAACCACTGGTCCATCCTCCCTGTGCCAAGCTCTCTTCAGCAAGCACACCAAATGTCAAATCTGAGCTACTGATCTAGCACTGGATTAAGACCATGTAACTGGTAACTGGAAAGTACAGATTTTGGGCTATACAATATATGTTCCAAACAGGAGATGACACCCAATCCGGCTTCATTGACACTACTTGTAAGACTCTGGCCACTCACCACCCTTATATACCCTTGGCCCACCTCAACTGCAAGAAAAAGTGACTGCAGTAGAGAAGCAAATGTGTTCAAGGCCCTGTATGGACAAAGAAAAGGTGAGGGAACACTTAGCTAACCTAAATGAATTCAAGTCTCCAGGCCCAGATGAATTCCATTGATGAGTATTGAAGGAATTAGCAGATATAATTGCAGAACTGCTCTCTGTGATCTTTGAAAATTCCTGGAGAACAGGGAAAGTTCCAGAAGATTGGAGAAGGGCAAATGTTGTCCCCATCTTCAAAAAAGGAAAGAAAGTTGACCCAGGTAACTACAGGCCTGTGAGCCTGACCTCAAACAGATTATTAAACAACATGTGTGCAAGCACTTAGATGGGAATGCAGTAATTAACCAGAGCCAACACGGATTTGTAAGAAACAGGTCATGCCAAACTAATCTAATATCCTTTTATGACAAACTCACTGAATGGGTTGATCAGGGAAATGCTGTAGACGTAGTGTATCTTGACTTCAGCAAAGCATTTGACAAAGTGTCTCATAACATACTTCTTGAAAAATCGATCAAATAAGGGATAGGACAACAGTTAGGTGGATTCGTAACTGGCAAGTGATTGCACTCAAGGAGTGACAATAAATGGCTTCACATCCAATTGGAGGGATATTTCAAGTGGAGTGCCACAGGGGTCTGTCCTGAGTCCAGTGCTATTCAATATTTTTATAAATGATCTGGATGTGGGAGTTGAAGGGATGCTGATCAAATTTGCAGATGACACAAATCTTAGAGGGGTTGCTAACACTAGGGAGGAGAAGGAGAGGATTCAAAAGATCTAGATAAGCTTGAACAGTGGGCTGAAACTAACAGGATATTTAATAGGGACAAAAGTAAAGTCCTACATCTTGGTAAGAAAAATGGTAAAAATGAATATAGAATGGGAGGAATTAGGCTGAATAGTAGCACAAGTGAAAAGGATCTGGGTGTACTGGCTGATCACAGGATGAACATGAGTCAGCGATGTGATGCAGCTGCAAAAAAGGCAAATGTCATCCTAGGATGCATCAAGAGGAGTACTGAGTCTAGATCATGAGAAGTAATTATTCCTCTTTACTCTACCTTGGTCAGACCTCATCTAGAATATTGTGTTCAGTTCTGGATACCCCAATTTGAAAAGGACATTGAAAGACTAGAGCAAGTCCAATGGAGGGCTACCAAAATGGTTTAGTGGTCTGGAAAGCATGTCCTACAAGGAATGGTTGAAGGATCTGAGAATGTTTAGCGTAGACTGAGAGGAGACATGATCACAGTCTTCAAGTATCTGAAGGGCTGTCACAGTGGAGAGGGATTGTCCCTATTCCCACTTGCACAAGATGGGAGGACTAGAAACAATGGTACAAAACTTCAAAGGAATCAGTACAGATTAGATATGAGGAAAAACTTCCTGACAGTGAGGGCAATCAGTCAGTGGAATAGGTTGCCATGAGAGGTAGTGAGCTCTCCTTCACTGGAGGTCTTCAAGGAGAGGTTGGGTCTACATCTGTCTGGGGTGGTTTAGGAAATCCTGAATTGTGCAGGGAGTTGGACTTGATGACCCTAGAGGTCCCTTCTAATTCTGTGATTCTATGTTTCACAGCTCATAATGTGCATTCTAACTGCGGACAAACTATACAGCAGATATCGTGGATTAACAGGTACCCCATGCGCATCATCTCTGAATTCACACATTTAAGTGTGATCACCAGTCTGTGAAAAGTGTTTAAATATACATTATAATTTGTGTGTACCCAGGCCCTTGGCTTGGTAGACTGTCTTAGATCAGTTTTCTGTGGGTGTCAGTTTCTTGCCTAATATAACTTCCTGTTACATGCTGCTCTGTGGGAACCAAATTATAGCACTTTATGAGGGGTGTCTGTCATACTCCTGCATACGTGTTTCAAGGTAGTTCCAGTTTGTATTGAATAATGCATTTCATAAATTAACGCACTAGACTTTATGTGACAAACCTATTCTAGTCCAAGTAGAGAAATACAGTGATTTAAAAGCTTCTTCAAATTTTACCACAAGCTTCTTTTTGGGGGGGTGGGGATGGGGAGACCTGTTGGATTAAAATAATCAAACGTGGATTAGTCCCTTTGTTTGGGTTAACCTATACTTACTTATTTTAGCCCAACAGGCATCTCACAAATACTTTTTAAAAACACTTTTAGCTCTCCATTCCAGAGGACATCTATCTGGAGGCACAGAACTGTGGAATCTGCAATTGCCAGATTTTTCCCTATTCATACCCGAGGCAATCTTGCATTAACAATCTTTTGATTAAAAATATTCTTTTTTTATGGCTATATGAGGCCAGCAGTAATGAAACCTGTAGTCAGCTCTATAAAATTGTGACCAATAGGAACTGAAAAGGAAGTGGCATTTATACAGGCAAGTCTCCAAGGCAACTGAATCATTAACGTTGAATCATTAACACTGGTCCTATAGCACAGTACTGCTAGGATAAAGAATGATGGTTTCATAATCATTTCATAGTTTCATACACAGTATGGGGGGTATTATTCCTGTCCAAGCTTCACTTTGACAATAAAAATACCATATGGGAGGGTAGCAGCAGCCAGTGGGAGTGCGGACGGGTTGAAGATCTTGCTCCAGTTCATAGGCCACACCCCATCAGTAATCTATGTTGAATTAAAGTAAGATTTGCTGGTGAAGACTATGAACTGGCACACAGCAGGGGATGGTGTGAGGTGGTGTGTGTGTGTGGGGAGATATTTTGGTTTTAAAAAAAAGGTTCCAGCATTTATTGTTCTCCTGGGATGCTTTCCCGCTCCCTGTCCCATCCTGTGGACAGGAAAGGTGCATTAGAAATTAATGCTGACCAGCTCCACCTGTACAATCGATCACTTACCTGTTTTCAATCGCATGGCTGATCCTCCACAGGGTGTCAGGGGGTCATGTTAGCTGCCAGCACCTTGTGCGGCAGCTCAGATGACATCCTCAGCCGGACAGAGTGCAGATGGCCACCAGCTGGATGCTTAAGGTAAGGATATGGTTGGGATTGGGAAGGGTTGGGCTGCTCGTGGTCCGCCTCAGCTACTTTATGATTAGGCAGCATCAGGGCAGGCAGGGAGTGCTTGTAGGTTTTAAGTGCCTCCTATTAGTGCAGATGCACCTGTCCAGATGTTGATTAATAGTAAATTTTCGGCAGTAGTGTGAATTGGGCTATGGTACTGTAGGGAGATACCTACAGAAGTCTGTAGTAATAGTGCAGAGTGCTTCATAAAGGGAACATTTTATTGCTAAGGAAGGAAAATGAATTAATAACTCTTACCCATATTACATGCGATCTGTGGAAAGAGTTATATTGTCCTTGTATGTTTTATATGATTTTATGTTTTGTAAACTTGCTATGGTCAAATGACTAATCAATAATGTTCATAGCAAAGCAAAGAGTTATATTGTGTTAGGTACTATTAAGGGAAGAGGGGAACTGAATTTTTTAAAAGTGAGTTGATCCTTTTGGTCCATTTCATATTGATCTGCTCAGATAACACAATTGACAGCCACTATAGGAAAGCTGAGAACCTTTTTAGGTGCTTTGATGCTTGACTAAATTACTTACTGGTAAAAAAACCCAGCAAAATATTGAATCTCAGGGCCAAACCTGATGTAATATTTAATTCAAAAGGAACAGAGATATGGCTTACATTTCTTAAATTCATTACAGCAGTTCAGGAAAAGTTCATTCCTTCTGCCTCTGACTTCTGCCTCTGAATAGCGTCCCTCTCTAGGCAACCACAAGATTGTCCTGAAAGAAATTCATTGTCCACTCCTTAGCACCACTTTGTTGCGTTGTGTAATACTTCATGATGGGAATAAATTAAGCATCTTACTGCATCATCTTAAGGAAAAGGTGCCATTGAGTTAATTATGGAGTAATCTTTGAACTAATGGTATGAAAAAGTACTCTGAAAGTAGAGGATTATTTTTTAAAAATTTTTGGAGTTGGTTAACTAGAACTAAAGGCTACTTGGGCACTTATTTATTCCTAAATAGGAAATAACATTCAATAATTGCAAAAATGTTTTGCCAATCGTTTTACAATTTTTCCCTATGTGAATTGAATGTCACCTCGATGCTTAATTTAACATGTATTCTTCATTTTAGATCAGATTCATTCAGTCATAACATTCTGTAGACATAGCTAGAAATCTTTTCTGTTCTCCTAAGGTCAGCTCTAATCATGGTCCACATCTTACACTAACAAGTGATATTCTGGAGGCTGCAGTGGGGCCAAAGGGCCTATTTCATAGCTGTCTATGCAACTTGGCTACATAACCTGTGCCAGGCTATGTAGTGGCTGCATAGGCAGCTACGAAGCCATGCCTCTCCACCACCCACACTGTCAGAAGTGAGCCTTGAGTGATGTCCACGTTGGCCAATCATACCATGCCACTGTCAGGCCTTCCACTTCAGGCAAATGGATCTTCCTGATAGGTGCTTCAGCATTTGCACTGTGATCCTGTCTAATATCCATTGCCATCGGGTGCTAGGCTGCTAGTGAAGACACATGGGGTCGCTACCAAAATCCAGATCTTCAAGGATCAGAATCAGTGAGGACCCCATTTCAAAGACCCAGAGTTCCTAAATCCAGACTAAGAATGGAAAGTGGAGAAACACTCATATCGACAGGCACATCCATATTTCATTCAGAAGTTTGTGATTGCCACCATCACACATGTGCAGTCTTTTTGGGACCCTGCACATGCACACCGGCCATAGCGAAGATGGAGTTAGGAGATAGGGAAATTGGCAAGATTTTTCTATGGGGTTAATATTCTGAATAAAGAAAGAGAGCTAGGCAATTATTGACCAAGCTGCCATTTATGGTAGCTCTGCAGGACTGGACTATATATGTGTCATGGGCGAGCCTGCAGCAGAGCCTCAGGAACCTCCTCGAGAGTCACGACAGGGCTGTCCTTCTCTTGAGGAGGTGTTTGAATCAGACTCTGATTCTGAAAGCTCCTGGTACGGCTTCCAGGAGTCGGAGTTAGGTGGGGATCAGGGCCAAGCCAGGGCTGGCCCTGAGTCTGAAGAGACTCCGGTAGAGACTCCAGTTGTGGAGCCTGTGCTGGAAGAGGCTTCTCGTGAGCCCGAGATGCCGGGGGAGCAGCAGGACCCTGGGGAGGCCACCAGGGTTGTCAGGAGACAGCAGCTGCAGCAAAGGCGCAGAGAGGCGCGGCTCAGGCGTCGGCTTCAGGGGCGACACCTGGAAGGAGGGCCTCCAACTCCTTGAAAAGGAGTTGCAGGGTCAGTGGACTCTTTGCAGGTAGCAAAGCGTCTCTTGCTGGTTCTGCTTCTGCCTCGGCTTGTTTTCAGCTCAGTATCCTGACGTGCCTTTGACCCTTGGACTGCCTTCGGACTACGTTTGTTTGCCTGTGCCTTTGACCCTTGGACTGCCTTCGGACTACGTTTGTTTACCTGTGCCTTTGACTCTTGGACTGCCCCTTTGACAACTCTTGCTACGTGTAGCTCTGGTTCCCGGAAAGGTATTTGGTCTCCCCGATCTGCTCGTGTCCACTGACCCATTTCCGGACTACCCCGACTCTGCTTGCCAGCTTTAGCTGGTCACACAGTGACACACGCCGAATAAAGTGTGGTAACTCCAGTCAGCGTGTGTCGGGTCTTTGGTGGCGGGACCGGCCTTGACATATATGTATATGGCTGTGGTGACTGTAGAAGAGGGTGCTGAAGTGGACTGACAGCAGACCTGCTTCCACATCATTTCCTTGCATGCCCTGCAGTCTCTTTGAGATGCTGCTACTGGTGTCCACATGCTGTTACTGCGTTCCAGATGCTTGGGCATTCAGGTTCTCACTTTCAGTCCACTCTTAAACTCCCATTCACACACCTAAGAGTGTTTAGGTGGCGTCTGGGGTCACACCACCTGTGGGCAAGGAGTCATTGATCTGAAAGCAAATTTCTTGTTTACACCACATACGGGCACATTCTGACTCTTGCTTTCACACAACAAAGGTACACTCTTCTCCAGTTCTACCCCATGAAATTAGTGTTTTTTTTAAAAGAAATAATTTGCTTGTTTCATATGCATTTATTTTAAAATTAAGAAAATAAAAATAAAATGATAAAGATTTCAAATAAATTAGAAAGAAACCTCAGGGCTTAATAGTGTGAGAAAGTGCATTAGGTGCTTAATGTACAGAAGAGCTAGAGTCTGGCACGTGTTTTCATAATATCACCAGGTATTGAAGGGAATGAGACATATTCTCTCAGACTTTCTACTTCTTACAGGGAGTCCATACAGGAAATGCACTCTGTGCTGGAATGATTTAATTTAGGCCATGATCAGTGAGGTAAGGACAGGAGAGGCAGAGAAAGGATTCCCCCCCCTCCAACTTACTATTGCTCCAATTGTTCCTATGCCCATGTAGCCAAAACAGTGCTAACTTTGTTCATGCATCATCTGCAGCTGCAATTTCATGCTCCAGCACAGTGGCAGCTGCTAGAAGATTTGCCAATGCACTGTGACAAATCATTTTTCTGTTAACAATACTACTTCTTCTATATTTGCCTTGTGGGTGGTCAGCAACAACATCACTGTAATACTACTGAAAATGGATGTGTAGTCACAGCCTCAGTTTAGTTAGGGTGGCACTTCTGTTGGGGCCAGGTGGAAATGCCATCTGAGCAAGCAGAGCTCTACTGTCACAGCTGTTTTAGTCGGCAAGGACTTCCAATCTCTGGCCCCATAGCTTCTGAGATGATAGAGCAGTATGTTGGCTCCATCCATGTCCCATTGGGACTGCATTTGTATGGAACTTCAGAAAAGGACTCTGTGTAATTTGGTGGCCAGTGACTATACTTGACAGCTGGTGCCTCAGATTTCCCTCCTTGGACCTCCATGTTAGATGGGTAGAGTGAAGGGACATCTTGCTTGAAAACAAATAGATTGGCTTATTTTAACTCCAAGTACCAAGAAAATTCCCTTTCTATCCATTTCCTGTGCAGATGCAGTACAAAGAAAGGAAAACTGGTTCAGAAACATCTTAGAGGTTGTATCATCCACATGCTAGAGTCTCTAATTCCATTAAAGGCCAGAAAATGTTCTTCTAAAATGCACTCAGGAGATCCAGGCTAAGGCCTCCTTCTCCCTCTGTCATGTGCAGACCAATCATTGCAGTGGCAGGGAAGACATTTGGATGGAGGCAGTGCAACTCCTTGGCTGTATTCCCACTAGGGCTTTATTGTGCGGTGCGTTAAAAACAGTTTGAAAACTCTTTGTTTGCATTAGAAAATGGCTTCCCGGACTTTCAGAGCAGTAAATTGAAAAAACAAAAAACCCTGCATTAAAAAAGACCTGAATAAACAGGTTGGTTTTTTTTTTTCATTTTTGCTGCTAAAACAATTTATCTTTATTGCTTTGGGAACAGTACCACAGTATTGGGGGTGGATGTGCCATGAAATGGGTGGGGTTTTACCCTGTAGGACAGCCCCTTGCCATTCCTCCTTTTCAGAGGAGTTTAAAGATTCCCTGGCAGGACACTTCACAGTTTCATTTGATAACAAGTAACTTCACCCACTCCACTTCACATACATTTCCCACCCATGCTTCCCCTCACTTTCTCCTTTTCCAGCTGGGCTGGCTCCTTCCTGTGTGGGTGGGTGGGAGAAAGGTGCAATAAAGGTGAAAGTGAGAGGAAGCATGTGGAAGGAGGCTTGGGGAAGTGATGTTTTCCCCCAGGCTGCTGATGCTTTGCTTCCTGGATCTCCCTGCCATCAAATCTGGTGGTGGGGGTGCCCAGTCTTTTCCGCACCTTACCCATCCTCCAGCTCCGCTTGTGGCACACCTCTGGCTTAAGGTGGAAATGCTGCCAGCGAAGCTGTCAGAGGCATGTCGTTGTGTTTGGGACACAGGCATGCCTTGCAGCCGGAGCCTGAACTGGAGCCTGTCCCAGAGGCGCAGGTCCACTCGATGCTGGTGCTGGTGGCAGTTGTCGAGAGCATCACCACACCACTGCCACCAGCAATACTGCATGCTTCTAGATTTGGGGCATCTATGATTGTGAGAAGGGGAGAGGAAATTGGAGTTGCTTCAAAAACTGCCCCCCCCCCCGCGCCAATTTGTTAGAGATGAGTCCTTATACTGTCCTTGATGGGGCTCTTGACCTTTCCACTGGCAGTCTGCTCTGGGGAGGAGGACAGGGAGGGCTCCTCTTATGTTCTGATAATTTTGTGCAACATGTAAAATGGGATTTAGCGAGCAACTGTCTGTCTGAGAAATCAAACAGTGGCAGCAAAAGCAGGAGGGAGGGGGAGCTGGGATCCCCCACCCTTGGCCTCGTCATCAGATCAAACCCAATCAGGAGAGAGGGATGGGCAAAGGGCGGGGAGGAAAAGAATCACTTTCCTGAAGGCGTTTTCCAAAGTGTTTTCTGTGGGAACACAATTGGGGTTGACTGCGATTTAAGGTCATGGAAGTGGGATCGTCCAGAATGCGCATTTGCACTGGGTTTTCTTGTTTCATTTTAAAAAACATTTTAAACAGCTCAGGTCGGAACACAGCCCTAGTGTGTTAAAACAAAAATACAGACTTTCATAAAAGAAATATGAAATTGAAAGCCAACATAGGAAGAATCTGGCAAATAACACTGGAAATCAGTAATCTGCTCTGAAGATCAAACACAAAAATTGCAAGAGAGTCCTGCTTCCATGACATCACTGGTTTCATGACCAACTGGATGGAGCTTGAGTCTCCTGAGCTTCAGTGTTGCACAGCAGCAAAATGGAAACCAGTTAATACCTCGTCCATCCTTTTTATTATTGTAGCCAAAAATGCCTGTAGAGTTTTCTCTGTGTAGTCATCTGGAATCAAGCTCAATCCATTGGCATGTTTATTCATGGAATAGAAAAACAAATGTGTATATCTATGGAAATCCATATGTATAGACTTGAAAGGTGTGAGGAGAATATAGTAAGTTAATATGCTGACTGATTCAAATTTTTTCCTTATTTTTTCCCATACTTAGCAAAAGTGAAGACTCACTGACACCGACTCTTTCATTCTTTCATCTGTTGACTTGTGTATCCAAAGGACCAGAATCAATGTATTTTGACTCAGATTAGAGATGATACTTATCGTGAAAATTCCAGTATCCTTTAGTCAAAGTGACAACTAGCACTGGTCTGCAGAACATGTCCCCGAAGTGTAAGGTTTTTTTCCCTTTAATAATCACTGCAGTTAGCAGAATCTGATAACAACAGCATGACTGATGGGTATTGGCTGAATAATTTTAAGTAAGGTCATTTCTACAACCCTGTAAACTTGATTCGGTCATATAACTAATCAATGAAGTTCATTTATTCACACAACCCTTTTTGAGCTGCAGAAAGAATACAGGTGGTCCCAGTTGATAATGGACATGACAGTTTGCTCTCACTATTCCTTTCCACAATTATTTTTTGCCTTTTGACCTTCTAAGGCAGATAGTACAATATTCACCATGTTCGCCTGAGGGCAATAAGCCTCATATATATATTATAGCTGATAGAAAAGGAGACAGCATAAACAAATATACTGAATCCAGCATCATTATCCACAACTCCCTTTATCTCCATGCATATTTTGCAACAATAAAATAATGGCTATATTTGGTATGGCTGAATGTTCTTGGCCAGAAGGCTGCATCCCTTCTAAGATCTGCATGGCTATGGGTGCAACGAAAGTGACCATGGGTACACACAGGCAGCTTCTGAACCTCATGCCTTGGTGCACACTGTGGAAGGTAGTCTTGGTCCAGAACAGTCAATCTTGACTAAGATCAGAGTGGTGGATGGTGGTGTACACCAGGCTCTGTCCTGCCTAACCCTGGAGGCTAGGGGAAAATACTCTCTGTCCTTCATAGTGCTAACAAGGGGGATTTTATACTGAAAATGGGGGTGCACACTGGTTGGGAGACATCTTTAAAGCAGTCTCCCATTTGCATGTTTTCTTTGCACAGGGGAGCAAGTCAGCTGCTGACATCGTATGGCTAGTGCATGCCTCCTTAAAGTGAGTGGACTCTGTGGTTTATGCAGGAAACTAGCATAAACCCTATGGACCATGCAGAAGCTGCCATATAGTCTCCTTCCTCGGAATACAGAGATAGAACCCCAGAAATATTGCATGGTTTATCTTGAATCGGCTTCCTGCAAGCTGCCTTCTTGTAGGATACAGTTCAGCAATGCATAATGAGGGAATCTGCATGCAAGTCAGAAAGACAGTCTTAATGGGCTAGACTTTCCACTTCTGGCTTAGTTATTCAATGTGCTATAGCAGTGTGCATTTACATTTCATTTTGTTAGCCTTTGATGTGTCTTAGTCAAGGCACAGTTAGAATAAAATTTGCAGTCAATTAAAACAAAGGAGGAGCCAGATGTCCACCATCCAATAATCTAGTCATTTCATTAGATTTTCACTTAATTAGTGTGAGCCAAGTAGTACCTGCAGAATGAATTAAAAATGTCCTCTTTTGAAAAAAATGTTCAAGAGCACGGCACAGATAAGTCCAGGAATTATAATTTTTATCTTGTCCTCTAAATGAGTACAGCAACAAAGAAATTCAGTCAACCTTCACAGTTTCCCAGAGTTTCAATTAGATATTTTGTGGGAGACATTTCATTACTAATGAGTGCTGAAAAGTACCAAAAGATCAGAATATTATTCAATTCACATTGTAATTGAAACTTTGACTTGTTTAAGCAGATTACAGATGATGAAGAAGTTACATTCTTCAGTGATAGGGGCAAGGCACTTGCCATTTCACAAAAACACCCAAGGCAGATAGGACTCTACCTTATAAATATTAAGGCGTGAGAATATTCATCACATTTGCAATTTGTACAAATTTACATGACTTCTATCACTCACATTCAAATTGAATGTTGGTTACATTTGAAGTTTGACACTCAAATGTGAAGCGAATGCTTCCACAGCAAATTTGGATCTAGCTGGGTGTCACAAAAGTAGCTGCCAGGGAGCCTTCAAATCAGGAGGCAGTGCTTCTGGATAAGATTCGAACGTACAGATTTGATATTTGAATCCATACATTCAAATCTTATATGGAAGTGCTGCCAAATGACCACATGATGTGAATCCTGGCAGCTGGCAGCTTTCACCAGTAGTAGCAGCAGAAGTGGCTGCCCAATAGCTTCTGCAATGGATTTGGGTGCTGGTGGTGAAAGCGGTCAGCCAGCAGCTAGGATTCAAATCATGTGATCAGGAGCAAGTGTTTATAGATAAAATTCAAATGCACAGATTCAGCATTTAAATTTGTATATCTGAATCTTACCTGGAAGTGCTGCTACCAGATCACATGATTTGAATCCTAGCTGCTGGCCGCTTTTGTCCATGGCACCTAGTCATATCTGCACCCGTGGCAAGAATGTTCTGCATCAGTGGTGAATATTCACCAAACATTCACAGCAGATATGAAACCGAATAAGAATGCCACCATATCTGAAGTAGATACATTCAAATGAACACAAATTTCCTTTATATTTGCTTTGATGCAAAGCAAACATACAAAAAATTCATGTTCATCCCTATTGAGGCATGCTCAGTAATAACATTTGATCTCTATTTAACTGTGTTAACCTGTTATGCTTCTCAGAAATTTATGCTAAGTTGAAGATACTGGCTTGCACAATGCTTGTGTAGGATGACCTGGAAGGGTTTGGCACTTTGATGAGAACATGAGAAGGACATTGTGAACAGGGCAGAAAATTTGCACAATCTGTACTATAGTAATGTGACCTCAAGTTCAGGCTCACAACTATTTGATCCACCAAGCAGAGATGGGGAAACCCAGTCCTAACACAAAGCTCTGTACACTCCACTTTTTTTTTTAGATTTATTGAACTACTAAATTAGTACAATATGATATCGTAGACATGATTGAATGGGAAGGGGCCAGCCACCCTCGTGAGGGTGGCTGGCCAATGGTGGCCATGGCACATGCATGCACAGTGGACGCCGGGCTTCCCCATGCCAGAAGCCACCTCACAGCGACCGGGTAAGCACAGGATTGCAAGTGCGTGACCCCCTGGGGGGTGTCGGCTGCATCTTCCCTCTCACTCAAGAAGGCACCATCGCACCTTCTTGGCAGCTCTGAAGGAGTCAATGTCGAAAGCCGGTGGCCAGGGCCAGCTGTCCCTCTTTGACAGCTGCTCTCCCTCTCTGACAACTGGGCAGGGCCTCTGGAGGCCAGATTGGGATGGCCACCCTCTCCAATCCGGCCCTGCCACAGATGCGCGGGGCCTCCGAGATTCTGTCCCTCTTTGGGAGAGATACTTTTTCAAAACGTTTCACCAGTCCTACCCATATTTACTTGTATCACAGATCATGTCCAGATCTAAAGACTTGCCATCTGCACACAGCCATGGATTATGGCAACTCCCTTCCATCATCCACACTCCTTATCCTGATCCTGTTGTGGACTTATTTGAAGAGGTTTACAAGCATGTGAAGGGCTTGTGGGAGACCCTTTCCAATGGTGCTCCAGGAAGCACTGCCAGAAGTGGTGTGCTGCCAGAAAGGGAGAACCAGCGAAGGCCAAGAATGAAAGTTCTGAGCCTTTTGAGGTTTAGTGCTAGCTCCTAGAGCTCCCTGGAGGCAGAGGCCAGGGCAAAAGTAGGATGGGCTGTCCCAGTGGAAGGGCCTGTCCTGTTACAGCTGCAACCTGTTCCCCTATGGGGCAGGTTCTTTATCCTGGGACAGGGCATTCAACCCTGTCTCAGGATTAAAGAGGTAAGTGCAGGAGATTAAGCTCTCAGCTGGACATGCCAGCTCAGTAGACTCTACTCCCCACTTGACAGCTTCACTAATTACTTCCCTTGTGCTTTGATTGATACATTCCAGCCATTGCCACGTGGTAATTGAGTTTGTGCTATTGTTGATACACTTGTCTTGCAGTATACACATAAAGAGTTTCAGGGGTTAAGTTAAGACATATTTGCTTTTCTGTAGCAGTTTCTTCACTGCAATTGCAACATTTGGCTGTGTAGCTTTCTCATCACTATTGAAACTAGGACAGGACAAGGAAGGCCACTCTGTCCTGGAATAAGTAAACTGTCCCAAGGAGGTATGTGCATGAAGCCTATTTCCCCCCCCCCTTCAATTCAGTATGAATCAAAGGGGGGAACATTCTGCTTCATGGAATGCCCCCTCCCACAAATAGGGGGAGGGTTCAGCTTTGCATGCAAACATCCATCAAATGTTCATGGGTAAATGGAAACCACCATCCTGCCTCCCCCCACTCATCTTTCACTCACCATTACAGCCTCTGCTGCCATCACGCTCTCCTCTGTGGTTCAACTAGGATTCCAAAGGTGCACATGCAGCTGGAGAGTCCACCCCATCTGGGAATTGTGGGAAATCATGTGAGATTTCACTGTGAGTTGCAGTCAATTGAACAACCAGATAAGCAGAGAAAGCACTTAAACATATAGAACATCTTACAAGTGAAAAAAACAGCTTGCAGATTTTCCTCCATTCTGTAATGTAAGCAAGGCAATATGGTCTTGAAGCCTGTTGTAGGAGACCTTCAGCATGGAGGGCCACTTTCTGGGAGCCTGAGGATGGTAATTTGAACTGTAATCATCCCATACAGGTGGGTTAATATAAAAACAACCTAAAAACCCCCCTCTACTTGTACCTTGCTAGGTCATTAGTTGCAGCTGTGAGAGTTGCTGGCAGCTTCTGAAAGAGTACTTGACTTTGGGTGTTTTTCCACCGCAGCCCTTAGATCCGGATCTAAGAAGATCCGGATCTAAGGAATGGGTACATTCGGATTAAGGGAAGCACCCAATGTGTTTCCATGGGAGGTGTAGCACCCATAGCAATGGGTGCTAACCCCCCTGCCGTGGAAACACATTTGCACCCATGTGGCTATTAGCACAGACCGTGCGGACTTCCCTCTGAAGTCCCTGCAAAGAGATCGGCAGAGACTTCAAAGCCACTCCGGAGTTCCTTCGGAGTTCCTCTGAAGTCTGCGTTGATCTCTTTGGAGAGACCGAAGGTGAGACCCCGAAGTCTCTGCCGATTGCTTCAGAGGGACTTTGGAGTCATTTTGGAATGATTCACTCCGAAGTGACTCCGAAATCACTCCGAAGCTGGGACTTCAGGGCTACCCCCCATGGGCGCATCCCCTCCCCCTAGCCACCTCTAGACCCCATTGCCTGTTTCCAGTGGAAACAGGCTCCCTTTAATCTGGATTTTCTGGCAGAAGACCCCATTGTAGACCCCATTAACAAGGTCTATGGAAAATCCGGATTAAAGGGCAGAAAGTACCCGTTTGATCCAGATTTCCCCCACGGCAATGGAAACAATCGGGTCCCAAATGGGTGCCGTGGTGGAAATGGGATCATCCGGCTCACACCCAAATGGGTCCTTAATGGGTGCAAAAATTGGTACTTTTTGACAGTGGAAAAACACCCTTAAAGTAAGATGGTTCTAGTCAAAGAGTGGGAAAGAGCTTTCAACCTCCTGCCAGCTGGCATCAATCACCTTAATGGGAATGGCTGGTGATAAGCTTTGTAACTTTTTGAAAGCTTTTTTTTTTAAAAGTGAATTATGGTTGCTTAAGAGGACTACTAATCTTGATGCCATTAAGTTGTATTGCTTTTGTCTGAGAACCTTTTGGATGTTTCAAATGGAACTGGGACCAGTGTCCTTCAAGTGAGTCTTGTTTTTTAAACAGCCCTCCCATTTGATCTCTTAGGAGTCTAAAATTTTCAGCAAGCTTCCTAGTCTGTAGATACTGCCTGTGTCTTGATTACTGAGTTCAGGCCAGTTTTCATTACTCTCAATGGAGACAGCATCCCTGACAACCTGATTAAGGTGCCTTAACTGTACAGTGAAGATTCAGCCACATCCTCTAGTGTAAAGAAAAAGCAAACAATTGAAGTTTAATTAATAATACAGAGATACATTTTAAACAAAAGAGTGAACATTGTCTACCCTCTGAGAAGCCCTGTTGAACCCTTTAAGACATGCTGCTTTGAGAATGATTAACTGCAGGATTTTTTTTAAAGTGAACTTTTGAATGGCTGTTACAAAGACTGTTCTAACCAAAAAGTAAGCCTTGTATAAGCAGGATCTTAGAGCTGAAGTTTAAAGACCTAATTGAACTTTTCTGTTGGGCATGTTCTGGGATGCTCTGTCTACATGCCACATCACTGCCTCCATCGTGGAGAGTCCCAGAGCACCCCTGATTCTCCACGGCTTCGCTAGGAGCTGCTGGGGAACGCCTGATACGCTCTCAGATGCAGCGTTCTCACTTTCTTCTTGTGCTAACACCACATGGGGATGTGGCAGCACATCTGAGCCTGCACAAATGTGCATTGTGTTACAGTCGCTATGGCAACAGCCAAGCACACAGTGGTAGTTACTTTGGCCATTGTCATCATGATTCAGATGGTCTGAGATGGTAGAGGATATACCAGTGCTTGCAGCATGAACTTGCACCACTCCCATCCCTGAACATGGAGTTAAGTGCAAACAGGCCCTATGTTTGGACATCACACAAACAAATTAGTTTATTGATGCATAAATTCATACATTGTCTGTTACCATTAAGGCAAGTAGTGCTGAAAGCACAAAAGACTGAAAAATAACAAAGATAAAAACATACTTCCATTCCACCCTACAAAAAAAAATCAATTAAACTTATAATGGCTTTACTCCCAGGCATGCAATTCAACTTAGCAATATTTAAGGCAATATGAGGTAGGAGAAGCATTTATATCATGTTTAATGCACTATTTCAGTGACATTTTAGGGGTGGTTAATATGTCCTAATATTTTGTGTTATATTGTTATTTTATTCTGTAGATATTGCCTCGGTTTATTCATAGAAAGGCAATTAATAAAAAATTATTGGGATTATCAACGCTAATTTAGTTATTAACACTAATTAAAACAGCTTGACATTACCAACAACCTGTACTTCAAATATCTGTCAAGAAGCATAGAATTAATAGATATATGCAATTGTACTTGTATTTATTCACCAACTTTCAAGACAAACAACACAACCACAAGAGTTTATCACAAAGCAAAAGCAAGAATTGATAGCTTCTTCCGTATTATAAATCAAAGAAACTAGTTTCAGAAATATCTTATCCTTTATCTCAACAAATAAGAAACTCTGTTGACAAATGCTAAAAGTTCAGAGAAGAAACCCTTAGAATATCCACAGAGTCTGGTCACATTGATTTCTGCAAACTATCATGGAACAGTGTAAACTAGGAATGTACACGAATATTCATAACATTCATTATTCATACAAATTTGTGTGAATTTGGACATTTGTACATGATGTAAATGTTACGACATTTGTCCATTAATATTTGCATGAATATGAATGTTTTGGACATGTATATGAATTGTTCAGACATTCATACAAATAGCTCATACATTTGTTAAACTGGGGAGGTGAGAAAGTGAATGCGACAGTCACATCTGCAACAGATCCAGATTACATTCAACATGGATCAAGAGTCAATTAAAAGTGAATTCAGGTTGAATTTGATGCTTTCAGAGCACGAATATGCTATGTGATATGTATTAGTTATGTATTTGTTCAATGGAATGGAGCATAGAGCAGAATAGGATATGCTATCTACTCTTCTAGTAGACCTTGATGTTGACGCGTCTACATCATTGATGTGAATTCAAATGAATGAAACTACCAAGCCTGGTGGTAAAATATCTGCAGGAAGAAGATTTACCCATGATGCAATGTTCTTCTACCTGTTATTTTGCCTGCCATTTGACTAGTAAAAATCTCTGCACATTTTGGACTGACAGGGATGTAAATCAGAAGATTTAAGGGCTTCATTTTACACTTAGTATCCTTCGAAAATGTTTGACCCATCTTCTTTTGCATTGGATGCTGCAGAACTCTTCACATTGTCACTGGGAAAAACAACAATAACTCCTGTTGCCTTCAAAAGAGCATATTAACATCTCTGGTTTTACAACTATTTTTTTTTTCCAGACAGAATGATGTGGCAATAAACAGACTTCAAGTGTTGTCAGTATGGTTATTATCCTCTTTAGGATAGCTGAAGGAAAGAGCAGCGTGTCTCCTTTAAAACAGTTGCCTCCTGTATAGATCAATTCTAAAGCATCTCAGATTTTAATTTAGTTGGCAGGAGACAGGAATAGAGCAGCTGTCACAAACCTGGCTTTTTGCCCACCTTGAAGGATCATGCTTATCAGGTTTCCTCCTCCTCTCATCAGTAAATGCTATAAAATAATACTGAAATATATATGTGTATTTAAAATGAATGGCCTGAGGAAATAGCATTCTTTTCTTTCTCAGAAATCTTAAATTATTCCTTTTAAATTTTATATGCATTTATTGTTGTTGTTGTTGTTGTTGTTGAATTTATATTTCATCCTTCACATGAAAGCTCAAAGACCGGGCCACAGCAATGCTGTCTATGCTGCCCATAGACCACCAGGCACATCATCTCAAGTGTAAGAGACAAAGGCCAGTACTCTTTCCTCCAACTGAATTCAGTCTCTAATGGAGCATTCTGGGGCAGTTTTTTCTAGATCTATGCTTGTTTGCAGTTCAATGCATTTTGCTTGAAGATGAACATCATTTGTATCTATGTTTACCTCAGATCTACATCTCCTAGCTGTTGGCATCAGCTTCTTGCTTTCAACCCCAATACCTTGCCATGATTTACAGATTCTTGATGTTTTTTATTACTTTAAGGAGTTGTTGCAAAATGCACTTAGTAAAAGCAAAAATACAAAAATAAAACCCAGGTCTCTTTTATAATCCACATACATATTTTTCATGTCACCTGCATCTCAAAACAAGCTTGCTGCTAAACATGCTGCTTGAAACCACAACTAAAAAGGTGAGATTATTTTCATGCTGAAGTACTGAGGCCTTCATTAAATGGCATTAATGGGCTTGATTAATTATTAATCAAGTATTCATCATGTAATCATTAACAGAACAAAAGAAAATGTTGGTTTGACTTCACATGAAGTCAGACGAATTCACCAGCAAACAATATTCATAGTGACGTTAAATCTTAAGTGGTGTATTGCGTGGTACTAATGGACAGAGTGTCCTCATTCTGTAATAGCAAGCATTCACACCAGGTGCTCATTAGAAATGTCACCTTTCCCCACTTTTCAAGCAAGAATACAGCATGTATCTTATATGCCAAATTGGCTTTCCTCTTTTCCCATTGCTGACAGGCCTCATGCTAACAGGGAAGAGTCTTGTGCTCACACCCATTCTTTCTCTGCTATAAAATCTGAGTACTGTCCATCTTAACTAGGGAAGGGCAAAAAATGTTTCCCGCCTTTTCAATTTGTACAAATTGCAAAGCTTCAACCTTTTGCATTCAAATCCAATATTGGATATTTTCAAAGGCTTTCACGTCCAAAGCAAAAGTTCTTGCGAGTGCGCTCAAAGCTTTATTACTTTTATGAAAGTGAATTTGTGGATCTGGAGTGAATTCGGAGAGGATTTGGAGGTGTGATTGGTGGTGGCAGGGATTGATGAACATTCAGTGAACCTTTGAAGTGACATAAATGTGTATTTCCACCGCATTCACTTTGATGCAAAGTAAACAGGAAAAAAAATGTGTATCTTAACATTGTGGAAACTGAAATGCAAAGCCCTTGAATTTGATCAATTCAGCCTGAAGTCATCAAAGGAAACTTCTTCCTGTTTAAACTGCTCAAGTCAGGAGAACTTGGTCAGATTTGTTCTCCCATAAAATGAAGGAGCGATATACTCAGAGCAGGATCTGATAACAGTGGAAATAGAATAGGGAACCATAAAGAAGAGCTTTAGAAGGTAGAGCGAACTAGTAAAAATGATTATCTTCTTCAGTTCGCCACCTGTATGTAAAAACTGCCAGAACATTTTCAATCAATTTTTATTGTTGTTGCTCAGTGATAAATTATTATCACAAAATCACTTTTGTAGTATGTCCAGGGGTTTCCCCTCCCATTTATTCAGTTTGGCCAATAATGGTTTTGATATATTGTCATTGACTGAGATAAGTAGAGTAGCTTAATTTCTTGGGCAAGGTATCATGAATAAATGAATAAATGATTCCCACAATGTCTGTGTGATTGCTCCCAGGGAAGTGGTTATCCAGTGTATCATCTAAAATTAATCTTAGGGTGCTTCCGCACAGGCCCTTTAACACCCATTAAGAACACATTCCAAAGTGCACCTCCGCACACGGGTCGCTGATTGGGACACTTCTGGCAAGTGGTGTCCGCACAGCGAGTCCCTATTTAATGCGGATTTCGGCACCAAAACCGGATTGCTGCCGGAGCGTCCGCATTTGCGGGGTCTAAATAGCACACTTCCGGTGGGTGCGTCCGCACCTATCCGAACTTAATGTGTGCTTAAAGGGTGTTTTCGGAACACCACATATTATGGGGTCTTGCGCTGTGAAACCGCATCCATTTAGGATGCGTCAGCACAGTGTAAGTGTTCCTACCCTGGGCCCTACCCTGGGCCGCCATGATTGGCTCCCCGAAGCCAAGCCTGGCGAGCTGGGGGACCTCGCTGCCGTGGCTTGCCCTCACCCCAGAAGTGGCAGATCGCTGCTTCTGGAGCCAGGGTGAGCCTCCCTAAAGCCCACCCTAGCCCACCCTGGGGGGGGAGCGCGGCAGATCCCCTCCTTACCTTGTCAGCATCGCCGCGATTCTGAGGGTCAGTGCCCAGGATGCAGCTCACCTGTGTCCTGCATACCTCCTGAGTGGCTGGGGCTGCTACTGGCAGCCCTTGCCCTCAGGAGGCGTTCTGCGCAGGCGCGCCATCTAGTCAGGGCAGTCTGTTGGTTCAATCTCTCTGTGGCCCACTAGGTATGTCAAGTAAAGAATAACAACATTGCATATTCATACAGAAACTATTCAGCAACCATAGTATTAAAAAGGGGTTTACTTTTATCAAATAGCTACTTCTATTTTATCATTCCCCCCTCCCTCTGCAATGTGGTAGATGGAACAAAGTGGGAGATGATGGGACAGGTTAGATTTGCTATACTCCTGGAACCATGCTGGCTAGCTGAGAAATTGTGTGTTTTGTGGGTCTGTTGGAAGCACTATGCATCCATTTACCCAGTATTTTCTTACATGCCCTCATGAAACAAGTGGGGATTTCATTGGCCATCTATTTACCATAGCTCAACATCTTTCTGAATTAGAATGCATGAGGTGCAGCTCATAAAGGATTGTTGATCTCATCTGTACTGTGAGACACCTCAAGTAGTAGTGGAAGCTGATTTCAGCAGACTTGCCTCTTTCTAGCTAAGATAAACATCTTCATGTGGTACATTCAATAGACATTACTACCCTACCACTTCTTTTCATAATTCATCTCAAGGCACAAGATGGCAAACTATGGTCCTTTCTGTATTGAACCTTATTCCAGATTATATCCTGGAACAGGGATCTGCTATTCACATGCTGGTGCAGACTATGACAGGCCCCACCCGAGGCCTGGAGAGCATGGTTTCAGTTTGCAGATTCCTTCTGCCTGATCGGAGGTGTAATCCAGAATTGGTAAGAGTCTGTGGAAAGGATCAGCTATAATTTTACACAGGCTAGCACACATAAAGAAGAGTTCTGCTGGATCAGACTAATGGTGTCTCTAGTCCAATTTCTATGGAAAGCTCACTAAGACATGGACAAAATAGCCTTTGCTCTTGGTCCCCTGAGGCTGGAAACTAGCAACACTCAGTGCATTTGTTTAAAAAACTGTTGAGATGTTCTAGTCTTATTTATCAGTCTTGCTTCTGGCTTTCAGATGTAAATTAAAATTTCTTCAAAGATAGGCTTAAACAGTTTTCAGTAACCTAGTCTCATATTATCAGAGGACATATAACAATGGATTCTATCCTATGTTATCTTTTTATAAACATAGAATAAAAGAATAGAATGAATAGAATAGAATACAAATTTAACAAAATATTATAGCAAACTTGACAGTTGTACAATTAGCATCTTCAAAACAGTTACAAGGTCTTGGAAATATAGTATATTCATAGTTTGTAAAGTATTTGAAGAACAATATTAGAGTAAAACGGGGGAAAGAATTTTAAATGGATACTTCAGTAAAAGTGAGGGAAAGGATGTCTTTTGTTTCAAATTTATGTTTACTTTTGCTACCTCAAATAAGGGGGTGTAGGGAAAACTTAGCTGCAGAAGCAAAATTCCAGAAAAGGATGGAAACGTGAATCAGATATTGGGCTCCTTAGTCTGTATGCAGCCTGACTTTCAGGTCTATTTGAATCTCTTGTTAGTGGAGCTTGAAGAGAAATAAGGCCTATTCTTAAGTATTTTGGTTGCTGTGTAGGGGTATTTGAGGATTTCTGTCCCCTTCCCCATTTCCTGCATCAAGGCTCCACCCAATCCCAAATGGAGCTACATATGGAGGCGCAGTCTTTCTACCAACTTTTTTCAACATGATGTACTCCAGATGATGCCCTTCATCTGGCGACATGGTAATAGAACATAATGTATGGATTGGGAAAGGATTCTTTATGGAAACTGTGGCAACAATTACGTAGTCTGTGTGAGACTATGCCAGACAGAACCACAGGATCTGCATGTTCCTTAGGGTACCATGTGATGACTGTGAGGTAAGGTAAGTTAGTTAGAGATAAGGATGGATGTAGGATAATTGTTATTGAAGGGTTGAGGGATGTGGCTTACAGTATTCCAGAGGGAGGGGTAAGCTTGCTCAGTAGAGGAACCAATCAGAGCTGGAGAACAGTGGGGCAGAGACTATAAAAGTTCTGGAAACAAGGGTTAGAGGTTGTTTGCCTAGGGTAACTCACTGCAGGGTGGGCAGGAAGGAACTGGGCTATTGTTTTACTTAGGAGGGAATTTGGGTAGATGAGTCCTGAGAGCTCCAAGTGTTGATGATTATAAGTAGTGCTGACAGTTGAGAAACAAAGACTAAAGATCATGTGCCTCTTTAAGAAGCTGTAACCAATAAAGCATTTACATAATTTCTCTTTAAAAGCACCTGAATGTCGCGTGTGTGTTGAGGTGAGAGATCTCATTACAGTTACTGTACCTTTAAGAGTAAAAGGAAGAGTACACAGGAGTTAGATTTTGGCTAATGTGAGAAGCCTTTGCCGTTGATATTAAGCAACAGAAAGGGAGAGTTTGCTGCAGTGTGGTGCCTGACGACCTGGGGCTGCAGTAAATGGAGCCAGAGCTGAGTGGCTTCGAGCAGCAGAGGGTTGGGTGAGGAACGGGCCGTGACACCATGCCTCTTGGGGCCTTTCCGCATTTGCCGCTGAAAACGGATCTATAAGATCCGTTTTCAAAGGGAGATCCGTTTCGATTAGAAACGGTTTCTCACAGACCCCGCGCGTACACACACGCGCAGGGCCACGGCGGCAAGGCCGGATTGGGAAACGGTTTGGGATGGGTGGTGTGCGGGGGCACCAGCACCCATCCCAAATCGGCTCTGCCGGCGCCTGCCCAGCTCTCAGAGAGGCCACACTTCTGACAGCTGAGCGAGCCTGCCAGCCAGATTCCCTGGCTTCCCCGTGGCTAGAGAACGGAGAATCCTCCGTTCTCTGGCGAGGGCAAGGCACCCCCATTCCTTCTGTTACCCCAACCCCACGAACAGCCCCTTTCTACGTACCTGATCCCCTCCATTTCCCCTCCACTTTGATTGTCAGTCTCCGAGGGACCGCGGCAATTGCGTACGCGTGCGCCATTGCTCTCACGGCCCTTCCAGCAGCCCTGGACTACATTTCCCAGCGTTCCAGCCCCAATGCGAAAGCCACGTCTTAATCTTTCCTTAATCTGGCTCTAAATCCGTTTTTAGAGCCAGTGCGGAAAGGCCCTTGGGGAACATACTGGCCACATGGGCCCCAAGTCTGGTCCTCTGTCATGTTTAGAAACTGCACCTGGACACATTTCATCAGGAAACACATTGCAGACAGCAAACATGATGAGAACTTTCCAGGCTCTTTTCTAAGTTTGGTAACATTTTATTGGGCTCCAGAAGAAGTCCCACTTCCAGGGCCATTTCTAGACCTGTGGGAAAATATTTCTAGATTGCATTTTTGAAGTTAGGAAGTCCCCCCCCCCCCTGACTTCAGAGGTAGTTGATGACTGACTAGTCAATCTATTGACAGCCATTGTTCCACTCTGCACCACTGTATTCCTGGTGTGCTAATCCAGGAGTTTTCTCTGGAAAATTCAATATCAATGGCTAGTTATATTGATGTCTAGATACTGACTCCAGGTTGGATTGGCAGTCAGGATGCCTTTATTTGCCATTTGTAGGGAGTTGAGAGCAGGGATGGGTTTTGCCTTTGCCTTCTGCTTCAGAATGCCCAGAAGCAATTGGTGGGCAACTGTGTGAGACAGGATGCTGAACTAGAAAGGCTTCTCTAACGTTCTTAGTACGAGTCTGAAAATATAAAAGTTCACACTGCCGAGTACTGCACTTTTCTGACCTCATGATCTTTCTCTGTTGTGGTTGAATGGTTCTGGATGATGAGCAAAGCTATTTGTAATTCTAATTATGGGTAAGGTTCAACATGAATACAAAACTTCCAGGTGTTTGAAATGGTTTGAACTTGAATCTTCTCCCCATTTTTATTTTTCAGTTGAAAAGATTTGTATCAGAATTTCAACTTTGACACAACCATGCAAGATCTTTTCATGTGGAACATGTCAGAATTAAAAAGATATTTTATGAGATTCAAAATGAAATGCACAAGAGTTCTTTCCAGGTCGGTCCTATTCATTTCTGCTTTCCAGAGCAAGGAGATCTATAATATAACCAGACAGCATATTTTTGTTGTTGTTGTTGGCAGCAAAAATAATATATTAACATACTGCACAGAGTTTGCCTGCCCTAAATTCTTTTACCTACTGATCATTTACCTATTGGCATCAGCTGTATCAAGAGCAGAAGTCAATGAAGATTGGGACACAGAGAAGAAATTATGCAAGAAAAAAAATTGGGTCAGGTCTCACTGGATTGCTTGTGACAAGGTGTGGGCTGAAAACAATGTGATATTGCATTTGGAAATCAGTTCCTTAGATACCATGAAATACACAGAAAAGAGCTCAAATTGCCCAGCAACCTTAGAAATAGACCAAACAATGGGGACAAGAGAAAATACCTGATAACTAGTTTCCTTTGTTAGACGATCTGTGGTACTTTGCCTTATTCTAGATTACATCTTGGAATAGAGACCTGAAAACTGTATATTAGATAAGACTATACCATGTTCCTATTCTGGGATATAATCAGGAATAAGGACTAGTCTGCTGAGTTCATTTATTTATTTTATTTATTATTTATATTTCTATCCTGCCCTATACCCGAAGGTCTCAGTGTAGTAACAACTTTAAAACAACAGATTACAACTTTAAAACAAGTCTTGATCAATATATTTAGTATTAAGCTCACCTGAAAGACCTATGCCAGCTTTGATGGTACAAACAAAGTCCTCTAGGTTTCATATAGTAGTATTTTCCAGCCCTCACTAGAAATGGGCTGAAATTCAATTATCATTGATCTACAACACTTTTGAACCTATCAGGCAAGAGGGTGAAATAGCCTAACTGTATATGTTCAAATAATTTCTCCATATAGGTTGCTGAAGGTTGATTATTTATTTACTTTTCATTCTTATTCTATTTTTTTCTTAATTTCAAAAACAAAAATAACTAACCTTTTGTTTGAGAATAGGGCTTAAAATGGTCTCTATTCTGTATTCAACTGGAAGTCTTATCAATTGTTTTAACCTGATTAGCTGCTTGAAGATGCAGGGAAGTGAACTAATTGTGAGTTAAGAATCAGGAGTCCTTAGACCTTTAAAAATTGATGCAGTGTTCAGCAGTAGCCTGTAATGTGAACATCAGGAAAAGTACCCATTTCTGGAGTAGGTTGTATAAAGGCCCTGTCCCCAAGCACTTTTGGTGTGGTGCTGAGTGCCCATTTGGCACTGGGCATCTTCATGGGCTTTGGATTTGGCATGCGAAAAGCGTACCGAGTCTCCTCAAACAGCGCTAACTGGGTGCCAAATTTGGTACCTCAAAAAAGAAGTCTTGGCACTGTTTGGGGAGCCAGCACGCATTGCTCAGCGAGCCGGGATCACACATGGGGACACTTGCGGGCTAACGGGGAGGAGATTTGCACACACGTCTTTGGGAGGTGGGGTGTGCTTGCTGTCCTGTCTATTGAAGATCACAGCCAGAGTTTTTAAAATGCTGATCGCAAATGCACGCTAGAGAATGGCTATTTTTTAAAATTTTCTGCCACTTCAGCAGAAGTAATTCCAACCCCGTTTCAGAGTGCCAAGGCAGGCTCCACAATGGCTTGATTTTTGTTGCCCTTGCAGCCCCCCATTTTCCAGTCATGAAGGCAAAAATAGAAAGAGGTGCTCCCGTGGTCCCAGGTGCAGCAAAGGTGCGTAAAAGTGTTCAAGCACCTACTGCCGCTAGCGGCTTTCATCGGTCTTTTATTAATAGGCTTTGTCGATGGAGTTTTATTTAATGAATGGGGCATTAATTTATGAATGAAAGTGTAGTTATTTTTTATGAATGAAGCTTGTTTCTGTGCCTCCCACCCCAGTCCTGGCTGTCCGTGCCGCTAAGGCAGGGGGTGAGGTGGCACAGGGGGGAGCTGACAAGAATCCGGCTGCGTCCGACAAGAATCTGCCTGCCAATGAGGAGAGACGGGGTGGAGAGGAGGTGGCATGGCTCCCCTCTTACCAGGGTTCAGCATGCTTTGCGTGGGGATGCCACCATCAGTGCCAAACCAGTGCCTGTCCCACATTGCCAGGAATGACATGCAGATGCATGAAATGCGTGCCTGGTACCGTGCCCAGCCCCTGCATGCCCAAACAGTGCCCAAAGGGTGCTAATTGGTGTTTTTCCACTGGAACTAAGTACCCATTGAAGCACCCATTAAGGACCTATTTGGCTAAGAGCCAGATGACCCCATTTCCACCACAGACCCCATTAGGGACACATCTGTTTCCACCACAGCTAGGGAAATTCGGATCATATGGGTCCTTCAGGACCTATAATCCGGATTTTGTGTAGACCCAATTAAAGGGATCGGCAATGGGGTCTTCAGACTTAAAATCCAGATTGTAGGAATCCTGTTTCCACTACAATCTGGCAATGGGGTTTAGAGGAGGCTTGGGGGGGGGGGAGGCATCCATGAGAGGGGGACCCAAAGTCAAGACTTCGGAATCTCTCCAAAGGCAGCCCCGAAATCCCTCCAAAGTTCCCTTTGGAGAGTAGCAAAGGCTCTGAAGTCCCTCCGAAGGCAACTTTGGAGATTAGCCCAGGATTGGAGGAAAAACCCCTTGGAAGATCATTGCAGCTGTCAAAGGCTCCAAAAGCTCCAAAGGGTCTTTGAAGGTAGGGGCAGATCACAGGGAAGGCTGGGCAGCAGAGGATGCGGTGGTAGCTGCTGCTGGGTCCAGGTGTGTGTGAACAAAGGCAGCTCGAGCGCTGTGACTTTGCACCAGCACCAGTGCAGCTTCCTCCTCCTGACTTTCCCCTTTGCCGCATTGTCAGCCATGGACTCTGTCCTGGGCACATTTGGTAAGCCACTGACTTGCTGATGCCACCTGCAAGGTGAGAGAGTGACAGCATCCATGACCAGGGTGACAGGAGGGGCTCCATCATTGGCTTGAGCCCGCGGATGTCCCGCTGCTGCCCTCTGGAAGCCTTACTGAGTGTGGTGGCAGCGGTGACCAGGCCAGCTTGCAAACGAGCCTGTGTTTGCTGCTCCCCCTTCCAAAGCACGCATAGGAGAACTGAGGCGGTGCTTGTGGGCAGGGCGGGCAGGGGATGCTAGTCTCAGAGCGAGCGGCCCCTCCCCCCACCCATGCCTCCAGTTTTGCCAGCGCTGAGGAGGCGGCCTTCAGCCAACAAAAGGCTTTGCTAATCTCCGAAGGCAACTTCGGAGATTGCACCACCTGTTCCCCCAAACACCTGGCGTGACAGGCAGACCCCTAGTGGGTCAATCCGGATTTGCCACATGGGTGCTCCAGTGTTTCCACAGCAGGCAGGCTAGCACCCATTGCTATTGGGTGCTAGACCACCCGTAGAAACACACTGATCCAGATTAAGGGAAGTACCCATTCCTTAGATCCAGATCTTCTTAGATTTGGATTAAAGGAGCGCAGTGGAAAAACAGCCTAAGAGCGGTGCCACATGTTACTGACTTGTTGCCCAGCCCCAGGGTTTAAAAACTGACCTGAAAGGAGAGAAGAACTGACATGTTAAGAATTCTGGCAGCACTAAACATGGGGAGAGGAAGGAGGAAGACATGGTGTTGCTGCCTCTGTTTTTCCCTTCCGCAGAGTTTTGTGTAATTTCATAACGTATATGTAATTTTGTAGTGTATTATCTAGTTTAATGTATGATATATAACTTAGTATTGTACTTTTCATGGGTGTATACCAATTGTTGTATAGCATGAATGAATGAAGGAAGGAAGGAAGGAAGGAAGGAAGGAACGAACCAACGAACGAACCAACGAACGAACGAACCAACGAACCAACGAACCAACGAACCAACGAACAAAGAAAGAAAGAAAGAAAGAAAGAAAGAAAGAAAGAAAGAAAGAAAGAAAGAAAGAAAGAAAGAAAGAAAGTGTTGCTGTGCTGTAGACTTCAAACAATGGTGGCAAGCTGATGTGCATCATTTCTAAATTCCCCTGGGTGCTCCCCTAGGTGCTGGCTGCCCCTGTAGAATCCCCCCCCCCATATTATTCACATTTCTGAAGTCAATTTTGTGTAGTCAATTTTTCAAGAAACACAGCTTGCAAAAGCACTTAGATAGCTTCATTAAAAACAAACAAGTAATTGATGTATTTAGTGTTTCAGATCACTGCTTTGCATTGTGCAAGCATCTTTCCATCCATAACTATTGTATGAGCTGTTTTCTCTGCTGGAAGTTTGATCATTTTGTTTTTTCATAGGTTCTGAGATCATCTGGGTGCAAATCAATGACAATGTTTGATGGACACATAAGAGATGATTTTGCTTTAATTAGTTTCTGTCTCTTGCGTCATTATGATGTTATATTGCATCTTTACAATAGGAAAAATATGATAAAGGCTTTGTACTAGATCAGCGTGGAACAACTACCTAAAACTTAATTACTATCAAGAAACAGATGCTTAGTTGTATACATATTTTATATTCAAAAGCTGTAGGAATATACTTAGCATTCTTACATATACAGAATACTAACCAATACCTGTGCTGCCCTCTGTTGTTTATCTATTGGTGTCTCACCATAGTTTTTATGATTCTAAAGTGTCAAATTTATTTTACTATTAGGCTGAGTTCCCATTGCCACTTTAAAGCAGTTTAAAAATGGGTTTGATCCTCTTCGTCCCCATTCCCAATCATTTAAAGCGGATTAGAAATGGTTTGGATCCTCTTCGTTCCCATTCCCAATCAGTTTCAGGGGTAATTTGAGGATTATTTGGCTAAAAAACGGGATAAACACCTGTTTTTTCAGGTGTTTTCCCGCCATTTGTGCTTTTAAAACACTTCTTCCTTATTGCTGTGGGAACGCTACTGAGTATTGGGACAGATACATCATGAAATGGGTGGGATTTCACCCTGCAGGACAGCACTTTGTCAGTTAAAATGCCAGGTTTCCCCTCTACAGCAGATGGTTTCATTGCAACAATTCACCCACTTCACACCTTATAACAATGTTTCCTTTCCCACCCATGCTTCCCCTCACACACACACATGCCTAAAGATCAAGGAAAGAGGCAGGGAGGTTTCTTGCCCTTCACAAGTGGTCCTGCGCAATTCTGCTGGTTTCCCTCCCAGCCTTCTTCATCCTTAAAATGGGAAAGGGGGGAAGCTGCAAGAACTTGGAGAAGCTAGGAAATGGAAGCCCTGAGTCCATCCCACCCTCTCACCTACTCACTGTGGTGGCAACACTGCTCACTCACTGGGGAGTCTGCAAGTGTGTGTGTGTGTGTGTGAATCGAGGGGGCTTGCTCACCAGCTTTTTGATCTCCTAGGTGTTTGTGTCTTTGGACCCTTTTGAAGAAAGGAAGGAGGCTCAGGAGGGAGGGGAAGCTGGGATTTCCCACCACTGGCCACACCATCAGATCAAATCCAATGGGGAGGTAGGGTGGGCAAAGGGTGAGGAGAAAAAAGATTCACTTTCTGCAATGGGTTTTTTGGATGTGGTTTTAATCCTTTTCCTGTGGGGACAGATTTCTGGGTTGACTGTGATTGCCAGATGCTCATTTGCTTTGTTTTAAAACACTTTAATTAGCGTTGTAAATAGCACTGTAAATAGCGTTTTATTCCATGAGTGGGAACAAGGCTTTAATGTAACTTATTTTTATCTTTTTTAAAGATTGTAAGCCACTGACAGGATTTACAGCATCACTTGTTTTTATCTTAAATTGTAAAACACTATGTATGCTAATAGCATTATATAAAAAATGGTAATAATAATGGTGATGATTTCTGTTATTTTAACTAGTATATTTTCAGTATTGATAATAAATTAGGGACTAAAATAAAACATTTTCTTGAAATGATGAAGGTATGAATTTTTGGTGGCTGAAATTATTTATAGTGTCTATTTTTTCCTATAATGAGCTTCTTAAGGCTGTTGATATTGCACATAACTTTGAAAGTCATAAGTACATGACATTCCCCGTCAAAGCTGCCTACAAAAACCTCACTTTATGGAAGTATAAAATGAACAAGAATTAAAGTATTAGCATGGTATTGAAACAGAGCCAATGATTATATAAATCCCTAGAAACAATTCTGTTGTATGCTGATCTCCTAAGAGTCAAAGGGTGAGTGGGTATCATATCTTTCATTGGATTCATTCACTTGTACATGATTTAAATCATTTCCTCCAAAGGAACCAGCTTGAAATTTTAGTGATTTGGGGAAATGGTATCTAAATAAACATTTTCGATCAGACCCAAATTATGAACGTGCACTTCCTTAATGCCATCTTCTTCTCACTTCAAAGCTAGCATCCAAGAACGGTGCAGAGCTGTGGCTCCCTCTCACCCTGTCTTACAACTGATTGTGGATTCTGTCACTCTTGCTTTGCATTGTCCCAGCCTTTGGAAGAACTGCCTTGAAGGTGGTTCAAAGCTCTGGTATTTGTAGTTTCCTTGTCATGGAACTGTGTGTGTTTTTCAAAGAGGAAAAGTAAGATGGTGGAATGACAAGAACTTCACAAAGTGAGACAATCAAACTGTAGAAGTCTTGACAAAATGAGATGCAGTGATAGGACCATGTACGGTGGGCAAGGCAAAGGGATGACTTGCAAATCCCATGGTGAATGCCAATATGAATCCCAAATCCGTATGAGAACTTTCTGTTCCATTACCCACTAGTCCACAACCATATTGGGCCATAGCAGGAGAGGTGCTTGACTACAACCTTATTCAGATGATAAAAGAGGGAACATCATTAGAGATACTATGCAAGGACGATCATTTCCAAACTCCACTAATTCTACTGAGACTACCCTAGGAGACTCTTATGGAGATATGGCAGGATGATAAGCTGCTCGAGATAGTGATAAGGCCATTGTTGTGGAGAGATTATTCATTACTTTTACATTGACAGGTTCTCCCAAGAGGTGGGATATCTATAGAAGTTGTCTGCCTTCAGAAACCAATGGAATATGGCATTCCTTCCAAAGCTCTGGTTTTGCTGTGGAAACATGAGATGAACAGGGCCAAAACTGTTGTAGAATCCGCAAAGAATATGAGTATTCCATGGAGCTATGGACAATGGAATAGGACACCAACGCTGTTACAGTGCTGTTACAGTGCTGGTGGTAGAAACATGGTTTAGAGCACATTGTTGCACCTACCACATCGTAGTGGCAGCAAAAAGTTGTTATTTCTCTGCCATTATTGTATCCTCACGTAGCCACTTGACAGAGATTTTTAAAGTGGTGGATGGCCTCATAAGATCTGGTCCAAGAAAGCAAGGTCTATTTCCATCCAAAATCTGCTGGGCAGTATAGAGGACTCTTTGGTCTCCACACTGGTGCTGAGGGCACAGCTATGATAGTGACTCTATCCAAGGTAAATAAAAAGTACTGTTGCTGTAAGAATACATGACCAGTGATGGGTTTTCCAGCAGCAGTATTTAGCAGGTGGGGTTGGGGTTGGAGGGGGGTCAGGCTATGGTGTGGTTGCCTCAGACATCATAGTGGCATCATAACGGCTCTATATTCCCCCATGACTGAATGAGGCCTGAGGATTTTGTCCTTTTTTTTTTTTTTTTTTGCACTGGGGCCATGCTAATCTTCTCTGTATCATTCCAATTTTAGTATATGTGCTTCTGAATGATTTTGTACTTGTTTCAACTGGCATGATTTCACATACTATTTCCATTCTCCAAACACCACAGCATAGCTGCAAACTCATTCTGGCAGAAGAATCTTTGTTTTTCTTCTCAATTTAAATATGAACATCATTACAGTAAGAATCACTGAACATGTTTCCAAACATACGCTGTCGTTTTGAAATGCCATGTTATAAGACTAATTAACCTGCAGTTAAATGTAAGGCCATCAGCTTTGATATTTTAAAATGCAGAAGACACCTTTACAAATGTTTTTAGAAAAGTTTTAAGAAAGGCTTAAAGACCAATTCATCTATAACGTGTATCAATGGCTACTAGAATGGATGCCTACGTACAACTTCCAGGCTGGTGAGACAGGCAGGATGCTTCTAAAGGCCACTTGCAGAAAGTGGACAGCATGTGGACCTTTGGCCCTTGTCTTGTGCTTGGGGTGCCCATAAGAAATTGTTGGGCCACTGTATGTGACAGGATGTTGGACTAGATGGGCTGTGGCCTACTCTGGCAGGGCTCCTCTTATATTCTTATGTAATTGACTGTAATTTCTGTCCTCAGAGGTCTCTTCTATATGGAATTTTGGGCCCAAATCTAGGGCACTTACAAGGAGTAACCTTGTCTTTTGAGACAAAAATGCCTCAAATGAGTAGCAGGATAATATTCCTGAATGCACCTTCTCACGTGTAACCTCTTGTATGAAGGGGTACTTGTAGTCAAGGAAAAAAGTAATATTTGTTTCCCTGTCACTCCCTGGCAATGGTATGCCCACCTAAGAGATGGATTTGGAGGGATAAGGCTCTTTCTTGCCTTATAAGGGGTCAAGAGTGTGGCACAAATTATTCTTCCTCATCTCAATTCTTTTCCACGCAACTTTAATTGGATGAAAGAAGGATGAGAAGGTAGAAATGACAAATGCGGTATATCCTCCTCCTGTGCTTTCTAGATTTGCTCTCAGGTGAGATCAAATGTTGAAAACTTCAAGCTTCCTGGAAAAGCTGGTTTGGAGTCTCATCACCAGTTTGGTCTGTGCTCAGCAAGGCAGAAAAGCCAACTTTTCTTCTTCTTGTAGAAGTCCCAGAATAGCTAACAGGTTGCGTGTGACTAGCCCACAAGTATGTTGTGAGTATAATACCACTTCATTCTGTTTCCTACCAAGTGGTAGTCAGGTGGGCATTTGTTCTGGCTACATCTGTATTGATCCTTCCTCCACAGCATCCTGGCTGCAGATTTGTCCAGAAACAGCATAGGCACACAGCTTGCCAAGATGCCTGAGTTTCAGAGTCAGGGTATATAAACTTTAAGCATGGTTTTTTGGAGTCTGATAATGCCCTGACATCAGTTTTCTTTCTGCCAGAATTGAATGACCAAGGCCACTCTGGGGCTCACAGCATACTGTGCAAAAGGCAAAAGGGAGGTGGCTTCATGCTTCTCGCAGCACCCTCAATTGCTATGAGTGTAGACAGAAGGCTGCGTCTCTAAGTGGCTCCATTTCAGGTGGATGGGGGAGGCACCTCATTCACATAGATCAATATGCCCTTCGTGTCTCTGTTTTGGAGTGTGGAGGTACCTATTCTAGCATGGCTTGCCTGAAATTGTGCCCTACATCCAAGATGCCTCTGAGGCAAACATGCTGTAGGGAGTGCCTGAGATGCCTGTTGCCACTGTGAAAGGTGATGTGGTAACAGTGGGTGTCTCCTTTGGAGGATGCAGGGCAGGGACCTTGCAGAGGTAAGTGGAAATGAGGCCACAGTCTCATCTCTAATATTGTGGTAACACAATCATAATGATTAATAGTCTATAAAATTGCTGTGACTGATGCTTTTTGATAGGTGTCTGACTTATTCATCCTAACTCTAATTGCTTTTAGCATGTATGTATATAATTAGCTTTCTTTCTCCTTATCCATTAGTGGAGAACTTTTCCATTCATTACCTTACATTTGTACGTTAGGCATTCATGATCTGCTTGCTCCCATAATATTATGGGACCACAATTTCACAGTGAATAAAGTATTATCATTCCATCCAGAAACGATTACCTTTTTTTTTTTCAGCCAAAAGCATAAAATCCAATAACTGTATAATTTTGCCAACAGGGACCCCGTTTTTAGAGGCATGCAGGAGAGCCTGTTCTTCAATGGAATCTGGAGTATCTTATTGAATTCCTGCTGTATCTGAAGCCAAACACCAGCACCAAACATAAATATAGGTTCACCGTTGGTTATGTCCTTGCTGTAGTCTCTAGCATGCATACAACAGACCCCTATTCCAGGATATATCCCAGAATAAAGCCCAATGTGGAAAGGACCTGAGAATTAACATATGTAATTCACTCAGCTGAAAGATATAAAATAATTCAAACTAACTGACAAGGACTCTTGATCAAGTCTAATGCCTTCCGATGCCACAAATTATGGATCCAAACTCGGAACCAAATGTACTGCTCGTGATAAGAAATACAGAAATGAAGTTCTGTTCTTTCATACTGAGTAAAAAATTGTTGTGGAAAAGCACTTTTAAAGTCTATAACCTGCATTGTGTGCCGGAATGCACTCTATGATCAGAATTAGTGTTATGGGATGCTGTGAATCAATCATAGCACAGTTTTTTGTAAGCATAGGGAACAGAGAGCTTCCTTACTTCCCTCCCTATTCTCCCTTCTCCCTTCCTCTATCTCCTCCCTTCCCTGTCTCCTCCCTCCCTCCCTCCCCCTCCCTCCCCTTCCCCCCTGTCTCCTCCCTCCCTCCCTGTCTCCTCCCTCCCTGTCTCCTCCCTCCCTGTCTCCCTTCCACTTGTGACTTGTGAAGCATGATTCTAAGGCAGGATTTGCGTGTATGTGTCATCTGAGTACTCTAACTAGAGTAAAGTCAAGAATTGCCCTAAAAAGAGTGTTAGGCTTTTTGAAAGCAATGCATGTTGATTATATTCATGTCTCATTGTTCCTTGTTGTGTGAACCTTACAGTTGAAGCACTTTCATTCCCTTGTTGCAATATTTTGAGCTGTGACCCTTTTTTGTTCTTGGCTATAGTTTTGATGGCTGGGATTGTATCTTTGAACACAGAAAATGGTCCCATTTCTGCACTTCAGGAGACAAGCCCCCAGAAGAGTGGAAGTGAGGCTTTTGTAGTGGGATGGAAGCTGTGTGTGTCTATGTGCTTGAGACACTTGTTGACTTTTTCCATGTACCAGAAGTAGCACAGGCAAGTGGTATCTTCAGGGCTCAGTTATGGCACCACAACATTGGCATACAAACAAGGCATCAAATGCATCTACTGGGGACTAATTCCTCTTTAGTTCATTAAGTTTTGGGTCTTTTTTCTCATTTCTACTTTTCATCCCCCAGAGAGTAGACAGAAAATAATCTGTAAGCAATATTAACCTGCATAAATTCTATCTAGCTTTCATATTTCTCTGGAGGATCATAATGCTGTGTTACTTCCAACGGAAGATTTAGTTAAGGGGCTCCTAACAGCAGTCAGACAATGAAGATGTTTCCTGCTTCCAGAACACAGAGTGGTTGATAGATTGCCATGACAACTGTAACATCAGCTTTAGATTTCTCCTAGTGTGCCTCAAATATGGCTAGCAGATATTATAGCAAGTAGGACAGAGTGTTACTGTTCTTACATTTTCCTGGACATACTACTTCGCTTCCCCTGCCTGTTGAAATTAAATTTAAGATGAATTAGTTGTTGACAGGAAAAAAAAAAGAACAGAAAGTTATCAGCAGCTGTTCCTAACACATATTAATGATGTAAGATGATATATTATCAGGGTACCTGACAGGTCCTCAATATATACTTATTTATTTATTTATTTATTATTTACATTTATATCCCGCCCCATACCCGAAGGTCTCTGGGCGGGTTACAACTTTAAAACAACAGATTAAAACAGAATGCACATTAAAAGACGTTAAAAATTCAATACATATAAAACAATATACCACATATTTAAAATGATAATGTCTGTACTGGGGGAGGGAACATTAACAGCTTAGCCAAAGGCCAGGGCAAAGAGGTGCGTCTTTACTGCCCTCCTAAATATATATAAGGAAGGGGCCTGACACACCTCGAGGGGGAGGCTATTCCACAGTCTGGGGGCCATCACAGAAAAGGCTCTCTCCCGGGTGCCCACCAACCTCACTGTTGAAGGCGGTGGGACAACCAGGAGGGCCTCGCCACTTGATCTTAAGGCACGGGCAGGTCGATACGGGAGAAGGTGTTCCTTTAGATATTTGGGGCCCAAGTCATTTAGGGCCTTATAAGTCAAAGTCAAAACCTTGAATTGGGCTCGGTAGTGAATTGGCAGCCAGTGCAATTCTTTTAAAACCGGCGTGATGTGCATCCGGCTAGATGTTCTGTTCAGCACTCTAGCGGCTGCGTTTTGCACTAGCTGCAACTTCCAAACCGTCTTCAAGGGCAGCCCCATGTAGAGCGCATTACAGTAGTCCAATCTAGAGGTTACCAGAGCATGGATAACTGTGGCCAAGTCGTCTCTATCCAGAAGTGGCTTCAGTTGATGGACTAGCCGTAGTTGGGAGTAGGCACTCCTGGCCACGGCCTCCACCTGAGCTTCAAGTGTTAGCTCAGAGTCCAGGAGTACCAGGGCATTGCAACCCCATCAAGGACAGGGTATCTCCCAACTACACGGACCCGAGACCCTGTGACACACAGCACCTCTGTCTTGTCTGGATTCAGCTTCAATTTATTTGCCCTCATCCAGCCCATTACTGCCTCCAGACACCTGTCAAGCACTTCAACCGCCTCTCCTGATTCAGATGGTACAGAGAGATAGAGCTGGGTATCATCTGCATACTGATGACACCTCACTCCAAATCTCCGGATAACCTCTCCCAATGGCTTCATATAGATATTAAATAGCATGGGAGATAAGATTGACCCCTGAGGAACCCCACAAGTGAGTTCCCAGGGTGTCGAATCATTGTTTCCCACAGTCACTATCTGAGATCTATCCCGGAGATAGGAGCAGAACCAGTGCCACGCATTGCCTCTCACTCCTAAACTCCATAGTCTCTCCAAAAGGATACCATGGTGAATGGTATCAAAAGCCGCTGAGAGTTCCAGGAGAACCAACAGGGTAGCGTTCCCCCTGTCTCTCTCCCGGATAAGGTCATCAACCAGGGCGACCAAGGCAGTTTCCATGCCATAACCGGGCCTGAAGCCAGATTGAAATGGGTCTAGATAATCAGCTTCTTCCAAGCATGCTTGTAGTTGAACAGCGACAGCCCTCTCCAGAACCTTGCCTAAAAAAGGTATGTTAGCCACCGGGCGATAGTTGTTTAGATCTTCTGGATCCAGGGAGGCTCTCTTCAGAAGGGGGCGTACCACAGCCTGTTTCAGGACAGTGGAACCACCCCATCCCTCAGAGAGGCATTCACTACCTCCTGGATCCACCCGGTCATACCTTGTCGGCTAGTCTTTATCAGCCATGAGGGGCAGGGATCTAGAGAGCACGTCGTCGGCCGTACCCCCGCAAGTAGCTTGTCCACGTCCTCAGGCTGCAACAATTGAAACTGATCCAACCAAATGGGACCAGACAGTTCTCCAGACACCTCATCTGGACTCTGTCCAATTGTGACATCCAATCCCCTACGAATCTGGGCGACTTTGTCCTCAAAGTGCTTCGCAAATTTGTCACAACAGATATTACTTGGCCCTGGCTCATGCTTCTTTGAGCTTGGTTTTATGAGGCCATTTACCACTCTGAAAAGCTCTGCCGGACAGCTACTCGAGGACGCAATGGTGGCGGAGAAAAAATTCTTTTTCGCCGCCGTCACCGCCACATGATAGGCACAATAATGTGCTCTAAGCTGTGTTCGGTCAGATTCATAGCCGGATTTACGCCACCTACGCTCTAGCCGTCGGCCTTCCTGTTTCATGGCCCATAGTTCCAAGGAGTACCAAGGAGCTTTTCGGGCTCCACAAGCATGCCGAGGGCACTTGGGAGCGATCATGTCAATAGCCCTGGTCATCTCCTGATTCCAGAGAGAAACCAGGGCTTCGACAGGCACGCCAGTCATACCAACCGGAAAAAAACCCAGAGCATTCAGGAGTCGCTCAGATTCCATAAGTCTCCGGGGGCGGACCATTTCAATAGGTCCCACCCCACAGATGGGAGCTGCCATTGTAAGTCCAAAACTCACCAGCGCATGATCCGTCCATGACAACGGGTTGACAGTCAGCCCTCCTATCAACAGATATTCACCAGTCCGCTCTGAGGCAAAAACCAAATCAAGGGTGTGACCTGCTATATGAGTCGGACCAGATACAAGTTGAGACTGTTAGCTGTGGGAAAGAGTGAAGAAAAAAACACGTTCGGATGTACATTTTCAAAACACATTGATAGTGTGTCTGCCTCTCCTGGGAAAGAAAGTAAGCTGATACGCTGCAAGGTCAAGAAGTGTTTTCGAACACGTATCCCAAATGGGAGGGGGAGACAGCTACACCACCACCGGAAGTTGTCAGCAACAACGTCCGGGTGCCAGTATGTATAAGGCTTCTGTAGTCTTTGTTATGCTGCTGCTGCTGTAGTATGTGGCTGTGTATTCTGAGAGTGTGTAGTTTTTGCTCTCAATGCTTTTGCCAAGAATGTGAGCCTGAGAGGAGATAGCCATGCGCTAAACATGGATTGGAGTGCTGATACTCCAGGCTAGAGACTGTCCTTGCTTTCTATATGCCTTTGTAATCTTACTTGCAATAAATCGTAGCTCATTAGATATAACACTCGGACTGCTGTGTTTTAATGAGCTGAATTCCTGGCGTGCTGGAATGCCGGTTGCTGATAGCAGAGCGAAGAAGTCTGCCGGCGCAGTGGAAGCACAGGAGACAGATAGCACAGGTAAATCACTCTGCAACAAGATCTAATCTAAAGATCTTATCAGTCAAGATTATCAACAGAGACAGCCCCATGGTTGTCATGGAGGACATGAAGAACTGAGCTGGTCCACTGAGCGTAGCCTCGGCGTGGACGTTGAAATCCCCCAATACCACCGTGGCAGAGGCTTCCAACACCACGTCCGAGACCACCTCAGCCAGCTCAGATAGAGAGGATGCTGGGCAGTGGGGTGAACGGTACACCAGCAGCATCCCTATCCTGTCTCTCTGGCCCAACAGCATAAACAGGCCTTCAACCCCTGTTACAGTGCGAATTGTTCGTCTGGTGAGGGGAATGGACGTTCGATGGACTACAGCAACACCCCCTCCCCTCTCCTCTGGTCTGGAGCAGTGCTGCACTGAGTATCCTGGGGGACAAAGCTGGGCAAGACTAGGCCCACCCAATTCATCCACCCAGGTCTCAGTAATGCATGCCAGATCGGCCCCTTCATCCAAAATCAAGTCATGTATGACAGATGTTTTATTCTGGACCGACCTGGCATTCAGGAGCAGCACGGCCAGAACAGCGGGCTGGTTGGTAGACCTCCCCAAACTCCGTTGGCTGGGAAACAGAACAGAAGGAATGATGGCTTCAATGCATCTATCACCCCTTCTCCTAATCTGTCTCTTCTGCTTCCCAATGCCATATCTCCCTCTGCCCATTACTTCATGTAATATTAGTAAATAAATATGCAAAACAAGAAAAAAAGCAGAAACTATTACTTGATTATCATTAAGAAATGAAAGACAGACTTGCTTAAAGTTTATTTAAATACAACTCATGAAATGTTTATTCTATCTCCGCCTCCCATCTCTCTTTAAGCTACTAGATAACAAGGGTTGTGTCCAGACAGAAAGAGAATGCATGTTTAGTGTGCAGAAGCATTCAGTTTGGCAGACATGATTATTGATACTGCATTATAACTGCACATTATATAACATTATATGGTGATCTGAATTGTACACAATATCCCTAGTGTGGCCTCACTACAGATTTATAAAGTACCATGGTTTGCCAACTTATTTTCCATTCCCTCCCTAATAATCTCTAGCACTGAATTTGCTTTTTTACTACTGCTATGCATTGGGTCAACAGCACTGAGCTGTCTACCAGAACCCCTGTCACAGAAACTCAGCCCCCACCATTTTATAGGTGTATAGGTTCTTTGTCCCAATGTGCATTACTTTACAACTTAAGACTAAAGCACTTGGTGGCCCACTTATCCAGTGTCAGGAGATTCCTCTGGTATCTCTTTGCAATCTCTTTCAGTTTTTCCTGAACAATTCATTATCATGAGCAAACCTCACTATCTTACTACTTATCCCTACTTCAAGATCATTTGTGAATAAATGAATTTATCACTACTGTCTGTTTCTTGTTCCTTAGCTGATTATCAATGCAGGACAAGACCTGCCTTCTTATTCCATGACCGATGAGTTTATTCAAGAGTCTTTGATGAGGAGCTTTGTCAAAAGCCAACTGAATCACATGTTGTATAACACTCTTAAAGAATTCTAGCAAGTCAGTTAGGCATGATTTTTTTTTCCAGAAGCCATGCTGACTTTATTCCAGCAATGCTTGTTCCTCTAAATTGCCATTGTTGGGAAAGGGATAAGGTCAGTGCAACCCTGTTAATTCTCCATGGTCTCTTAGAAGCTTTCAAACTATTGACCATTGAACCTGGAATGGCTTCAGGCCTTTTGAGCTTAGAGGGATTCTTTTACAGTATTTTTTTCTTAACTCTGAGATAGATTCCTGGTAATCTCCTTGGTCTGATACCTCAGGAACTATGATATGTACTTCTCCAGAGGTGCTATCAGCATGATGATAGCTCTCAGGTAGCTCTCCATTTTTGAGTCAAAAGAGTCAGTTCAAGTGTGTGACCATTGCCCGTAGGCAACATTAGGTTGATTATGAACTAATAAATTGAAACTGAATCCAACCAAGATGGAAGTATAGGATTTTAAGTCCAAGAAGTTAGGGGGCACCCAGGAAGAATGTGATTTCTTTTGTTTTTCTTTTAGTCCTAATACAGTCCTGCTTGGAATAGAAGGTTGCATTTTACATAGAGGATATTTATTTAATAATTTTTTACTGACCTTTTGTTTTTATACTGGTTATTTTATTAAATGCTGTAACTCACCCTGGGACCTTCTCATGAAGGGCATATCCAAATGTATGGTTTGGGGGAAAAGCCAGAGGCTCACAGCAATAAAGATTAATTTAAAATCATTTTCAATAAACCAGAAACCAATATAAGGACAATAAAAGAGCAAATAAATAATTCAAGTGCCCATTAAAAGCTTGAGAGATTAAATCCAGCACCTTACCCAAAAAGGGGATATTGACAATTGAGCATGAGAGATGGATTCCCGCCACCCCTCATTGCACAAGAGGCAGGTCCTCATTATTTGTGATGGCAGCCCAACTGGAAATAATGAGAGATCAGGCATCTTCTATTCACAGGAAAGTTTCAGGAATGGTTGAACTTATCAGAGTTTCTTTTGCTGAAGGGAAGCTAGATATTGGGGATTTGTGTGTGTGTGTGGGGGGGGGTTGATCATATTGAATCAAATGCAAGAAAATTCATATTAATTCAAGTAGATCCCTTTTGAATCTGGTAGGATTTGAATTTGATACAAATGTTAGATACAAATTTGATTTGAATCCCCTCTAAGAATCACACATATGAATCCCCTAAGTATCCCATATTAATCCCCTATGTATCCAATACGTATACTCTACATATCTGTTCTGAACGGGTGCTTCCGCACAGGTCCTTTAACACCCATTAAGCACACATTCCAATGTGCACCTCTGCACACGGGTCGCTAATTAGGACACTTCCGGTGAGGGGTGTCCGCACAGCGAGCATGTTTTTAATGCGGATTTCGGCGGCAAAAGCGGTTTGCTGCCGGAGCGTCCGCATTAGCGGGGGCAAAGAAGCACACTTCTGGTGGGTGCGTCCGCACCTATCTGGGCTTAATGTGTGCTTAATGGGTGTTTCTAGCACACCACATATCAAGTGGTTTTGTGCTGTGAATCCACATCCATTTCGGATGCGGCCACACAGCACAAGTGTGCTAGCCCATGGCCCTCCCCTGGGTCACCACGACTGGCTCCCCGGAGCCAAGCATGGTGAGCCGGGGGGCTCCTACCTTTCGGCTCGTCCTTGCTCCAGAGGAGCCAGGGGGAGCTTCCCAAAAGCCCGCCCTAGCCCGTCCTGAGGGGAGCACGGCAGATCCCCTCCTTACCTCATCGGCGTCGCCCTGAAACTGAGAGCAGGCGCCCAGGATGCAGCACGCCTGCGTCCTGTGCACTGCCTGATTGGCCGGCGCGCAAGTCAGGGCAGCACGCCTGCACAGAATGGCTCCTCAGGAGGAGCGCAGGATGCAGGCGCGCTGCTTTCAGTTTCGGGGCAACGCCAACGAGGTAAGGAGGAGAACCGCCGCGCTCCCCCAGGGTGGGCTAGGGCGGGCTTTTGGGAAGCTCGCCCTGGCTCCAGAAGTGGCGATCCGCCACTTCTTGGGCAAGGGTGAGCCGCGGCAGTGAGGTCCCCTGGCTCGGCAGGCTGGGCTCTGGCGAGCCAATCATGGTGGGCCGGGGGAGGTCCCTCTGTCCCAGATCGGAGACGGGTGCCATGCGTCCGCACAGCACCCGCCTCCAATCCAGATCAGCGCCGCGTGTGCGGAGGCACGGGCACGGGGTAGATCCACATTTCTTAGATGCGGATCTACCCCATTAAACCGGATCTACCGGGCACCCGGAGCTATTAAAACCGGTTCCCCTGGGAGCCGGTTTTAATAAATCTGGGTGCCGGAGATCAGGTTTAATTTGCCCCTGTGCGGAAGCACCCAACATGTCAAACCTGCCCCAAATCAACTTTGAATCCACTCTGGATCTATTGCACATATGACTGGAACAGCTGCTTTCCCACATCCCCACTTTCATGAATGTAACAAAGCTTCATACAAATGTTCTGAAGCATTCAATTCTAATTCAAACGTCAATCTTTGAATTTGCCAACGTTAAATTCAAATTCAAATGTACGAATCTGAATGAATTCGTACAAATTTCAAATGTTCAAAATATTAATGCAGACCCCTACTACATGAACCCCCAGCTGAGTGACTCCAGTTGCCAACACTGTATAATTTCTGATGACTGGCTGAAACATACCTCACTACCCAAGGCCCTTGATATTTAGTTCCCCCCAATGTCTACAGTGGGTGGGGCAATGCAGTACTTGAATTATGGATGTTGTTTTATTGAGTTTTATTGTATTTTTATCCATTTGTATCTCATGGATTTCAAGGTTGTGGATTCCAGAGGAATGTCGAAGAAATGTTCCCACCAGTGGCATTGGACTGTCCCTGTGTTTCATCTGGCTTCTTGGGTTCTGAGAACTTCCTCATTCATCTTTGCACAAGGAATTCACTGAAACAATTACTTGAGGTCAAAGAGTAGGAGATCAAGGCCCTTCCTGCTTGGGTCCTTAATCTGCATTGAAGGTCCATGTAGTACACATTCTGGGCTTCCCATTTGTATGTTAATGAAAATCAAGGAGCCTTCAGCTGGTCCAGCTCTGACTGCATTAGTCCTTAATCCAGATCTCCAATAGTACAGTTTAATTGGGGACATTTCTTCCTTGGGCTTTACTCTGAATTATATCCTGGAAAAGGGACCTGCCATCTGCATGGTCCCAGCTTCTTTCGGCACATTTAGCAAAACCAGATGGATTGTGTGGAACATGTTGGTAGTGAATGGAATGGATAGTTTCTGCCTCTATTTTGAACAGCGCTCGTGATTGGAAAGGCAGTTAGCAGTAGTTTTCCTTGGCGTAGCAGCCATAAGGCCTTTCCTTCTCACTGCTGGGGACATTGGCAAAGGGCAAGTCACCCCTTCTTCCGCTTGCCAAATCAAGGCTTATATTGTTTCTCCTGAAATGGATAATGTTGAAGATGCAAAAATCACTTGAGATGATCCAGAACCTAAAACTTATTGTAAACACCATTCTCTGAAGATAATAAAAATGACTGTTCAGCATGACCTCCCTAGAATACAATGAAACTACTGCCATCTAGTGCCCTATTGGGAGAACACAGGGCAGATACATTCCCTAAAACACTTGTCCCGGACACACTCTTGACACATTTTTCTGTTTGCCAAACTGCAACTATATTTTAATTTACCCCACCTGTTTCATTTGTCTTCTACATGACAGCTGACATTGCAAGATCTCCTCTGTGATTTGCCTTGTTTCATGTCTAGAAAGCAAGATTGAAACAGCTGAGCAATCTTTATTTAATAAATCTTTACTTACATTAAAAGTCTATGCACAATAGTACAAAAGTTTGTACAGAACTGTTCCAGATCAGAGAGGGAAAAAAGGGGGGAAAATGACATCCTTAGTTGGCTTCTTGAAGGTTTAGACAAATGGTCTGAGATAGAAGCTAAACCTGTTTTATGAAATATTCTCCTCTAAGAAGGTTTCCAGTGTAATATTGCAGAGAACAGATAAATTATATAACCTTGATATTAAGCCAGAAGGCAGAAACTAATTGATTCCCACAAATGCTGAGAAAGAAGATTAAGGCTCAGGCAGGCTGGAAGTTAACTTGAACTAATATATCTAATTAAAATTTAAAAACATGAAGAAAGTGTTTGTTCCAGAAGTTCATAGAATCACAGAATCATTGAGTCGGGAGGGACCTCTAGGGCAATCCAACCACCTGCTCAATGCGGGATTTCTTAAACCATCCCAGACAGATGTAGCTCCAACCTCTGCTTGAAGACCTCCAGTGAAGGAAAGCTCATTACCTCCTGTGGCAATCAATTCCATTGACTCTGATCACCCTCACTGTCAGGAAGTTTTTCCTAATATCTAATCTGTATTTACTCCCTTGAAGTAAATGTTTCTCGCCCTCCCATCTTGTGCAAGTGAGAATAGGGACAATCCCCCTGTACACGTTGGCTGAAAGGCTGTTGTGTGAATGCAGCTGATGAAAAGAAAAGTGAAATTCTGTAACTCCTGAACTTTCCACCAGGATGTTACTGCAGAATACACCCACTAATGCAAATGTGAGCTAATAATCTAAGAAGATAATGCTCAACAATCATAACTTAGGCTACGTTCATGTGTACCCCCCCCCCCCAAAAAAAATAAAATAAAAGCACTTCAAAAGTTTCTTCCTCCTGCTTTCATCCCACATTCATAATCCACTTTCCTGGAGTATTCATGAGAGTGGAAGGGCCAGAATGGCATGTGAACCATCTCTAAGCAATTAATACGCTACTTTAGAAGTGCTTTTTTCATTGCATATGAATGCAGGCTGAGTTTACCAGATAATTCTGAGGATGATACATGAGACACCAAAGGTGCAATCAATGTTTTTGTTGTTGTTTTTGTTGTTGTTCCTTTAAGAAAAAGTGTTCCACTCCCCCCCCCCACACACACAAAATGCCTTCCAACCCTTTATCTGAATATGTGGCTAAGAACCTACTACTATTTCATCACACGTTAGCACCAAGTCGGGCAATGCTTACTTTGTCTATGGGTACCTGTTTGTTTATGTAGATTCCAGCGTAATCTAAGGTGCTTTCACACTTGACCCCATAGATTGTGATAGGTTAACATTTGGGCAGGTGCATTTGCACTTGCAGGAGGTATTTACAGCCTAGAAATGCCTCCTGCCAGCCTCCTCACCTTACCTGGAAGCTTACCTAAACATCCAGCCAGTGAGCATTCACACCATTTCCAGTGTAAGGGATCATCTGAGGTACTACAGAAGCAAGCTGGCACGTCAGATGATCCCAAACGCGACTGTGTGTACACAGAGCATCACCGTTGCTGTAGAGACAGTGCATGTGCCATTGCACCAGGTGTTGACCCATTTTGTTACTGTGGATGCACATGGAATTGATGGTTTGGAAACTTCGGCAAGTGCAGAATGCAGCAGCTAGATTGCTGACCAGGGGTATTTTTCCACTGGCACTAAGTACCCTTTGAAGCACCCATGAAGGACCCATTTGGCTGAGAGCCGGATGATCCCATTTCCCTCACAAACCCCATCAGGGACACATCTGTTTCCACCACAGCTAGGGAAATCCGAATCATATGAATCCCTCAGGACCTATAATCCAGATTTCTTGTACAATGGGGTCTTCAGCCTTAAAATCCAGATTGTAGGGAGCCTGTTTCCACTACAATCCGGCAATGGGGTCTAGAGGAGGCTCGGGGGGGGGGGGAGGCACCCATGGAGGGTGCCCCAAAGTCAAGACTTTGGAGTCCCTCTGAAGGCAACTCCAAAGTCCCGAAGGCAACTTCGGAGATTAGCAAAGGCTCCAAAGAAAAACCACTTGCTAGAGCAATGCAGCTGTCAAAGGCTGCAAAGTCTCCGAAGGGTCTTTGAAGTTAGCAGCACCAAAAGCACCCAGGATGGAGCTGGGCAAAGAGTCCATGGCTGACAATGTGGCAAAGGGGAAAGCAAGGAGGGGGTGGGGAGGCAGAGGTGGCAGTGCTGGTGCTGGTGCCCCATGAAAACCACGGCAAATCCCTGCATTGGGATGCTACGGTTTTCTCTACCACCATCTCTCAGGGATTGTGATTTTGCTCCCTTTCCCTGGCAAGCCCTTTGCGGCCTTTGACAGCTGCACTGCTCTCGCAAGGGGTTTTTCTTCAGAGTCTACACTAATCTCCAAAGTTGCCTTGGGAGGGACTTCGGAGCTGCCTTGGGAGGGACTTCGGAGCCTTTGCTAATCTCCGAAGGCAACTTCAGAGATTGTATCCCCTGTCCCCCAAAACACCTGGGGTGACAGGCAGAACCCTTGTGGATCAATCTGGATTTGCCACATGGGTGTTCTGGTGTTTCCATAGCAGGCAGGTTATCACCCATTGCTATTGGGTGCTAGACCACCCATGGAAACACATTGGGTCCTTCCCTTAATCCAGATCTATTAGATCTGGATTAAGGGAAATGCCCATTCCTTAGATCCGGATCTTCTTAGATCCGGATTAAAGGAGCGCAGTGGAAAAAACACCCCAGGATAGCTCTCCAGATGCACATCGTGTCAGTCTTTAAAAAGTTCCACTGGCTGCTGATTCACTACTGACCCCAATTTAAGGTGTTAACTTTAATGTATAAGGTCCTAAATGAGTTGGGCCCCAAATATCTGAAGGAATGCTTACCTGCATACTGACCTGCCCTGTGCCTTAAGATCTGGAGGGGAGGCCCTCCTGGTAGTCCCACCACCCACAGTAGCAAAAAAGGTGGGCACTTAGGAGAGGCTCTTCTCGGTGTGTGTGTTCCACTAGCACTAAGTACCCATTAGGAATCCATTAAGAACCTATTAGGCTCAGAGCAGGAAGTCCTCATTTCCACTGCAGACCCCATTAGACCCCATTTCCATTGCAGACCCACTGCAGACCCTATTTGTTTCCACCAGTTCTAGAGAAATCTAGATTGAATGGGTCCTTCAGGACCTATAATCTGGATTTCCTGTAGACCTCATTAAAGGGTTCTACAATAGGGTCTTCAGGCATCAAATCTGGATTATACAGAGTATGTTTCCACTGAGATTGGGCAATGGGGTATGGGGGAGGCACCCATGGGGAGGTGCCTCGAAACCCAAAGCTCCAAACCTGTGCACAATCTCTGCAGCTGGCTCTGAAGCCAGTTCCAAAGAACAGCACAGGCTCCGAAGAGGACCCCACGCAAGAGCAATGTCAGTCCTACAGACCTTTGTCAAAGGCTCCGGAGAATCTTCAAAGTTAGTGGCAGATTGCTCTGAAGAATCTCCGAAGCTTATGACAAAGCTCCAGAGATTCTCTGGAGCTGCTCTGGAGAATCTTCAGAGAATCTCTGGAGCACCTATGGAGATTGCACCCCCTGTCCCAGAAAAACCTGGGGTGATGGGCGGGCCCTACGTGGATTGATCCAGATTCGCCACATGGGTGTTCCAGTGTTTTCGCTGCTGGCAGGCTAGCACCCATTACTATTGGGTGCTGCACCACCCGTGGGGACGCATCAGGTACCTCCCTTTATCTGGATCTACTAGATCCGGATTAGTTGACGGACCTATTCCTTAGATCCGGATCATCTTAGATCTGGATTAAGTTAGGTCAGTGGAAACCCCCCCCCCCCCCAGTGATGGCCCCTAGGCTATGGAATAGTCTCCTGAGCTGCATCTCTTTGCCTTGGCCTTCGGTTAAATGGGCATACACTTTCCCTTCCCACTTGCAGATGCTTTTAAAAAAACACATACTGTTATTGTTATAATGATGTTTATTTTAGATGTTGTTACCCACCTGGAGACCTTTGAGTATAGGGCGGGATAAAAATGTAAACAAAGATTATTCAACAATAAGAAATAGTAATTTTGCATTTAAGGTCTTTTGAGAACAGGAGTCTGGTTGTGATGGCAGATACACTAGTATGACCTTCTCCGCAATAGTAAAGAAGAGTGTGAATGACCAATTGTAAAGGGAAAGGGTAGATATGGGGTGTTTTTCCATTGCACTCCTTTAATCTGGATCTAAGAAGATCCAGATATAAGGAATGGGTACATTCCTTAATCCGGATCTAGTAGATCTGGATTAAGGGAAGTACCCAATGTGTTTCCATGGGTGGTCTAGCACCCAATAGCAATGGGTGCTAGCCTCCCTGCTGTGGAAACACTCCGCGGAGCACCCATTTGCAAATCCAGATCTACCCATGAGGGGTCTGCTTGTCACCCCAGGTGTTTGGGGGGACAGGGTTGCAATCTCCGAAGTGGCTTTGAAGTCATTTCAAAGTCATTTCGAAGTCACTTCAAAGTCACTTCGAAGTCTGTGCAAAACAGCTCCATTGAAGTCTGTGCTGATCTTCGGAGTGAACTTCGAAGTGACTTTGAAATGACTTTGAAGTTTAGGTTTTGGGGTTCCACACAAGCATGGAAACAGGCTCCCTTTAATCTGGATTTTCTGCCTGAAGACCCTATTGTAGATCCCATTAATGGGGTCTACAGAAAATCTGGATTAAAGGCCAGAAAGTACTCATTTGATCCGGATTTCCCCAGTGGCAGTCAAAACAATTGGGTCCCAAATGAGTGCCATGGTGGAAATAGGATCATCCGGCTCACACCCAAATGGGTCCTTAATGGGTGCAAAAATGGGTCCTTTCTGACAGTGGAAAAACACCCAAAGTGGTTTCTTTTTAGCACACCATGGTGTTATTTAGATTGTAATCAATTTGCTTAAAAAAAAATACATCTGGTCACTGCCTCTTTCTTCCTGTCCTGCATGACACTTCACCTTTCACCATGTATCCCCTTTTGACTCATCTATTTTGCCATTATTTCATTGGGGGGCTACGTAATGGTTATTTCCACCTGTTCAGGAGTCACTAAGCAGTTCCAGTTCATACTTGATTAATAAAAGGAATGGAAAGATGTGTGCTGAAGGCACATGATTAACCTTGTGAATTTTGCAGGAAATGCTGACTTACTTACCCAATTTAGGGATGCAGAGACATTCATCTGCTGAGAAAAGAGGGGTAGAAAAGCCATTTCTTTTTCTTCTTCAGTTACTCTGATGGTGATCCATTGAAGGAACTCATCTCTCGTCCATCATCATGGCGATGTTTGGAGGGAGAAAGAGGTGGCTCAAGGGTTGAGATCATGACCCCAAATCCTGCCAGATACTCTTGCATTTCAGCATTTCAGCCTGAATCATCTTAATAAGTGTATGCTAAGTAAATACATAAATAAATATTTGCTTAAAATATTTATATATCATTTCCCATTATAACAAGCTGTAAGCAGTTTACAATAAAACTGAATGAAACAATCAATTTACATAAAAGCATATTTGAAAACAGTGAACAATGAATAAGAAACCATTCATACTGTGAAGGCCTATGTTAACAAACAATTTTCAACAGGCATCTCAGGACTACTTGAGAAGGGAGACCCCATATGAATAATGAACAATCTCTGAAAAGTCCCCACTTGCTCTAATCAAGTGTGACTTAATAATATTGGCCAATGAAAATAACACATGGAAAGCCTTGAATAATTGTATTGAGTAGCAAATGGTCTAGGCATGTCAGCATAGGTATGATCACTAGATGTCCTCCTTGTCCAACATTTCTTCTTAACAGCATGGGAAAGTCCTTGCTAAATTGCTGTCCTCTTAAGCGTTTTCCCACTGATCTATAGAACATGTATTTGTACATAATAGTGGGGCATTTCATAAAGCAAATGACATGAAAGTTCATCAGTCATTTCCAGCTAATTTTTGTTAGTCGAATTAAGAAAACAGTGTATTCACTGTTAAGTAATTTGTCTTACAGAGGTTTTAGAGACATATGAGCAGGTACTCAAAGCATTCATTATTATAGACCAGTCTTTCTCAACCTTCCTAATGCCATGACCCTTTAATACAGTTCCTCATCTAGTGGTGACACCCAAACTAACCATAACCCTAACCCCCAACCATAAAATTATTTTCGTTGCTACTTCATAACGACCCCTGTGAAAGAGTAGATCGATCGCCAGTTTGAGAAACACTGTATAGACATTGGCTGCCTCAACCCATATGACCACGCATGCCAACTCACCGTTTGCAGCATCCAAGGAGGAAACTACGGAGCTGCTTTTTAGTCAGGATGGCGAGTCATCACTGCGCAGCAGGTAAGCTGCCCTTTTAGCTTTAATTTTGGATTTCTTCCACAGGTCTGGACATAGCCCTTGTCTTCTAGTTAGAAGTTACTTTGTACCATAGGTGACCAATGACATTACAGTATATCTTTTATTTAATAGGAACACAGGTAGAAAATTGCCACCATCCATATGCATAACTTCCACAATTATTTTCCTGCTGCGTCTTGAACACATAAATAAAGGCTCATGCTATTTTTCCTTCCAGATAAATTAGAATTAAATCAGATTTTATCATTTCAGCTACTGGAATGAGCCTAAGATATGCTTGTAAAAATCAAGTTTAAATCACAGTCAAGGGATTTGGGGGGCTTGTTTTAATGTTTAATGCCAACCCTTGAGATTTCTCATAATGGGAATACATTAATGTGTAATATTAATGTGCTAGGATGGCTGTGCAAGCAGGCAACCTGCATTTTTCCTTGGCTGCCTACACTGAGATTGGGCATGAACCAGCAAATATTTATTTTCATTTTATGGGTTCAAATAAACAGAATAGTAAAGGCTGAAGAATTCAACAATTAAAAAAAGTTTGTTTTAAAACTATTTTATCTTTGAAAGGAATTAAGGAAGCAATTAATATTGACAGTGAAGATGAAATTATTAAATTACTTGAGAATTTTATCAAACAGCAATATATATTTTTCCCTCGTTATACAAGCTTTGTTGGGTGAAAACAACTTTACCCATAAAGTGAAAACAGGCATAGCAGTTCCCAATTCTATTGTGCACATTCCCACTGAACCCCTGCGAAAACAGAAATAGCTCACTTTGTGAAAAGATATGCAAATAATTTGTATGTCGCTTCTAAATAAAATTTCTTATGGCACTTGCTTTGTATAATGAAGGATTGTTGTACTGGAAGTGTTAAAAACTAAGAAATAGTGAATGAGGTGATTATGCACCTTAATGGCAATTACTGTATTCAAAAATTATGTGAAAAACTTCTTGAAATAAAGCTACATGAAAAGACACTGGAGTTGCATCCACATCTAAGTTTTATTCCAGTTTCAGTCCACTTTCAGAGTGAGAGAACACATCACCAAAGTGACTAGTTGTTTTCTTTCTACTTTATTTAACATTCAATAAAGTGGAAAGACAACGACTGGTCACTTTGCAGAGGTTCTCTCACTTTGAAATGGTCTGAAAAGGCCTTTTTGCACCTTTACTAGGTGCAATGGCCAGCAAACTTCTTTAGACGCCTGAGGCATCCAGAATCTACCTGGTGCTTTCTGAAATGCCTGGTAAGTGTGAGCACCATAATTGCCTCAAATCAACAATGGGCACTGACTGGATGATGTGGCATGCAACCGCAGCTGTGACACCCAGGTAGCATCCAGACTAGTGGATTAAATCTGCAATTATAACAAAATACACAGCTTAGGTTCTGCAAAGCCATGATGCGCCGTCCAGATTCAAGCAGCCTCCACGCAGCTTTCTCAGAGAAAGCTACGATACTTCTGTGATGCGCGCGGTGAGGCACACATCACGTGGGATAGGGCAGCCAAAGAGAACTCAGCTCTCATTTGCTGTTCTCGCCATCCTGTCTGGAATGGCAGGAAACTTTAAATTTGCAAAGCAAGTGCTCACTGTTCCACAGTAGGTAAATTCAAAATAGCGGCGGCATAATGCACCACCGCTACGCAGTATTGCACATTAGATGTGATGTCCACACCCTGACTGTGATTCAGAATGCGCAGTATCTGTAAGTCTGGACCACCACCCCCAGTCCCATGCTCTATTCATCTGGAAGAGGTGCATATTAAGCATGTAGGGCTCTGCAAACCATATGGCTAGCATAGCTGTGGAGCCTGAGGATACTCCAAAATATGTGGAGAAACTTCTGAGATAGAAGTGTTTCTGTGCAGTGCTTATGCTCCCTGTGGGAGCATACTTGGATCGTCCCACCAGGCCAAGTATAAAAAGGCCATTAGAAGTGAATACAGTCTTACAGTGACTTCCATTATACTTCAGCTGGAACTATGACATTAAGTAGATTAATTGACCCAACTTTCAGATGGTTTTGTTGGCTACCAATACTATGTTTTTGTGTTCATTTTATTTTAGAATGGCCAGCCTTGAAGATATATGCAGTGAAGAGTGAGTTTACAAATCTAGGAATTTGAACCAAACAAATGCAAGCTTCATATTCAATGTGTTAAGAGTTTAGTGGGACCTATCCCCAAGAACAGCCGTTTAGGATTACAGTTTTACACAGATCTTATAGACAGGAGCAATACAATCCTATCACCAGATCAGGTATATCACGTTTTGTGTAAGAGCCTCAGATGGAGAGGATGCAAAATCTAAATAAATTTCATGTCTCCCAAAAGTGGTGACCAACAAATGTGGATCATATACAGTGCAGGGACTCCTGTGCTGTTCCAAACATTTTCTGGGGGGTGAGGGGTGAGGCATGCCAGTGATACATCCATAGCTAAACAAGGTTTTTGGCTGTAGGTAGTTTCATGCTGTGAAATAATGCTGCTGCTGAAAAAGAAAACAACATTCCTTCCTTCATTAGGTCTTATTCTTGGAATTATATCTTGGAATAGGGACCTGCCATACACAAACTAGGGCAGATTATGGCTGGCCCCACTCAAGACCTGCCTTCGTCTGCGCTAGCATGCAAACGACAGGTCTCTATTCTGACATATAGCCGATGGTCTCAACAACTCCACCTGAAATTAAATTTCCCTGCATTTTCCACAGACATCTGGAGTTTGTTTCATAAAGAAGCATGAGAATGGATACGTATGCCATTGTCCTATTTCTTTCTTTCTTTTCCCTTCAGCTAACTTCTTTTTTTTTTCTCTATTAAAAATTAGAAACAAAAGGCGAATGTTTTGGCTGAAATTCTACACATATATCTGTTGCTTGCTTCTTTATTTATGTAATTGCTTATTTATAAAATTGATAAACTGTCTTTCTGTATACAAAAGCCCACAGCAATGAATAGCATATGGTAAATAACTCTGAAAAGCAGATAGAATACAGAAGAAGGAGAAAAACAAATAAAGCCATGAAAAATAAAACATTTTCCACATTCAAATGGGCTAATCATGGATGAAGCCTAAAGGCACAAAGGGAAGTTAGGAATGGCATTTTTGAGAGGTCTGGAAGAGGAAAAAGTCAGTTGTTTCAGCCAAGAATTCTAAATTGGTTTATAACTGCTACTCCAGATCCATTATTTCCCTGATATTCCTCACTTGTGTAGACACAAAATGTAAGTGAATGTGAGGGGATAATTTTCCCCCCCCTGTGAGGGGATAATTTTTGAATGTGTTATGAACCATGACTTGCATCAAATCAAATTTCATAGAATCATAGAATGGTAGAGTTGGAGGGGACCTCCTGGGTCATCGAGTCCAACCCCCTGCTCAAGGCAGGATCTCCTAAACCATCTCAGACAGATGGCTGTCCAGTCTCTGCTTGAAGACCTCCATCGAAGGGGAACCAACCACCTCCCGTGGCAGCCTGTTCCACTGGTTGATCACTCTTACTGTTAGAAATTTTTTCCTAACATCTAAACTAAATCTTTTCCCCTGCAGTTTCACCCCATTGTTTCTAGTCCTTCCTTGAGAGAGTGAGAACAGGGCTGATCCCTCTGCCCTGTGACAACCCTTGAGGTATTTGTAGACAGCTATCATGTCTCCTCTCAGTCTTCTTTTTGTTAGACTAAACATTCCTAGTTCCTTAAGCCGTTCCTCATAGGACATGGTTTGCAGACCGTTCACCATCTTGGTAGCTCTCCTTTGAACCTGCTCCAGCTTGTCAGTGTCTTTTTTAAACTGGGGTGACCAGAACTGGACACAGTACTCCAGATGAGGTCTGACCAAGGTAGAGTAGAGGGGGATAATAACTTCACGTGATCTGGACTCTATGCTTCTCCTAATACACCCCAGGATTGCGTTTGCCTTTTTTGCAGCTGCCTCGCACTGTTGACTCATGTTCAGTTGATGATCTACCAGGACACCCAAGTCTTTTTCACATGTGCTGCTGCTCAGCCGAATTCCTCCCATTGTATATGTGCTTTTTTCATTTTTCTTGCCCAGGTGCAGAACCTTGCATTTTTCTTTGTTAAATACCATTTTATTAGTTGCAGCCCATTGTTCGAGTTTCTCTAAATCTTTTTGAATCCTCTCTCTCTCTTCTCTGGTGTTTGCAATCCCCCCTAGCTTTGTGTCATCAGCAAATTTGATCAGTTTCCCTTCAACTCCCTCGTCCAGATCGTTTATAAAAACATTAAACATAACTGGGCCCAGGACAGAACCTTGTGGTACTCCACTTGACACTTCCTTCCATTTGGATGTGCAGCCATTTAAAGCCACTCTTTGAGTACGATTACTAAGCCAGTTTTGAACCCACCTTATAGTTGCCTTGTCAAACCCATATTTGATCAATTTTTCAATGAGGATCGCATGAGATACTTTGTCAAATGCTTTGCTGAAATCAAGAAATACTATGTCTACTGCATTTCCTTGATCAACCCATTCAGTGATTTTGTCATAAAATGAAATCAAGTTAGTCTGACACGACTTGTTTGATACAAACCCATGTTGACTACTGTTAATTATTGAGTTCCTATCCAAATGCTGACATATGTGTTGTTTAATAATTTGTTCGAGAATCTTTCCTGGTATTGAAGTCAGGCTAACAGGCCTGTAGTTCCCTGGGTCTACCTTCTTCCCTTTTTTGAAGATAGGAACAACGTTTGCCCTTCTCCAATCGTCTGGGACTTCTCCTGTTCTCCATGACTTCTCAAAGATTACAGCAAGTGGTTCAGCAATTACCTCTGCTAATTCCTTCAGTACCCTAGAATGTAATCCATCTGGACCCGGGGACTTAAATTCATTTAAGTTAGCTAAGCGTTCCCTTACTCTCTCAGTGTTGATTTTGTGTCTTGATTCTCCTAGTCCTTCATCAGTACAGTGAAGGACTGTTGCATGTACATTATCCCTCTTGGAAAAAACAGATGCAAAATAGGAGTTCAGAATCTCTGCCTTCTCAAGATCACTTTCGATCACTTCTCCATTCTCTCCCTGCAGACTTCCCAAAACCTCTTTGACTTTTCTTTTGCTGTTGACATATCCCCAAAACCCTTTTTTATTGTTTTTAGTCTCTCTTGCAAGCCTCAGTTCATTTTTAGCTTTAGCTTTTCTGATACTTGCCCTGCAGATTGTACTGATTTCATTATATTCCTCCTTAGATATGTATCCCTCCTTCCATTTCTTAAACATTTCTTTTTTCTTTTTTATCAAGTTTTTAAGTTCTAGGTTTATCCACCCTGGTCTCTTTAGATGTTTTCCATTCTTCCTTCTTTGAGGAATTGTTAATGATTGCGCTTCTAATATTGCATTTCTCAAAATATCCCATCCTTCTTGGACATTTCTATCCTTTAGTACATTTAACCATTTGATCCCTCCTAACCTCCTCCGGAGTCCATCAAAATCCGCCCTTCTGAAGTCCAACTTTGAAGTCTGAGTCCTCTCATGCTTTCCTTCCCTTATTATCCAGAATTCAAGGATAACATGATCCTTAACATTTAACATTTTAATATTTTTAAAGGAGATTTATTTATATTTTATTTGGCGTTACCTACCTGAACCTGGAGGGAGCTGCTGGAGCTCAGTGGTTGAACAAAGGGTTGCCAGTCAATCCCCAATATCTCTTGTTAGAATTAGGCAATGGCAAACTCACTTTTGTATTTCTTCCAAGTCAAAACTTCATATAGATGCCTATGAAGGTTCTCCTGCAATCAACGAGGAGATAGCCACAACTCAGTAGTACCCAACAGCAATGACCGACCTGAACTTGGCTGATCCTAAAAGCTGAGTAGGATTGGATAGAATTTGTACCTGAATGGTCAGACAGCAGCATTTTTAAACTGGTGCAATAAACCAAGTTTACTAGAGTTTGCACTTGCAAATGCCAGTAAACATTAACTTACACACACACACCACAATCAAACACTTACCTACTGTTCAGTTGCCAGCTGGTCCTCTTCAGGATGCCCTAACAAGGCTGTGCCGCCCACAAATGCGAATGCATCAGCACCTTGGCCATGATGATGCTGGTGCTCTGCGCAGTCATGGTCACAGTCACAGTCACATCAGGAGGTCAGCAAGAGCTGCCAGGGCGCTTGTGTGGCACCTCCGTTGACCTCCTGATCCAGCAGAGGTGTGGATGGTCCCTGGCTGGATGCGATCAGGTAGGTTGGAATTAATTTTGTGCTCCACAGCTAGCTTCTGGGCAGGCAGGGGGCATTCCTGCACTTGGCCAGATGTTGCCTAATTATCAACTATGGGCTGAAGTGTATCCAAGGATTTTAGGATATATAAGGGAGTCACACCACTAGCTAGCTAGATACTTAAAAATTCAGGAAGAAAAAATGGCCGATTTTTGCTGAAATGTATCTCAATAATCACTAGGAGTTGAGCTTGATTTGAGAATGTCTTTAAATTTGCTGTAACAATTAATATGACAAATGAGTAGAAAAGTATATAGTTTTTTAAATTTATGAATGTATTAATGTTTGTATTACGGAAAGAAAGAAAGAAAGGACATGATATTGGCTTGATTACCCTAGAGATGGTCAAGAGTTCGAACACCTGCACTTTTGAGTTTATGGATCAGCATTATATAAAGTTTCAGTCTGCATGACTTTCCATTCCTATGCAGTTCTGTATCTTTTCCCAATTCAAATACAACATCTGTATACATTGCATATTTATGAATGCCTGTGTATAACTGATGCATGTAAGCGAACGCATATGTTTTAGTACGGTAGGATCTCCCACAAATGCCAAGCCAGACTTTGTACATATCTGTAGAATGTAAAACTAAGGTGGGAGATGGAAACAAACTGAAGTACGACCAAAAGGAACGCTTAAAAATCTGTTATGTGTGAAAAAATGGTTTAAAAATAATGAATAATAACAACAGGAAACTAAATGGTTTTGGAAAACAAAATATATAGACTTGTAGCAAAAAGGAAAAAAAGCTCAAAAGCACCTTAGAGACCGTAGTGAATGTCACTTTAAGCCACTTTCTCTAGTTTGCAATGTTCATTGGGGAGGAGGCATGTCACCATGGTCCAGTTTGGGTAGGGAACTATGGACCTCCCTTCTGCACTGCTGTGCAGTCTAATGATATAACTCTTCCTCCTAGTATCTTCTGTCTGCACAGGATGGAAATTAGATCACACCAAACCAGACTAGTTGGCCAAAATGGCAGTAGTAAACCAAACTATGGATGTGTATGGATAGCACATGCCCCCATGGCCTGGTTTACCACAGGTGAACAATTTTGGCAGCACAAGGCATGCTCCAGGTCTCTTGGGGGCTTCTGAGGCCAGAAGGTTTTGTTCCTGGCTGTCAGAGACTTTGGTGCTGGCTCCAACGCTGATGTGAGCTTCAGAGCTGGTATTTATTTATTTATTTATTTATTTGTATTTCTATCCCGCCCTATACCCGAAGGTCTCAGGGCGGGTTACAATATTATATTAATCTTAGACGGGTCCCTGCCCTTAGGCTTACAATCTAAAGAGACAAGAAACAAAAGGAAAATGGTGTGGGAGGGAACAGGGAACAGCAAAAAGCAAGCATTTGGGGTCTTCAGATCCAATTCTTCAGTTCATTTCTTATAGCTGGAATTTTCTTATTCTCTTTACTTTGATTTTTCTCTTCATTGATGGGAAACCAGAAGATGGTAGAGATGGTCAGCCAACATCTATTCAGCCCCACCTTGCTCAGCCTCACGACCAGACATTTCCTCAACTGGTGGATCCGCTGCCATAGTCTCTTTGCCATCTTGTGATGGGAGCAGTTGGAAGAGGGAGGGGTACTGCTGGGAGCAAGATGGCAGAGCCCAGCCTGCTGCCTCTTCTCCACTCCTCTCGGGCAAGATGGTTCTCAGCCTTGTGGTGATGGCAGTTGGAGGAGGGAGGGGCACTGCTGGGAGCAAGATGGCAGAGCCCAGCCTGCTGCCTCTTCTCCACTCCTCTCGGGCAAGATGATTCTCAGCCTTGTGGTAATGGCAGTTGGAGGAGGGAGGGGCACTGCTGGGAGCAAGATGGCAGAGCCCAGCCTGCTGCCTCTTCTCCACTCCTCTCGGGCAAGATGATTCTCAGCCTTGTGGTAATGGCAGTTGGAGGAGGGAGGGGCACTGCTGGGAGCAAGATGGCATAGCCCAGCCTGCTGCCTCTTCTCCACTCCCAAAGCAGATGGTCTTGTTCCAGTCCAGGGACAGATCCAACTGCGCCCAGGAGTGATCTGGCCTGCATTTTTGCACATAGACTGCATTCACTGAACGTCACTTCTAGGACAGCTCAGAGATGATCCACAGGTGGTACTATCACACAGGCCCCATTCCCACTACTAGCTTAAAATGGTTTTCCTAAACCGAAATAAAAGAACTGGATGCAAACACGAATTTGCCTGATCCCATTACTTTCAACTCTAATTGTGTTTGATCCCGATTCTGAAAGTGCTTGAAAACTTAATTTGGGAAAGCGTATCTTTTTCTCCTCCCCCTTCCCCCGGCCCGGGCGACCATCCTGAGGCGAGAGGGCAGCGCGTGACCCTCTCCCTCCCTCCTCCCTCCCTCCCTCCTTCCGGCGGTGGCAGTGGAGGTGATGACAGGGACCGAGCGAGGGTCAGTCGCCACTGCCGCCACGCGGTCTCTCACTCTCCCGCCCTCCTTCCGGCGGCAGCGACAGGGACCAAGGGAGGGTCAGCCGCCGCTGCCATGCAGTCTCTCATTCTTCCTCCTTCCTTCCGCCTGGGGCAACAGGGACCAAGCAAGGGTCAGCCGCCGCCGCCACCACCACCACGCAGTCTCTCATTCTCTTGCCACTGCCTCTGCCACTCTGGCGTGTGCCCGCCAGTGACCCCCCTTCCTCACAGACACGCGCACACGTGCCCATGCAAAAAGAGGCACCCACCCATTGCCAGTCATGGTGCCCACCCCCTCTCTCAGATTGGGGTTCCTCTTGCCACAAAATTTTTGAAGTGACAGGGGCGGGGAGCTCCTAGATTGCTATTGGGGGAGGGAAACCCTAAACACGCATTTGCATCCCACTACAACAGTACCATTCCCACAGTAAGAAATGTAAAACATTTCAAATGCAAAAACCAGAGTGAGACCTGTTGAAATGAGTGTTTTATTTACAACGCTTTGGGGTGATTTGACATGTGAAAAGCGTGTTAACCCAACCTGACATGGGGACTGTGAGGAATGAAACCGTTTCGAAACCATTTTAAGCTTGTAATGGGAACAGCCTCGCAACGTGCCCAGTGTATTCATTGCACTTTTAAAGCCAGAAAAAAAAAATTCCAAATCATGTTAGAAGAGGATTGGACGTGAGACAAAAATAAAATGAGAATGCTAATGCATTTCTCAGATATCTTAAATGAACTGGGAGAGGTGATCCAGTGATCTCATGTGAAACATGCTGTGGTTTTTCGCTCTTTGAATTTGGCTGGAGAAGGAGAGAAACTGTGTCCAAACTTCTATCAAACAGTTTTTTGTGGAATCAGTTTTTCACTTAAACAGAGAAGAGTTTAATCAATATCAATGTTGTATAGAAATTGAGTTACCTTTTAAAATAATTTTTAAAATAAATAACTGAGAGGCTATCACAGGAAAAGATTAGATGCTTGAGAACTGGTTCATAACATTGGACATTACTAGAGGTGTTTTTTCACTTCGCACTAGAGTACCCATTAAGGACTGATTAAGGGTCCTTAATGGGTCCTCTAGTGCTAGTGGAAAAACACCCTTGATTATGCAGTCTACACAAGTGAAGGAAATTCACTCTTTCTTTCCTAATCTTATTCTTCCTTTGCCAGCCCCTGAATTTATCCCCTGAATCTATCCTGAAAATCTATGTGCTATCTATGTGAGCCTACAATGCAATCAGCACCCAGATGTTTATTTATTTATTTATTATTTATTTGTTTAGGACGAAGTGGAACACAAACACAAGGTTCAAAGACAAAGCATTCATAAAAGTATCTGGAGATTTCACTGTAGTCCAAATCCATAACATACAAGGTAACGGAAGCTGAGTTTACAGGTGAAGGAGAGGGCATTTAACTTTTTTCTTTCTCTCAACTTTAGACTTTAACTGTGGCAGTTTTGATATGACACCTTTATGGCTTTGAATGATTGGGATATGAGGGTGCTGGGCTCACATGTCCCTGCCTCTCATGATGCATTAGATGTGTTGGATAAATGTGGAATCTGAATAGACCAATTCTCACCCAGCTTTTATGGCTCCATAAGCACTCTTTAGAGGATTTGAACAGCAGAATGATAGGAATTGCTCTGACGGTTCTTCCTGTCACTCACCTTTGGTATTCCTGCCACCACCACACCAATCAAGAAGGTCTTCTTGGTGGCCTCCACAAAGTTGTTAAACTTGAGGCCATTTGTGTGTGTGTTCAACAAATTCCCCTTGCAATCAGCATTACAGCCCAATAACTTTTGTCTTCCATCCCCGAGATGTTAGCAAAACTGGGGGCAGCAGGCAGAATATCAACAGCACATCACTTTAAGATTAGCACTGCTACTGTAGGGGTCCTCTTAATATATAGGTACAATGCTACCAGAGTAGTGCTTTACCCCAGCCAACCTGTGTTCACTTCTGGAATAGAGGCATGCTATTATCACAAGGTTATTATCACAAGGTATAGACCTGACTTTAAAATCCCAGTGAATCAAAGGGAAATTCTGCACTGGCCAATATACGAGGACCCTCCCTTTCACATACTGGTCTGGGGACCTCTCTGATCACACCAGAGTGTGAGCAGGGAGGCTCCTAGTATGCTTACCTGTCTGGTATACAGTGCAGAATTACCTATGGATTCCTTGTCACACTATTGCTGTGAGGGTAGAACACTGATGAGCTGCATCCGGATATTGGTTACTTATTCCACTATATTTGGATATTCCAGAATAAACAATAAAGTAACCAGTGTCTGGATACAGGAATAGTCGTTGAGTCCACGGAGCTTGATGAGTTGAAAACTGTGCTTTATTCAACTCCCCAAACCACATTCTGTTGTAAATAGGACGAAACGAAGGTCAGAAAGATGAGAACAGCCGTATTCCCATGCCACCGCCGCCCCCAGAGCCGCTGGACTGGAGCATGCAGCTGCCAGTCACTGTGAGTGTCTGGCGGCATGTGGCGCGTGGGGGAGGGCAGAAGGAGGCAAACTGGCCTGCTTCCGCCCTCCCCAAGATGGCTGCTGCAGGGACATCCATCCCTTTGTCTGTCCATGTGTGGAAGTGTCCTGCTTCTGACCGGATCAAGGTGAAGGTACGGTTTGAAGACCTCATTTTTGAGGTCTTTGTTAAGAACTGGTTTTCAGTGGCGAGACCTGATTTAGAGACAGATCTTGCATGCCGAAATGCGGAAGCAGCCGCCTCCAAGTGTCCCTAATTGGTGCTGCAATGCTGAAGGTAAGTTTTAAAGTGTCTTCTATGTGTCTTAAATGCCAATGTGGAAACACCCTTTGTTATATTCCTGGGGCCTCTGGCAGCGTGGATGCAATTTTGCAATTTGACCTCCATCTACAGGAGCAGACCAGAACTTACACTGTAACCTGCTGCTTGTTTGTTAACTGACAAAAGCTTCAGGATCCTATGCGATGCATAACACCCCCCTCAATTTATTTGAATTATTAAAAATTAATTAATGCATTTTATATATTTTTAAATGACATATATGTAGCTGTGACTTTATTTCATGTGAATCAAAAAGTTTTCATTAGAATAAAAAATTACACTCTAGTAATAAAAAGAGAAAGAAATCAGGTCTGCTAGAAAAACGCTTTTTAACCTTTATTCTTAGCATAAATCACAAGGCTCATTTTTCACCGTCTCCTTTCTATAGAATTCAATTAAAGGTCAGATTTCTAATGGGGATCCTAATTATTAATGTATTACCTCTTTTAAATTATTAATGAGTTGACATATTTGCATAATGGGTAAAGAAAATGCCCAAGAACAACTTTGGTTTCGTATGAAGAACCTTCAAAATGTTTAACCAACTTCTTCTTCTTCTTCTTCTTCTTCTTCTTCTTCTTCTTCTTCTTCAAAATGTTCTGGCAATCTGCCTTTTATTCACTCTGCCTGTGCAAGCAAAATACAAGTAAAATATTTTACTTTGATACTTCTATTTGTCAGGAAGCAAATATTAATCTCTCTGACAGAATGGCATATAACTTTGCTGCTAAGTTTTTGACTGGATGCCACTTTTTGAACTGAGAATGTATTTCAAAGTTTTGTATTCAAGGTTCATAAAAAGCATCTATAATTCCTGTTAATAGAAGTAGGGGTGCATGTATATCTGTGTATATACATGTGCACATGTATGTGTGTAATTGCATGTATGTGCCAAAGGGTGCTTCCGCATTTGCCGGCAAAAAGTGGATCTAAAAATATCCGTTTTTTGGTGAACTGTCCTCCACCAGATCCGTCACAAATAGTGACCGATCTGAGGGACCCCTGCGTGACCACACACGGGTGGGGAGGACGGATTCCGGAGGACAGATGGAGTGGGTGCTGTGCGGACGCATCAGCACCCATTCCAAATGACCTCTGGCTTGCGCGCCTGCACCTCCGGAGGCGAGAAACTGGAGCATGGAGCTGCCAGTCACCGCGTGTTTCTGGCGGCGCCCAGTGAGGGGGGGGAAGGGCTTTGGAAGCAGGCAGTCCTGCTTCTGCCCTTCCCAACATGGTTGGTGGAGGGAATCTGTCCCTTCACCTGGCCGTGTGTGGAAGCGTCCTGCTTCTGCACACATCCAGGCGAAGAGACGGATGTAAGACCTGATTTTACATTTAATCCGGATTTTGGCAGCAAAACCAGTTTTAAAAACTGGTCTTGCATGCTGAAACGCAGAAGCGGCTTCTGCAAAGGGTGCCAGAGGAAGACTCCAATGCGGAAGCATCTCAAGGTAAGTGTCTTTAATCTGTGTTAAGGGGTGGGGGTTAAACCAGTTACCGCAGCTAGTGTGGAAACACCCAAAGACACATACCATTATACATTGAAGAATTGGTGTTATAAACATTTTTCATGCTTGTGAGTCACATGCTTCATACCTGCTGTTTATTAAGTTGTAAATGGATAAGAACTTAAAAGCATAAGAGAAACCTTGCTGGATCAAGCCACAGCCTAACTAGTCTAACATTCTGTCTCACACAGTAGCTCACCAATTGCTTTTGGGCATCTCAAGGAGAAGAGAAAGGCAAAACCTTCATCTGTTCTTGATTCCCTGCATATGGTCCTTAGAGGCATCCTGCCTGTCTCTCCAACTAAAGGCAATACCTAAGCATCCATTCACGTAACCAGGGATATACTGTATCTGAGTTCCCTTGAATTTGTCTAACCGTTTCTTAAAGACATCATCATCTTCCCAGGTAATAATGTCCATAAACCAATGGCCTATTGCTTGGGAAAAAAAAACCACTTCCTGTTATCTGTTCTACCTTTCCTGACCAGCAGCTCCATAGAATGCCCCCTGGTTATAATGCTGTTTGACTGAGAAAGGTATTTCTCTCTATTCACCTCTAATTAGGTCACCTTTTAACAAATAGTCCTAAACATTGCAGTATTCTAACCTCCTGATTATTTTGGTTGCCTTCCACTGCATTTGTTTCCCCACCATCATAATCTTCTTCCTGAGGTATGGTCATTAGATTGTGTCCTCACAACAGATTTGTAAAGAGACACAATAATGCTTGCAGATTTATTTTCTATTCATAGCACTGAATTTGCTTTAAAAAAAAAACCTTCTGTTGTGTACTTGGCTGACATCTTTATTGACTTGTCCATCAGAACTGCAAGGTCCCTTTCTTGTTTCACTGAAACTCAGTCAAATTATAGGTATAAGGGGTTGTTGCTGTTTTTCTCCAACACGTATTAGCTTGCACTTACTAACTTAAAACTCATGTTTTTAGTTCCATCCACTCTTATAAGTCCCCATTTACTTTTACTCTCTGTCTCCTGTCCTTTAGCCAGTTACCAATCTAAAAATCTTCCCTCTTATTCTAAGGCTGATGACTTTATTCAAGAACCTTTGAAGAGGAACCTTGTCAAAAGCCTCCTCAAAATCCAGATAGACAATGTTAAAGAAACGTAGACTTAGCTACAGGCATATGCCCCCTGTCTTCCTCAGTGGAAACAGAGGCAAATAATTCATTTAGCCTCTTGGCAATTTCCAAGTACTCTTTGGAATTTACCAAAGATTGTTCTGCTATACTGCAATAACTGCATCATTCTTATACATAGCACATTATTTTGACAGTATCTTTAGTTTAAGCTGAGGCCATGTGACTACCTACCATCAGAGGCAACTGCAAAAAGCATCTTCACTGCTGTACCAGCACACCAGGAGCCTTCCTGCACTTACCTATTTAGGCTGTTGTGAACTAGGGCTGATAAACTTCTGGTAAAGTTGAACCATTCACACTTGTCATGAGGAAAGCTTTCCCAAAGTGACCATTATCGGCCAGAAGTGTAAATGGTTCTCCCACTGACCAGCCCATACTGCTGTGTCTGAAGCTGGAAGTTCCACCTCCTCAGTGACACGACTGGCCACCAATTGCAGAGGAGTACAGAGGCGTATTGCGGCCAATCATGTCAGTGACTGGGGCCATGTCCTAATAAGGCTGTGATAGAATGTGCAGTGGCCACTACTCCGTCACTGACTCCTCTCACGGTCCCAAGGGCTGGAACATCAGAGGTCAGTGATTGAACATGGAGAGCTGCCTCCTACACCCACCAACCACAGGGAACCAGACATAGAGTGAATGGTCATTCTGCTGGACACTTCAGGTAAGCTTTTAGTTAACATTGGTAAACAATTAGTGAACTTCTAGGGAGGCAGGACACGCTTGGAGGCTGTAACGGCCTACTCCATGTGCGGATGTTCTTTACCAGAAGTTCACTAATTGTTGACTACCAGCCAAAGTGCAAATAGGCCTCTGGTCATAACAGGTGGCTCATGGTAAGTTCACTATCTCATTTGGCAGTGTGATTATAATTCAAGGTGGCTGTTACCCAGGATGCAGTTTTCAGCTCTTACTGCACATTTTGTGCCCATCCACTTAAAATAATATCTCCATTCTTTGCAAATGAGACACAAAGACATCTTTTGGAATGGTAATTATGATGCTTCCCTCTGGATACTTTCACAGGAGCCCATTGTTTACATGAGTCACTCGGAAGTTGCAGCTGGTGCAAAACGCAACTGCTAGAGTGCTGACTGGAACAGCTAGTCGGACACATATCACGCCGGTTCTAAAGACTTGCGCTGGCTGCCAATTCACTATCGAGCCCAATTCAAGGTGCTAACTCTGACTTATAAGGCCCTAAATGACTTGGGCCGCAGATATCTAAAGGAGCGCCTTCTCCTATATCGACCTGCCCATGTCTTAAGATCTGGAGGGGAGGCTCTCCTGGTTATCCCACTGCCTTCAGGAGCTAGGCAGGTGGGCACCCGGGAGAGGGCCTTCTCGGTAGTGGCCCCCAGGCTGTGGGAATGGTATTTATTATTATTATTATTATTATTATTATTATTATTATTATTATTATTATTATTATTATTATTATTATTATTATTATTATTATTATTATTATTATTATTATTATTATTATTATTATTATGTAAAAGCAGCAGTTACACACAGCAAACGAGATGACTATGCTGGATTTCGTATTATATCACTAGTCGGGCACTTCCCAAGCACCTAGGACTGCGTGATGTATCGGCGAATTATGCGAGCAGACCCCAGTAAAGTGGCTTTTTGTAGTTGGCAGATGGATATTTTGTCAATGCCAATGGTTTTTAGGTGCCTGCTGAGATCTTTTGGCACCGTGCCCAGTGTGCCAAGGATGACTGGGACCACTTTGACTGGTTTTTGCCAGAGTCGCTGAAGTTCAATACTCAGGTCTTCGTATCTGGTGAGCTTCTCCAACTGTTTCTCCTCAATTCTGCTGTCACCTGGTATAGCAACGTCGATGATCCACACCTTCTCTTTCTCAACAATTGTAATGTCAGGGGTGTTATGCTCCAGTTTTCTGTCAGTCTGAAGCCTGAAGTCCCAAAGTAGTTTTGCCTGTTCGTTTTCAACAACTTTTTCTGGCTTGTGATCCCACCAGTTCTTTGCCATTGGCAGATGATACTTTTGGCACAAGTTCCAGTGGATCATTTGTGCTACAGCATTGTGTCTCTGCTTGTAATCAGTTTGTGCGATCTTCTTGCAGCAGCTGAGTATATGGTCAATTGTTTCATCCACTTCTTTGCAGAGTCGGCACTTTGAATCTTCTCCTGATTTTTCAATTCTGGCTTTGATGGCATTTGTTTTTATTGCTTGTTCTTGTGCAGCAAGAATCAGTCCTTCTGTTTCCTTTTTCAATGTTCCATTCGTAAGCCAAGACCAGGTCTTTTCCATGTCCACTTTGCCTTCGATCTTCTCCAGGAACTGTCCATGCAGTGCTTTATTGTGCCAGCTGTCCGTTCGGCATTGAATTGCAGTTTTCCGGTACCGGTTCTCGGTTTGCTGCACCTTGAGAAGCTTCTGGTTGTTGACTTCAATCAAAGCTGATTCTTTGCTTTCTGCCACATAATCTGCTAATGCATGCTTCTTCCACTGTTTGCTTCACTTGCAAAAGTCCTCTACCGCCTGCTTTCCTGGGCAAGTACAACCTGTCGACATCACTCCGAGGATGTAGTGCATGGTGGATCGTCATCCGTTTTCTGGTTTTTCTGTCTAAGTTGTCCAATTCCAACTGAGTCCAGTTCACAATTCCCACAGTGTATCTAATGACTGGTATGGCCCAGGTGTTTATGGCCTTAATGGTGTTACCGCCATTCAATTTACTTTTCAAGATTTTTCTAGTCCTTTGGATGTACTCTTTACTGACCACAGATTTCACATGGCCATGCTTAATGTTATCCAGTTGCAAGATGCCAAGGTATTTGTAGGCTTCTGGCTGGTGGGACCTGATGGCTTGACCATTTGGCATTTCAATCCCTTCACTTTCAGTAATCTTCCCCTTCTTCAGTGCCACTGTGGCGCATTTGTCCAGGCCAAACTCCATACTGATGTCGCTGCTGAATAGTCGCACTGTGTTGGTCAGTGACTGGATCTCGATTTCAGATTTTCCATAAAGCTTCAAGTCATCCATGTACAGTAGATGTGAAATTTTCTGTGAATTCCTGGCAGTTTGATAGCCCAGGTTTGTTTTCTTTAGGATGAGTGACAGTGGGATCATAGCGATGATGAAAAGCAGTGGGGACAATGAATCCCCCTGGAAGATGCCCCTTTTGATGTTGATCAGTCTGTAGCTTTCATTTCCGACAAAAAGCTCAGTCTTCCAGCGTTTCATCGCACTTTCTATAAATTTGGTGATGTTCTGACTGATCCCAATGGTTTCCAGGCACTTTGTGATCCAACCATGTGGCAGGGAATCAAAAGCTTTTTTATAGTCGATCCAAGTCATATGCAGGTTTGTTTTTCAGCTTTTGCAGTTCTCCAGAATCATTTTGTCAATCAGTAGCTGATCTTTTGTGCCCCTGCTTCTCTGTTTGTTTCCTTTTTGCTCTACTGGCATGATGTTGTTGTCTTCGAGGTAGTCTTGAATCCTTTCTGCTATTATGCCTGTCAGCAGCTTGAGCATAGTAGGTAGACAAGTTATTGGCCTGTAGTTTCCTGGTATGGCTCTTTTGGCTGCATCTTTCTGTATTAAGTATGTTTTGCCAGTTGTTAGCCGTTCACTGATGTTTCCTATTTGCAGCATTTCATTGAACAGTTCGGCCATTTGTGCATGCAGGCTGGTCAGGTATTTGAGCCAGAAGCCATGCAACTGATCAGTGCCAGGGGATGTCCAGTTCTTCACTTTCTTCACTCTTTTTGTGACCATTTCAGGTGTTATTTCCAGCTGCTGCATTTTGTTCATGGAGAATTTCTTCTCGAAATCCTTTATCCACCCAGCAGTTTTGTTGTATTCTTTTTCAGCCTCCCAGAGATCTTTCCTGAAGTTGGTTGTTGCTTCTTTCTCTGGCTTTTCAATTTTCTTGTCTACTTGCTCATGCAGGCTCTGGTAGAACTGCCTCTGATTAGACTGGTACATTTGGTTCTGCCTGTACTGGATGATTCTTGCTTCATATCTTTCGATTTTCCTGGCTGTAGCTGTTATCTGCTGTTTCACGATTTCCAACGCTTCGTCAATTTTCCTTATATTCAGCCAGTATTTTTTGATCAGATGTTCTTTAGTCTTCTTGTTGTTCAGTTTCTTCTCCTTCATGTTTTTTAGGTTGCTGGCATCTGATCTCAGGCTTTTCATTTTTAGTTCCAGTTGGACTTTCCACTTTGGTTTTCCAGTTGATTTTCTAATTGGTTTTGGCTGCAGTAACCCTAGTTCTTCTGTTACTATCACAGCTGTACTGTAGGCGAGCTGGTTCAGTTCTTCGATTGTTGCTACCTGAACAGTTACAAGGGCAGAGTTGATGTCATTCATCAGTGGGACAAGTCGTTTTCTGCCTATAGTTTTTAGGGTTGGCAGTCGCTTTCGCTCTGTACTTGATGCTGTATGAGCCATTATTCTGTCCTTCAGTTCCTGCTGTCTTTGAGACAATGTGCCAGATGTTTCATCCATGACTTCATGTTGCTGTTCTTCCTCTTCTTGCAGAATTTTCAGATTTTCATCAGGTTCTAGTTGATCAGTGACTCCTGGTCTTGTTGGAGCTTCTGTTGCTGCCACAATAGGCTGTGGTGCTTCAGTTTCATTAGTTTTTCGTATTTCTTCCAGTTCACCTTCACTGAACACTTTAGTCCCGCTTATGAATCTTCTCTGATCAGCTAGCCGCAGTTCTGTTATCTTCGTGTCTGAGTATTCTTGTTTCCATAGCTGGTGCATCCATTTTTGATAGCCCCGTTTTCCAGGTTCTGATTTGTAGTAACACTTCATGACTACACGATTCTCTGACCTTGAGAATTTCTGCCGCTTCCTTGTTTGTAGATTTTGTTTCTGTAGCCCATTTGTCGACGATTGCCCAGGTTCCTCAGCAACCGCCGCGGTCCTTTTTATCCTGGCCGACGACCGAGCCAGTATAGACTTCTTTTTTGTTTGTGTCTCCATTGTGATAAATGGGTTGGGTGCACTTAGTCTGGCCCCTCTGCTTCGACCTCTCTGGCATGGTTGAACCTTCCAGTAGTTTGCAGTACCACCAGCCCAGCTCTCAGCTTCATTGGAGCACTCAAGCCCCACTGCCACGACAAGGCCACACCCATCGGGGGGATTATTATTATTATTATTATTATTATTATTATTATTATTATTATTATTATTATTATTATTATTATTATTATTATTATTATTATTATTATTATTATTATTATTCCAGATTTTTAAACCTTGCACTGGTTTTAGTATTTTTTTTTGATACAGTTTTAATGTGTTTGTTTTTAAATGTTGTGAGCCGCCCAGAGACCCCTGGGTATGGGGCGGGATATAAATATAAATATAAATATAAATATAAATATAAATATAAATATAAATAAATATCCTAGAAATTCAAGTCTAAAGTTAACTTGAACATTGATAATTTATTATATGATTTTGTGCATCCAGAGACTTCAGTATGGAATATGATTTTAGCACAGTTTATTGGGTTCATTACTGTAGCCATTGTACTCAGATATATTATATCCCTAATATTATGGGCCCTTTCTGCACTTGGCCTTATTCTGGAATGTATCTCGGGATAGCAATCTACTGGCCACAAGCTAATGCAGACTATAGCAGGGCTCACCATAGTCTGCACTAGCAGGCAGATAGCAGGTCCCTATTCTGAGATATATTCCAGAATAAGGCCAAGTGCAGAAAGTGCCCTGTTCTCTGTATTTTAAGTAGTGTGAAAGAGAGTGATTAGATCTGAAAATAACACTAAAAATCCTTTTTAAGCCTTTCAGATAAAACAATATACTGGGATAGTTGTAATATGAAATAAATAGAAAGATGGGGTAATGTTTCTTCCTCTGCCAGAGAGAGGGAGTTAGAATTTAAGTTAGGATATGCTACTTTTTATTTCAAAGTCTACATTTCAAAAGGAAGAAGCATCAATAAAGCTAATGGCATAATATACAAATTTTGCATTAATAACTTGAATTCCTCCCCCATTTTTTTTATAACCAAAGCAACAGTGTGCCATTTTATCAGCTCAAACTTTCTCACCAACAAACACAAAATGTGTTCACTCCACTAAATATCTTTTATCAGTTCATGCCCTCCTAAATATCTTTTATCAGTCCATTCCTACCATTAGCTAGTGAGTAACACTCTGGCTGGAAGCCACTGAGAAGATTCTGTTTTGCGGTTATTGCTTCCACAAACCACAGTGTGACTGAATGCCAAGGTCTAGTTATAGGTCAAGGTCAGGCCAGGAGAACTTACTATTTGTCAGAGAAGGTAAATGGCAAGGGGCCTCTGGGGGGGGGGGAGCTGTTATTTACTTAGGGAAAATTAAATAAAATTTTCAGCAACAATAGCAATACCAATCTGTTGCAGTTTTGTAAACAACTGTTTCGATTTTGGCTGCAGCATGTATTCCAGACAATTGAATCTGCATGCATTTGAAAGAACTGGGATTCCTCATTTTTCATGCTATCCCAGATAGGTCTGATACTGTGGCTACAGCTGTTGCAAGTCCACGTTCTTCAGCCATATTCTCATCACCAACATTGTCAGAATCAAATACTCAAGCAGGGGCTACCATGAATTTACTGCATTACATTATTCTTTTTTTTAAAAAAAAAAAACTGCATATACAATAGGCTGGGAAAAACCTCCACTGAAGAGGCTGGAAGGTCTTGGAGGAAGGCACCTCCACCCTTGTGCCAATTGTTGCTGCCTTGCTATGGTCTGGCAGCACACTTTCAAGGTTCCATTGCTGTAGGACTAGGTTGCATTTAGAAGTAAATGTTCCTGAACATGGAGGAAGAAAATGGCACACACACCCCAGTAAAGTATTGATCATTAGGTTCCTTTGCTGGCCCTTGAAAACACTGTAACCTCCCTCTAGATATTTTGTCAGATGGGAAGGTGGATACTGTCTGTTCTGGAGACCTGAAAAAAATGTCTTTGCTGCATAATAGAGATGCAGTCATTAAGGACAAGGCACCATAAATAACGAAGGGCAGTCATGATGATTACTTAACTTCCAGGTATTTGTAAATGGTGGGGGTGGGGGGTGGGGAGACGGAAAGCCAGAATCTGCTAGCCTAACTAAATGAGCTTCTTCAGCCAAAATTGTAAGGAAGATTATCCCTCCACTGTTAAACAGTACATTGCTGTGTTAAGGTGATTTCCTGCTTTATATATTACTATCCTCTTTGTGTGTTTGCTTGATCCAGTTCTAAATGAGAAGGCAGAAAAGCTCAGGTTGTCCAAGAAAATGTACCATTGGGACAGGAGATCAAGGCTGCATTCAGACAAAACAAAAGGGCACCTCAGAAAGACAGTGTATGGCCCTTGTGTTCCCAACCGTTCCATAATCCACCTTTTCTAGCACAGAATGTTCAGACAGGAGGGAAGGGACACTAGTGTGTGAACAATCCCACCTCAAAGCCTTCTCTAAGCCACTTCAGATGTATCTCAGAATTAATGCTTTTTTCTGTGTCTGATCACAGTCCAAGTAGTCATTTAGGACATTTATAAGATTAATTCATTAGTAAAGACAAAACTGTGGCATTTGGTATTGTTTTCATTCATCGCCATGTAGGTATTTTCTGGCATTGTGACTTCTATATATTAAAACAAATTCTAGAGAAAGAAACCATTTTTTGCAAGGACAAAACTGTGCAGGTTTAGTGATAATTTTGTAATGAAGTCGTTATCAAGGTGCAAGTCTGTTATTGTTGAGCTCATACAAAGAGCTGCTAACTTAAAATTATGAATAAATGATCATGACAAAGGGCATGCTTTAATAAGAACTCTGTTAGCAACCTGAAAGTCTAGATGAACATGATAACGTATCAGTAAGTGGAATATATGCAACCTTGACAAAATGGCTCAGTAAACATATTCCTACTGAAAGGGACGTTCCAACGAAGCTCATTTACGTTACATAAATGATAAGGATCTCAGAAAAATAAATAAATAAAGGGAAGAAAACTTGGCCAGGGTAAACACGTTCTGAACGAGATCATGAAATGCTGATCAACGACATGTTCACTACAAGCGTCATGTGCTGTTAATCAAAATCAGGTGAACAAACTTTGAATAATAAGAATAATCTTTTAAAGGAATGGGGATTTGTAATTTGCTACTAATAAAATGGTGGCTGGGAGTGGAGGGGTGGGAGAGGCTGTGGTAACATATTAATGTGTTGAAGAATTATTTATTTAATTTAAACATGACCTTGCTTATGGGTAACAAACATGGGCAGAGAAAGACAAACAGAGTTTCTTACGTGTGAGATTATTCCATAACACAGTCCTGTCCTATAAATGTCTGTGGAACCACAGAAACTTAAGCTGAAAGAGTAGCACTTACAGAGCGGCTATCAGTAAATGACTTGTTGAAAATTTAATTCTCTGAATGCATCATGTGGTTTCGAAGGGCAACACATTCTAGAGCAACCATCCTTCTTTGTGTCATTTCTTTTGGAAGACGGCCGTTAATGCTCTGCGGCTTTATTTACTTGGAGTGTCGCTCTGTCTAAGGTTACTATACTCTAGTGGCTGCAGGGACTGACTGGATAACATGATGAGGATTAGAAAGAAAAAGAAGAGAGAGAGAAAAGCACCAAACTGGCAACTATGTAGAAGCACCTGTCAAAAAAGCTGAGCTGATGCATGTTCAACTTCTGAAAAACAGGCATTCTTTATTCAGACATGTATGATGCATGCAGGGTCAAACTCTATGGTTTTTATACACTCTATATTCCTGTTATTACAGCCATCTCTTGCCTATTGTTATGGCTCATGTTCCACAAATCACCACATAGGGCAAAAAGGTGGCAGGATCCAAATGGCACTGAAATGGTGCTAGAGGATTGCAAGGGTGCAAGAATCACACCTGAAAGCATTGAGCAAGCACCCTGTCATACATAGGTGGGGAGCACTGCTAACAGTATTTTCCGTGCAGAGCAAGAGAAAGCACTCTAACAACACTTTCCCCTGTTTGCCCCCCCCCCCTTGGTGCTGTTGTCCTGGAAGTACTTCCACAAGTTCCAAAAATGAGCCTGGAATGGGAAGCATCAAAAATGGCCATACTCCATCCCCACTTCCTGTGCATTCTGAAACAGTACTAGACAGAAATGTCAAAGGTATGGAGTGTTGGAAGCATGGCTGAATTAGCATTTAGGCTTCTGTACCAGAGCTGTTTTAATTGCATACCAGAGGCATAAGTGCGAATTCAGCCATGATGCTTCCAGCCTTTATGTTCTGTACACGTACTCTGTTAGGTATCACCATGGTGCAGATATTAAATTATGCTATGGTATGCAAGTAACTTGCTGTTATGGAAAAATTGGAGGTTAGGGACCATGGAGGCTCAGTCTAACAATGCAAGGCTAGGTTCAGGATAGCCTTGGCTAGCATGGAACTGGCCAGAGGCAGTAGGGATGTAGACAAATATTTGTATAAACTTGGCCAAATTTTGACATCTGAATTTGAATTGAATGTTGGCACGTTTGAAAACTGACATTCAAATTCAAAATGAATGTTTTGATACATTCATACAAACTTCGTTATGGATATGAATCGAATACAAAAAAAAAAAACATCAGCCAGTTAGCTTTCACAGTAAGATGTGCATTTGAATCCAGGCAGTCCAACATTCTACAATGATCTTCTAAAAATGATCTGCTAATACTTTGCAGAGTTTTATTTATTTTTTTTGAAAATCCAATATAATTTCCTAGAATAATTGTCTTTTGTGCATCACAGACTTCGGATCCTATTGTGCATTAGATTTTAATTTGTTCTAACTTGCTCTGAAACCTTGTAGGAGAGGGTGAGATATAAATATAAACATGCAAATAAACTACTTGTATTTGTGGATTCCTGCAAAATATAAAGTATTAATGTAAGCAAATAAATCTTCTTCAATAAACTTCATTTTTTAAGACACAAGAGATTTTCTATAAATTTTGCAATATCTCCAGAACAGCTCTTGTGCTTGTCTAAGGCACACTATTTTATATGGAGAATCACTATATTTTAAGGCAGGAAGAGATACTAGAAAGACGGCATTTATATATAGGAAAACACCTTTGAAAATGAAAATGAATGGTCATTTGGTGAAATCCTTCTCTACTCTTCGGTGTGTTTCTCTCATTGCCCAATGGATGGCAGTGTTGGCTTCTCTAATAACAGCTACTTCACACAGTATTGTGGTTGCTTTATTTACTTCACAAGGCTGCACCTTTTCAAAAATCTTAGGAATGGAAGAAGTTGGAATTGCAAAGAATTGTAGTCATTGTTGAATGTGTTATTCCAGGTAGCTGCAAAAGCCAACAAATCAGAGTCTTTTAAAAAAAATGCACATGGAAGCAGTACTATAGTTTCATAGTTATACATTCTCCCCCCCCCTTCCTTTTTTCTTCTAAACCTCTAAAGTTCAGGGTATGCAGCAATAGTGGAAATCTACAGTGACATAATCCTTATAAAAACTATTTTTTAACATAAACCACACTGTAAGATCCCCTTTTCTGGACTGGGTCAGTAACCTATTTAGTTCAGCATTCTGTTTTTGCTGAGTTTTATCAATTGCATAGGGTAGCTATGAACAGAAAATGAACGCACAGCTTGCTCTTTTCACAGATGGCCAAGTAGCTGCCAATTGGAGGCATGGCGCCCCATGGTGGTGGAAGAGAACTGGCATAAGTGGGTGTGAATGTAAGGCTGTGATCAGACAGCCAAAAACACATCTCTGTGGTGATTTATAGAAGGCTTGGAGGTGGAATTGTTCACCCACCAGTCTGTCCCTCCCCCTATTCCAAACATTCTCTGCTAGAAAAGGTGGACTAGAGAAGGCTTGGGAACACAAGGGCTACACACTGTTTCTCCGAGGCACTTCTGAGAGGCACCTTTTTTTATCTGAGCACAGCTTTAGTTCCTTTCCTGCTGGGTGCAGGTTTGCAAGTTTTGTTTGAAGTCCACCTGAAAATCTTTGGAATGGACCCATTTCAGGTGTCTGAAATAAAATGAATTGATTTTATTCTTTTTTTTTTGGGGGGGGGACCCACCCTGAGACCCTAGGTTAAAGGAAAGATTAGAAATATAAATAAGTAAATAAGTAAATATCTGAAAATTGTAGCATTGTGCTTTATTATATGCATGAGTAAGAGACAGTACTCAGAAAATATATATTTTTAGATACAGTTCAGTATAGTCATTAGACTTTCCTTTTTTAAAAAAAAAACACCCTTAATATAACAGTTGCATAAAACTGAGTGATTCTTACTTTATAAAAGAGCAGCTTAATAATATGGACAATTGCAGATGAAGGTAGCAATGGTTAAGCAGGGTTGTTCTTCTTTTAGATGAGTTATTTCAGAATATCATCCTGGCATCATCTACATTTGATGGGCAAGCTCTGCTGCATTATTCTCAAAGGGGCACACTCCTTGACAGAAAAATTTATTTCACTTTTGATTTTTCAATACAATTCACTTTTTAGTCCACCCTTATCATCCAGCCTTAGAAAAAAATGGCAAAACATAAACAGTGCCATTTGAAATATAAAAATAAAATAACATTGTACAAAACAAGGAAAAAGAAAGAAAGAAAGAAAGAAAGAAAGAAAGAAAGAGTGAAGGTTACAGGCTTCATCTTAAACAAACAAAAAGTTACATCTATTTACTGCAGCTGTTTGCACTCAATGAGGCTAAGCATCTTTAATTTTTTAATCTTTGTTACTTTAATATGCTAAAGTGTAATAGTGCCAAACTGGTTGTGGTACCAAACTTACCAGTTTAGTAAGTTTTTATCCTTAATTACTTTGTCTGAAAAACAATGGGACTCTTTCACATCAGATGTAAAGAAGGAAGGATGATAACTTGGATTAATGTTCTCTTTGATTCACTTTGGTGTATAATATTCAGTTTATCTGCTCAATATCCTAGGCAGAATTCACAAAATATTAAAAAGACCAATATTTGAAATAGTGGAAATGTCCCTGGTATTTGTTAGACTATTATCATCCGTAACAAGCAAGGGGAATAAAAGAGATGTTATTCTAGGGCTTTCAGCTGTGCTGAAAAATTTAGGGCCTGTCCACACATTCCTCCATGGAATGATATAATTCTCCCATTTCACTGAGGTTAAGATCAGGCACAGATGGAGGCATCCTCATTTCAAGTGCTGGCACACTCCCTGACCAGATCACCAGAACTTGAAGTGGGATGATCCGATCCAGACGGGCTGGATGTCACAGCAACAGCTGTAGCAACATCTGCCTTGTAGCGGGATGTTGCCATGGTAATTGGCCCATGATATGCAACTGCACAGCTGCAGCCACACCTCCCACCCACTCATAGTGTTTGCACCTGGAAGATAGTGCAAATGTAGCTGAAAAGAAGCTCACCAGCTGCTCCTGGTTACTTGTCTATAGCTATTGCAGGCTGGGGCAGTTGAAGCTGCCTGGGATATAATCCGGGATGGCGGTTGTGGTACCAAATGTTGATTGTGCTGCTGGTTGCTACTGCCAAAATAAAAATGTAAGAACCTAAGAGGAGCCCTTCTGGATTAGGTCACAGCCCATCTAGTCCAGCAACTTGTCTCACACAGTAGCCCACTAATTGCTTCTGGTTATTCTTAAGCAGAAGACAAAGGCAAAACCTTTAACTGGTGGAAAGTCCATGTCTTTGCCCTTCAAAATCAGAGAGAGAGAATTTCCAAACATGATTTTGACAGGCAGGGGAGGATTTCTTCCACAATTGCACCAGGAGCAGCTGTGATTTTGACACAGGAAGAGGTGAACCACCTGCCAAAATCCCTGATCCTGAGGTCTTTCTGCATGTGGTGTTATTCTGGAACATATCTCAGAACAGAGGTCTACTACCCACATGCCACTGCAGACTATGGCAGACCCCAGATGAGAAATGCCATAGTCTGCATTAGCATATTGGCAACAGGCCCCTTACCTGAGATATATTCTGGAATAAGACCAAGTGCAGAAAGGGCCCAGATGGGGAACAGAGAGCCTCCCCTGCCCATAAAAATTGTGTTCTAGGGGTTTTCTCACTGCAGTTTTGGCAAACAAAGAAAGAGCTTCCCCCACAACAGCATAGAAGTGAAGGAATTCCTGGCTTTGAATCTGATGTTGGTCAAATATAGTGAATGACCTCTTGGGCTATACCTATATTTGAATACATAAATGCTGCTGACATGCTGCCTCAACAGCCGCAGTGTCAGCTGTGTTGCCGCTATGTTGGAAGAGCTCTCAATACAAGTACCATAATTGCATTTGTGGAGGGATGGTGGGGAAAGACTGTGGTGTCCATGCTCTTTCTCTGTATTGAATGTCCAATGATAGTGAAGTGTCATGCATAATCTGCACCCTCATTGTGCATTCAGGGCACCCTACAGACCTTGAGCGTTCTCCTGCATGATGCTAAAGAAGTTATAACAAACCTCTCCAAGTTGGGTGTTTCTGATTCTGCCATCCTGTATAGTCAGTGATATCTGGACCAAAGCGGCTGCATTCCCTGGCAGACACTTCATATTTTTTCTAGCTGTTCCATCTTTGTGTACTGCAGACACAGATGGCTGGATGTTTGGGCAGGTCTTCCAGTGCCCCTAACATCGTGATGAAAGGAGGCTGCACTGGAGATGATGACTAAGCCATGTCTTCACTGTGGGAAGTGGGAATGGGTTAATCACTGCAATCAGGCAGATTGGGGTACTGCCTTCAAAATGAAAGACAAATTTACCACCATCACAATGGATCAATTAAGACATGACCTAAACCAGGGCCTTTTTGCACTTACAAGTCATGAATGCTCCTACATGTTCTGGGACACTTCATCTGCACATGTCGTGTTGCCTTTGTCCCAGAACATCCCAGAGCAAATGGAAGCATTCCCAATTCTCCAAAACTGTGGAGCAGTAAAAGCTGCTCCACAGATTTGCCAGGAGTATCTAGAACCCACCCAGTAAGCTCCCAGGCTCAGCATTCACAACTATGTCCATTCAAATGATGTGTGGGCCCAGGTGGCTGTGGCTGCGTAATTGTGTGCCATGTCACAATCACCATGGAAATGACCTGGGGCACACTGGAAGTTTCTGTGGTCATTACCATGGCGATGTGGACTGACCATCTTGCTATGCCCTAGCCCAATCTCTGGATTCATACTTGGCATGCTATGACAATAAATATAACAAGGTTGGAGTTGCAACACTCATTACTACTAGTGATAGGGGTTACCAGAAGACATTTCTCAAATCTGGTCCACTTTTATATACTTCTACAAAAACACTTATACACATGGTTATAGTTACAAAAAGTGTGATTGGTTACATTTGTGACATTGCTGAATGTCAACTCTCCTATGCATATCCAGTGCATTAGGCCATGATTCATAGCCCTCCTACTCCCCTAGTTAGCATGCTAGCTGCCTGCTTATACTGGGTTTTGTAGTATGCTAATAAGCTTTATCATGACTCTTCTAACATTGCTGAATTAGTTTGACGATTATGCTCCCTTCCTTGAAAGTTTTGCACTGTTCCTTGTAGTGATACATCCCTACTCCTTGCTTTTCCCTTATCTTAGCTAAAATATGTTTGCAGTACAATAGGAACTCTATGAATAGTTTCCACAGCAAGGCACAATGAATTCAGGCAACCCTCTTACAGTAGGGAACCCAACTTTTGGGTACAGCCAGTTTGGTCTAATGCAGTGATGGTGAACCTTTTGAGCTCGGTGTGTCAAAATTTGCAAGAAAACCTAGCTCAACTCGGGTGCTGTGTCACATCTAGAAATATCCATAATTTTGTGATATTTGTAGCTCTAGTAAAAAAGTTATATTTTTGATATATGTATTTTATTAAAAGCAAAAACAAATAATTCTTTACATTAGTGACTTGTTGGTCAATTTTGTTTGCTAAATCTTCAATTGAAAGTTGGCATTTCATACACGTCAAGAACAAGCAAGCTCTACATGCCCAGGTGCCAGGGTGACTTGGTGTGGGGAGAAGAATAGAAAGCTTTGAGTTGCGTTAAATTGGTGAGGAAAGTGGGATCGAAAAGCCAATTCTTCTTCTTCTTCTAGAGGGTCTCCATCAGTCGTGGATGGTCTGTAATGTGAGGGTCACTAGGTAAGTTGGGCATTCATTCATTCATTCATATTTCTATCCCACCCTATACCCAAAGATCTCAGGGTGGGTAACAACATTCAAAATCCAATGCGCTAAAACAATAAACAATCTATATTAAAACAATAGTGTCTGCAAATAACTATTAATGGCTACAAGTGGGAAGGGCATGGTGCTGGTGCTCATAATGCAAATACTGATCACTGTCCCTGAACTTAACTTCAGTGGAATGGTATCCCACTGAAGTTAAGTGTGATAAGCAGCCCATACTCAAACAATCCTAAGTTAGTGATTATTGAAATGCAACAGCTCTGCATCTCAAAAAGTTTGTGAATCTGCTTTCTAGGTGACAATTGCTAAAAGGTAACATCTACCCTGTTTTGTTTTCTCATCTTTCTTGGTTTGAATCAGATGTTTGTTCAAATGGAGAATTCCTCCAAACAGAGGGCCGTTCTTTCAGTGCCTTTTAAATGAAGGGCTGTGCCAGGTGAAGTAAGAAACCTGGACATGAAGAAACGCTGGTTGCTTCTGGGCGTTTAAATTTGAGATTTTAAACTTGGGGCACATGAAAGGCAGATCACTTATCCCTGAACTATTCAATCATACATAACATTGTGCTGAGAATAAATGGAAAAGGGTTGACCCGTAAAACAGGTGTTCTGAGTCTGACCAGATGCAGAAATTCCTTTATTATTATTATTATTATTATTATTATTATTATTATTATTATTATTATTATTATTATTATTATTATTATTATTATTATTATTATTATTATTATTATTATTATTATTATTATTATTATTATTATTATTATTATTATTATTATTATTATTTGCTTTGCTGCTAATCCTTGATGTTGTAGGGCCTATCCACAGACAAGCGCAAACTGTTACTCAGAAAACTAAATATCTATCCCTGGTATTGTTTGGATTTTAGGTACCTTGTTTTCTTACAATAGATGTATGTTTCTTCAACGTATGGCAAGCTATAGAAAGAGGCTGGTACAGATAGTACCTTTGATGGGGGTGGGGAAAGGAATCCAAGCATGGCCTGCCAGCCAGTTTCCCCAACCTCTTAGAGCTCTAATTAAAATCCACTGAACACATGAGCAATGTTGGCACAGGACTTTGGAAGTGTTTGTTACAACAGTGTCAAAGAGTAGATAAGGTTTTTAGGGGATTAGTGTTGGGTGTTTTGTTTCAGGTGGATTATTTCTAATGAATGGGGCCTCGCTTGGTAGGGGTTGTTTTTTATCTGCTTAGCCAAAGGAGGCAGGTGGGTCTCAAAAATCATTCTGATATTTTATTTAAACCAGGTGGTAAAGGTTCTACAGAGCTTTGTTTATAAAAAGAATACGGAAGCTGCCAAGCTTGGTGAAATTAATAGCAGGCTGGACCCCAAGACTGCTTCACAGTTTACAGAGAGGTAGCTGCATTTTCTAGTATCCAGTGTGCCTCTTTAGTAAAGACTATTGAAAGATTGGAAGCTAGAGATGCGTGTCTCACTGGGCAGCAGGCTGCGGTCTTATGAGACAAAATTAATTGGAAGTTGTTTCCCCAAGCATATCAGTTATGCAGTTATAGGTGTGTGCTGTCAGTGCCTTCTGTGGCTAAGGTGGGCATATCGAATGAGATAAAAGGCATTTCTAGTTTTGAACACTTATTTCTCATAGATGTTCACCTCCTGCAAAGACCATCCTATTTCATAACTTTCACGGCTGATCAAAACTATTTTGCTTGTTTGAGGCATCCCTTCCCGTTCCAAGTACAAAATCCCACATGACTGGTAGTTGAATGTCACTGAAGCAGTAGTGGTAGGTTAGCATTTTACAGACAGCTGATTAGCAGTGGAATTGATGCCAGGCTGTGGCACCCTTGTCATGAGTCGTTCTTTCTTGGGAGCATCAATTGCATTTGCAAGACACTTATAGGTGCAGGAGGAACTGCAAATAGAGTCATGCCGGAAGGCAGGAAGCATAGATCTAAATTAGAACTGTTCTACATTTATCTGCATGTGTGGAGCCAAATCTGGGCCATTTCCACACTTACCTCATTTAATCCGGATTAAGGAGATCTGGATCTTTGGGATTCAGTCCTGAGAGAATCTGGTCCAAGTAGTTCTGCATCATGGGTGCTAAACAGGGCTCCTGTGTAAAAGCCATAGCACACACCCCGAGGTTCCAATAGGCCCAAACAGGAAGGTTAGCTCAGTTGGCTCATGTAGCCATCTGCCAGGGCTCATTTCCAATTACAGTGGGTGTGGTGGAGAGACTGCCTACGTAGCTGCTTTGAAGCTTGTGCTCAGCTTCATATGTGGACCTATGTAGTGTGTGTATTGAGGGGTGGAGCTGGAGTCAGCCCACTGCAAATGGTGCCCTCTAGGCCCACCCCAGCCCCCTTGGCCTGGTATACACGTGGAAGCATGCTCTGTGATCTGGTCTTCATAGCACAAGACTGGATTTAAGAAATGATTAAAGGGGTCTAGTGTTAATCCAGATTTAAGGGCCTGCAGACCCCATTAAATCTGGAATTTGCCAGTGCTCATGTGGACAACACATTCCAAATGGGGTCCTAATGGGGTCCTTAAGGGGTCGTGTGTGCAGAAGATACATAGATGATCCGTACCAAATGCATTCCTATTGGATTCCTAATGGGGTCTCCAGGGTCCATGCAGAAATGGCCCTGGGGAAGATGTGGCTCTATGCAATGCGGATGGATGGTTCAGAGCTCTCCTGGAGTTTCTCCTGCATATAAGTATGAAAAGGCTTTTTGGTACTTTCAGGAAGCTAAATATCTCTGTGATATAGAAGGCATCATGCCCCTGAAAGCCAGTTGCTAGGAGGCTGTTATCAGGGCAATCTGTAGCACTCATTCAGTGCCCATGGGTATCCAGGGTATCTGGCTGGCTAAGGATGCTAGACAGAGAGGGAATGATCCAAGCAATTTGAAGTTCTTATGTTCTCAACTAAAATCCCCCTTACAGGTCAGGTATTACGAAAGTAAACAATGGATAAAAGAAGTTTCTTTCTGAATTCTAGTTCTTATAATGGGGATTTTATTTCAAAGAAGAAACCTATTGTTGTTTACATTGAACCACACCATTTTCTCCCTTGGAAAGATCTTGTTGACACTATTTACTTTCATATATCTGCAGTCATGCCAGGTATAAAGAATAGTCAGGAAATATGACTTCCTAATTACTCAGGCTTAAAATTGTGGCTGTATCCTGCTTGTGGAAGTGTGTTGAGCAGGGCTAATAACAGCGAGCCTGACAAACTTTTCAGCAAATAATATCAAATTCATTTGCGAATTTGTGGTTGTCATAAATGAAAACAGACTACACCAGTACAAACTGCTAGGACTTCCAGAATTTATTGCAGGACGTAGTCATTATATTTCACAAAGATGGCTATTGCCATGGGAGAGATACATTATATGACTATTACATTACGTTCATTCATACATAGCAATTACAAAGAGCTTTCCAGGGAATTACATTAAGTAAACAAACAAAAGAAATGAACATTTCCCCCCTTCCATTTGCCAGAAGGCTCTACATCATAACATCAAAACATTACAAATACAACCATAAACTTTTTTTAAATCTAAATATTTAGCAAAATTTATGATTTTCCATATGCATGACTCTAGCAGCCAGCAGATAAGAAGACCAATAGGGTAACGCTTGTCACTCATCTAGCAAAAACTGTATCCAGCATGGTTCTGCTCTGGGTTGAATCCTACTTTATTTGTTCCACTGATATTACTCACAGGCTACTATTACTGTTAGGTCATTAGATTCCATAAGTTTTTAAATATTCTAAAGGAACTTCAAAATTAGGACAAGGGCCCTTTCTGCACTGGACTTTATTCCAGATTATATCCTAGAATAGGACCCTGCCGTAGGCATACTGGTTCAGGCTATAGCAGGCCTTGGGCAGGTCCTGTCATTGTACGCACTAGCATGTATATGGCATGTCCCTGTTCCAAGATATAATCCAGTATAAGGCTCAGTGCAGAAAGGGCTAAGATTTAGCTTTGTGGAGACTTTCTGATTCTTCTTCAGTAAGACGTGTACTTCTATCTAGTAATTTTAACTTTAACAATGCTTCCCACCCATTTATCCAAGAATAAGACATTAAATATTAAATCAAACAATATAAAATCATGCAGATCCCTATTTAAACATTTGTGTTTTAATTTTACTGGTTTTCTGCTTCTAAAACTGTAGCAGATTCAAGATGAAAACTACATATTTTCATTAATAGACAAACAATTCCATGATTTATTTTAAATTATTTCAAGTGATTTCCACTCAGGTAAGGCTTTTTGCAACTCTGTGGGTGTGTTCCCTTTCCCCCATCCATTTTGTCTTCTTCCTTATTTCTTTTTTTTTTAAGTCATACCTACAATTCTCTTGAGATCAGATAGCTCATTCAGTTCCAGAAATATTCTTAATAAATATATCTAAGGCCATTTATTTCAGGTTTTATAAATCAGCAGCAAGGTCTATTTTTTTGTGTTCCCATTGCTAGCTTATAATGCAGACTCACTCTCCATTCTTCAGTGCCTGGCAGGGGAGGAACTCCCTCCCTTCTCTCCTCCCCTCAGCAGAGCCCCCTCCCTATGCAGTCTGGAATTGGATTCCATCATACCCTGGCTTCATACCCCACCGTCTATATAAACCTGCTCCTGGTGATAATGGAGTCCTTTGGAAGCAGTTTTTGTTCACCGCTTGCCATCCCCCACCATAGCACAGCTGGTTTCTCATGTTAAAAAGGCAGTAGAAGATTAAAGATCACTTCCCCTTCTTATATTGGTGTTTTGTGCGAGATTGATAAATCAGAGCAGTGGAAATGGCAGGAGTGAGGCAAAAGGGGGAGTACGTTGGCTTTTAAACAAGAGTCAGCAGCTTTGTGTCTTTCATGATTGCTGATCTCTTTGTAAAATCAGACATGTCAACCCCCAATACATTGTTACATCTCACTACCAATACATGTATCTCTTCTTAGCTAATGCAGGCTCTTCATTCTTTACTTCCTTCCCCTCTCCCTTTCAGTCAGGGCAATCTCCTTAACAAGGAATGGTGGACAGCCCAGGAAGTGGGGCTAGGGCAAGGGAAATCATGGCTTCCCATTGGGTCAGGGGAAACTTAGAAGAACACCCCTAAAGCATGGCTCCCTCCCCCTAAAACGCTTGTGTTCCCATTTGCTAAATAAAATGGAGTATTTCTAAATCCAGCAGCGAGACCGCTTCTGATCTGAATATAGATAATCTGCATTTTGAGACCTTTAATCCTCCTTTTAGAACTTTGGGAAAGGTCAGGGCTCAAAACAACCTCAAAGCTCTTTAAATTTTGAATGGGAACGCACCCCAAAAGTAGAATGTTTGTTAAGAAGTTGATTTCTACATAGCAAGGAAATAGCTGGTCTATACTGGTGAAACCAGAATGCAGTTATAATGATAGAAAGTTAACTCTAAATATTAGTTTGGTAGGTAGTTCCTACACTTTTCATAAAGCCATTTATTGGTCCAGCATTAAAAAGCAAAGGTCACAGCAAATGTGTTGTTCCCTCCCTACTATTTTTTTAGTCAGTGATCCAAGGGGGATGGATTGAAATAATGTCAATAAAAAAATAAATAAAGAGGTGCAGGTTCCAAGGAAGAAATCTGATGAAATTAAAGTGTAATAGACACTTCAAACTGTGTGATCTGACCTAATAAGTTATTAATAGGGAACCATTACTCCTCATACATTTTTTATTAGCAAGGCATTGCCTTTTTGTCAAGATTAGTGGATTATAAAATATTTGTGCTACACAATATAAATGACCCTACCTATTAATAAGTCTCTGGAAAGATATGCTTAAATTGAATTACATTAAGGGGAGAAGTGCCAACTGAAAATTAGGCATAATTAATGGGAACACATAAATAAACCAGAGATAGAGGGAAAAGGACATTCTCTCCATTGATCATCTGGAGGATTAATTGCCAATATGCTTTAATGACATCCCAACTATTACTGTTTTTATAAGAGCCATTTCAGGGGTTGAGTGAATTTCATCTACTGGAAGTTATTGCTTGAAAGAGAACAGGAATTATCCTATGCTTCTAAAGTGATCAGCAGGCATTCTGAAATATTCACAGCATCAGCACCAGTGAAGCTTTGCTGAACTTTTTCTTTGAGGCAGAGAAAATACTTCACTAATATTGAAGTACATATGGCTTCCCGTGAGCATGGATTTTAGGTAAACAGATCTAACCCCTTTAGGACGACACCACTCGGACACACCACATCATATTTTCCATGGGTCGGAGCCAGAGATCCACTTAGTGCTGTGATGCCTAAGAGATACAGGAAATTATTTTTCACATCTCATTCACATAGTGGATAATGTGAATTGAGTTACAGAGTGAATGAACACCCTGGATCTTCTCTATTTGCTAGCATATATATAAGGTTTCTCACACAGCAGTGCCTCCAACGTGCTATTGTGTAACCAAAGCAAAGTTTTTGCCTCTCTCTTTTTCATTCCATTAAAGAATGCCCGGATTGAAAACACGTTTAAGCAACTATTTTTAACCTTTGTGATACACTGTCACCACAAAATAATGCCTTTGTTGTTCCTTAAAGGGTGGAAACATTTCTTTTTTTATGAACTAAGAGCAATAAAATAACCATAGTTAAAGGAGAGGCTGTTGTGGCTATTATATCAGGAGATCTTTTCACTTTTTTTTTTTTTTTTGTCATCCTCGTCATTAACATCACCATCAACTCCATAATAGCTATCTTCTGCTATCACCTTTCAGGAATTTCCCATGGTCTGCATGACTTGCAGCTTTGATTTTGAATTCATGTATGCCATCTACATCCCTTATACTATTTTGAACATTGTGCCTCACTACCTGTACAGCCAGAATTCACAGTTCTGCTCTAATTTTACCCGCACAGTAGTCCTGTAAGCTGGAAAGTTAGTGAAACTTGGGAAGTGAGATAGCAGCATGCAAACTGGCATGGTGTGTTCCCTTCCTTCAAACCCAGTTCTGATCCACTGCAAGTTTAGCATCATCATGCAAATCACTGCACTCTTCCTTTCCTGCTACTCCACCACTTTTGCATTACCACCCATACTCAAGCAAGGTAGGTTTGGATGAGAAGGCTAGCTTAACACAAGCTAACTCAAGAGACATTCTATTACAGTTTCGACTGAGAGGACACAGTTGACAAGGGCAGTTTTAGGCTAGTTGCACCAACAGAACACAGTGGGGCACTGCACTCCCTGGAGCTACACACTAGTGACTGGACTGGACATTCGGGGTGTCTTGGTGGCTCTAACCTACCTAGATTGGATGGAGCTTCAGCTGAAGAGCAGAGCCAAAGCCAAACCAAGCTGAGCTCTCACAGCTCCTTTGGCCAGCCTGGACAGTGGATTTTTGATCTGTCCTGTAGCTATCTTACAATCTGAAATACGATCTCAGAATACATCTTCAAATAATACCAGTCTTTTACTTTGGCCCAGCATAACTTATACAAATAATGACTCTTCCATACATCAGATATCTCTCAAAAACCACTTTAATACTCTAGCCATTACATTTCACATGATCTCAGTGCCCTGTATAAATCAGAAGTTCCAAAAATTTATTCAGAAAGGTGAAAAAATTATCCAGAAGAGTGCCCCCCTTTTGTTTTTATGACACCATTCTATAAACTTTTAATTCAGTATTCTTGTTGGTTGGGCCTGAGAAGGCCTGTTTGGGGTATAGTTTAGTGTCTATAGGTCTAAAAAGCCAGGAAAATCTACTAAAGGTTTCCCCTTGTAATCTGGCTGCCAGAAGTGGTCATTCATTTAGCACCACGCAGGAGACAAGTGTGGCTTTTTGTGTGAACACAAGGAGTGCTTCAGACACAAACAGTCATTGCCTCAATAGAGGGAGCAGGACTTTCCTTGGACCAGCGGCTGAAAAAGTTATAATAATTTTCCTTTTGTTCTTCTCCTTACCATATGCTGGCCATGTCTTCAGATGTTAACTTCCCATTTTAACTTCCTATTTTAACTGTTGTTAGTTCATATGTTGCTGCCATACAATAAATAATAGAGTGCTCTTTAGGGACCAGAAGTAGAATCCAGTTGTGGTGCATGCTATGACAATGAACTGTTGTTCTAACACAATATATGCAAACAATATATATGCTATCCCTAATGTGGATAACACGAGTCCTTCTGTGAAGATTGTACCATGCTTGCTACTGTACCATTGTTGTGTGTTTATAACAGCGCACTTCATTCCAAGATCACTGTTTTAGAGAAACCTAAATATTTCCAAAATTGTCATGATGGTGTCCAGAAAGAGTAGAATGAGGGAAACAGTGGTGAGAAGAAAAAGCATGTATGCCTGCTGAATAGGAAGGTTGTAGTATTGACCATAAGAAGAAAACAAGTAAGGAATTTTGAGCTAGTTTTGTGACTTTTCAAAAGTTATATCTGTTTTTTTGCTAGACTATCAAGCATTCTCTTTTATTTTTAATATGTTTGCATTTATAGCGTGGTCCATTTGTATGCCATTTACTTTTTAGATATGCATTTTACGCAAGTTTTGTGATTTCTTTAAATTGCTTTCACTATTGTTCAGGGTCAATTGCTGTGAAATTATTTTGCCAATGTAATGAGTTTTTCAGTTGAATTTTATATTAAATAGCCTCACAGCTTCCCTGGACCCTTTCATGCACCCTAGGGTGCCATCCACCCAGCTTGAGAATCAGTGCCACTGACATTGGAGCCTAAATCTCATATTATTTGTGGAGATGAATATCATCAACAATTGCCCAGGGTTACAGCATGCTAATTCTGAAAAACTACTATAGTGGTATAACAGGCAAAGGCCCTTTCTACACTCACCTGGTTTAATTACAGATCAGTAAATCCAGAATAGGCTGGCCTACTGATTTGGATTGCAGCAAGGCATGGGAAGGAGTGGCACCATTTGCACTGATGAAGCTCATCCAGATTGCCCATGCTTTATTGCTTTGAAGGTTGTATGAGCCTCTAAGCTGCAACCCCATACTTCTGAAGGTTAGGAATGAAAATTCCTAGCTGGGGCATTTTGGGAGTGCTTTTCCAGTGGTACGCTATGGTACACCACTGAAAAACACCCCACAGTATACCCAGAGCATAGAGGCAAATGTTTTGCAAACTTCCTGTGTTCTGGATCAGGGTTGCACTACCAGAGATCTGTATTAAGGGCCTCCTTACTGAATCTGAATTGAACTCTATCTAATGCAAATGGATCCAGTCGAGTAGGGGTTGTGTGGTCCTTGAGGTGCACTTTGACATGAAGATACAGAGGCCCAGAATGTGTACTACACAGACCCTTAATACAGGGTAAGGGTCCATGCAGAAAGGGCCCAACATTCTTTTACAGGTATCTGTGCTCCCTTCTCATTACACTAATTTTCAATTCTACCTTTTCCTGTTTTCTATTAGCCATCAGTTACTATGTCAGGGGAAACTTCACCACAGGTGTTTTTTTTTTAAAATGTTTTGTTATCTCAGGAGCAGTTTTCACAAACTATAGTTTTGGAACTAACTTCACTGTTGTAATTGGATCACAATGGTGCAATATTAAGCCTGCTAGTCCTACAACCCTCACTGAAATAAACAGAAGGATTCGCATTGTCCTCGGCATGTTTCATTGTGTGTGCCACATTGTGTGGTAGAACAACAATTTATTATTGTAGCACACACCAGAACTGGGTAAATTAGTTCTATTCAATGCTGAGTGCTGAACATAAAATATACATCAGGATGTCAGCCTCTTTGCGAGTTTGGTCAGACACCTGTGTCTCTGCTATTGAAAGATCATTCTTACTTATGGCCATTTAAGAAAACATAACAGACTAGAATTTGCTGTATATTGTGGGCAAAGATAGCTTCTGTCAGCAATTCTTCAGGGCAATCGTTATTCAGGCAACATTCTCAGTGAAGTTAATGAGTGTTTTTGAGGGTGGATATCTTTTCCAGGAATGTCGCTGGGGCTCAGGATTCATTAAAGGGACTGAAGTTGGCACTTCAATGGCTGGAATCTTTTAAACCATCAGACCATTGAAAGGAGACAATGGCCAGCTAGTGAGTTCTGCTACATGCAAAATTCTCAACACACAACTTTATTTTATTTGTATTCCTGCAATTTACACATTTTCTAACAAGGATCTTATTAGCATCAAGCAATACAGCACTCTTAACAAAAACCACCAATGATATCATATATTTCTCAGTGCTATAGTAGTTCCAAACAGTTGCAATAGTTTATAAGTGGTTTTTGAGAGATGTCTGATGTATGGAAGAGTAATTATTTGTATAAGTTATGCTGGGCCAAACTAAAAGACTGGCATTCAGAAAAATTAGTGTTTCGTATTCACATAGACATAGATCTCATCTATGGGCCACTATAAATATAAATAGTATAACAATTCAGAAAACTACCCTTAGATTGTTTTAAAAAAGAGCAGGTCATTCAACAATCCAATAAAAAGACAACTAACTCCAAAGCTTCTTCCTCTGCACACCATTTAGGTACAGGAAAAGTCACTCAAAACCCCAATGACAAGGCAAGATTAGGGCTCTTCAATTTCCAAAGTGAACCAGTCGGGAAAAAAAGTTGAGGGAAGATGGACACACCAACAAAACAGAAAGCTATTACCAAGGCAAAGGACAATAATTTACTAGACACACATAAGGAACAAAGAAGATTAGCTGCTATACAGTATATCCCAGCACAAATCCACAAACCTATGAACATTTGCCCAGGTTATTCTACCTAGCCTGGTAACAAGACATTGGTAGAAATAAAATTCAGCTCAGAGAAATCCTGTGATTCAGCACATCTGAAGGCAATTAAAAAACTGTTTGGTGTTTTATTTCAGTTATTTGTTACAATATTTGTTACTATTTGACTGTGGAAATGAACTTGATGCGACAAAAAAACTGAAGCTGAATACAGAGCAGCATCGACATGGGTTCGCAGGAGTGGTACCTCCACACATCTGGATGCCCCTTTGGATAGAACATTCACATATATCTTCGGGCCTATTCACTCCTCATGTATCAGTCAATTTACGATACCATTCGTTCGTTCGTCCATTCGTTCGTTGTATGTTGTTTGTTTGTTCACTCATTCATTTAAAATGTTTATATCCCACCCCATATCCTAAGATCTTTGGGTGGCTCACAACTCTTAGGGCAGAGCTATCCCATAGATGCTTCCTCCTCTCCATGTAGAGGGGCAGAGGGATAGAAAGCACTTTACAGCTGTGGATTGTGAGTGGGGCATATTTTTGGCTGAGCTAAAATAGCCAATTTTCTGAGCCATTTTCTGTCTAGCATGAAGGTAACCAATGGAAATCCTGCAGCTGTAGAATGTTTGAGGTTCAAAGCACACACATTTGCAACCAAGGGTGTTTTTCCACTGTCACTAAAAGTACCCATTAAGTACCCATTAATGGGTATGTAATGGCATTTTTGTACCCATTAATGGGTACTTCTAGTGACAGTGGAAAAACACCCCAAGATTCGAAGATTCTCTGGAGTGGCTCTGGAGATTTTTTTGGAGCTTTGTCATAAGCTCTGAAGATTCTCCAGAGTGATCTGCTGCAAACTTCGAAGATTCTTCAGAGCCTTTGGCAAAGGTCTGTAGGATTGGCATTGCTCTCACATGGGGTCCTCTTTGGAGTCTGTGCTATTCTTCAGAGCTGGCTTCAGAGACTGTGCACAGGTTTCAGAGCTTTGGGTTTTGGGCTGCCCCCCCCCCATAGGTGTGCCCTCTCAGAGCTCCCCCTACACCCTATTGCCCAATCACGGTTGAAATGCACTCCGTATAGTCTGGATTTGATGCCTGAAGACCCCATTGTAGACCCCTTTAATGGGGTCTACAGGAAATCTGGATTATAGGTCCTGAAGGACCCATTCAATCCGGATTTCCCTTGAAGTGGTGGAAACAAATGTGGCTATAATGGGATCTGCAGTGGAAATTGGGTCTTTCTGATTTGAGCCTAATGGGTCCTTAATGGGTCCCTAATGGGTACTTAGTGCTATTGGAAAAAAAAAATCCTAGGCTCACACTTATGTGGACAGCTAAGAATGGGTAAAGTCTTCCTTATCCCACCTGCCAGTCCTTTTCCAGCACGGGGCAACATCCTGTGCAGAAAGGGCCCAAAACTGTGCCTACAAAGAAGTAGTAGGGCCCAGGAATCAAGTGTGCAAATAACCACACTTCAATGGTGGTCAGCCCTGGAAAGAGCTAACTGCCCCCCCCCTAAAAAATTAATCTATAGGGCAGCATTAAGCACACCAATCTGGCCTGAAGATTTTCACATTTCTGCCACCACCCCTTACGTTCCAGTCTGAAGCCAGAATTTCATCTGCATTCTCAGCCTTCATTGTTAGCACGTCCCTTGCTGTTCTTCTTTCAGGGGCCAGGAAAGAACAAGCCAGTGCCCTGTTGTTTTGGTGTGTGTGTGTGGGGGGGGGGTCATCCACCCAGAGCAATTGTCACATTACTCATAATGGACAGCCTTATAAGTGACCTGTTGAGGCAGCCTTAGATAGGCAAGAAGGAGCGTTGGCTTTTCTATCCCGCTTTTGTCACCCATTCAAGGGGACTCAAAGTGGCTGACAAATCTTTTCTATTCTTCTCCCCACAACAGAACACCCTGTGAGGTAGATGGGGCTGTGAGAGTTCAGAAGGAGAGCTATGACTAGCCCAAGGTCACCCAGCTAGCTTCATGGAGGAGAGAAGAATCAACCCCAGTCTTCCCAGCTTCCTAACCACTAGACCAAACTGGCTCACAGTTTGAGGCATGTTGGTTAACTATGATGTTTAAGGAGTCACATGAGATAGAAAATTGTTAAAAATATTTAGCAGACAGGAACTTTGACTGGGCTGAAGTTAAACTGAATAACATTTTCTGACATATTAATTAAAAATATAGTGCATATATCATTGAGGTTTGCTCCAAGAGGGGGTCTTGCCTTTTGCCTTGGGCAAAAATTAAACACAGTTTTAAAGGTCAGTTCCCAATTAAGACCTATGATAAACTGAATATTTTTAGAGTTGGAGGCGAAAACTATTTTTTAAAACACAGAGGCAGACAGACAGACAACACACACACAGATGCACACACAAATAAATCCAAATTCCCATATTTCTTCTGCTGCTTGGTTTCTACATGGAAAATATGCCAAAAGATCTCCAGAAAGCCACTTCTTCTAGGCTGTAGGTGGAATAATAGGCTTTTGGGGTGTTTGCAGAATCAGCAGCTGCCTGCTGATGCCTTTGCTTTTCTGTTAGATGGAAACAGTGGTGTAAAAATAGACACTGGCATTTATTGGAAGCTTAAGCACAATGAAGTTTTACAGATTTAGAAAGTTCAGTAGTCACTATCAATTAAAAATCTTGTCTCCCTCCATATAAGTTAATTAGAGTGATGCACAGCACAGCAGGATCTGCTAGAGATATAAATTTGGGAGAAATAAATGACTAGGAATGTGAACGAATATTTGTAACATTAGAAATTTGTACAAATTTGGAAGAATTCCAAACAAATGAATGAATTCAAATCAAATGTTGGGACATTCAAAGACTGACATTTGAATTAAAAAAGAATGTTTCGATACAGTCGTATAAAGCTTTGTATGGGATTCGTATGGGAATTGTTTGGGATTCATATGGATTCATATGGGATTGAACATTTGCATTGAATTTGAATCTTGCTACATTCAAAGGGGATCTACTTGAACCAATGCAAATTTTCTTGCATTCGATTCAATATGAACCAAATATAAAAACAAACTTGTGCACATCCCTATAAATGACAAATTTATGGTGCCTTCAGAAGAAGAAATTGTGGGATTGCCTCTTGCTGTCCCTGCCAGATTCCAGGAAGTAATCCTGAGACAAACCCAGGATCTTCCTTTATCTGCTATCTGTTCATATAGTTGTTCCTCTTGCTATCCATTTATATAGTTGTTTCTACCTTCTGTATATTAGCAAGTGCCTGTACCTTCCCCTTTTCCCCTTCCCCACACTTGCCAACATATGGACATTTCACAAGAAATGCAAACAGACACCAGACAAGTTAAGAGAAGTAATATGATGCGAAATCTGGTGTGGTTGCTGGATTTTCCATCACATTGCTATTTTGGGGTAGTGCCTTTATATCCCAGCATTATAATGGGATCACTATGAATATGTGTGGCACAGTAAATAAAGGAGAGTAGTGGGGTTTTACATGCATGCAGAGGCACACTTAACCAGGAAATGACTGAAGATCATTCAAGCAACATTGCTAATCATATGTGCTAATAGATTATTCATAACTCGCTTTAATGTAACAGCAAAACATAGCATCTCCTGGTAGATTTTGTAGCAAATAGAGACAGAAGAGTGAATGAGAAGGAATGAAACACTCTAGAAAAGTCTGAGCACTCTGAACAAGAGCATGAATACTGCAAAATTAAATAAACAAAAAAATACAATAATGGTTGTTTAGGTATTCCTGAACTTTCATGAATCCCCCCCCCCCTGCAAAGTAGTGGAGAGTTTATGATGATTTTGAGGTTTGCAGAAGTGATACTCCTAAAGGTACAATTATTCAGGAATTATGGACAAGGAAAGGCTACATAATCTGTGCATTCTGAGAATGACAAGCATAGTTTGAATTTTTGCATGATTCTTGCTTGGAAATTAGTTTTTTTGGCTTGAAATGATTAAGTTAAATACAGTAATCTTTTAATGAACTTAAGTACAGAAAGCACCTGCTTTGCATATAGAGAGCAGCAAGTACATGAATGGGTGTTTTTCCACTGTCAGAAAATACCCATTTTTGCACCCAATAAGGACCCATTTGGGTGTGAGCTGGATGATCCCATTTCCACACCGGCAACCATTTGGGACCCGATTGTTTTGACTGCCACTGGGGAAATGTGGATCAAATGGGTACTTTCTGGCCTTTAATCCAGATTTTCTGTAGACCCCATTAATGGGGTCTACAATAGGGCCTTCAATCAGAAAATCTGAATTAAAGGGAGCCTGCTTTCATGCTTGTGTGGCAATGGGGTCTAGAAGAGGCTAGGGGGAGGGGCACCCTTGGGGGGAGCCCCAAAACCTAAGCTTCGAAGTCATTTCAAAGTCATTACGAAGTCACTTCGAAGTCTGTGCAAAATAGCTCCCGGGCGTCTTTGAAGTCTGTGCTTATCTTCAGAGTGAACTTCGAAGTGACTTCAAAGTGACTCTGAAGTGACTCCAAAGTCACTTTGAAGTTCACTCCGAAGATCAGCACAGACTTCAATGGAGCTGTTTTGCACTGACTTCGAAGTGACTTCAGAGTGACTTTGAAATGACTTTGAAATGACTTCGAAGCCACTTCGGAGATTGCGCCCCCTGTCCCCCCAAACACCTGGGGTGACAAGCAGACCCCTCATGGGTAGATCCGGATTTGCAAATGGGTGCTCTGGTGTTTCCATAGCATGGAGGCTAGCAGCCATTGTTATTGGGTGCTAGACCACCCATGGAAACACATTGGGTACTTCCCTTAATCCGGATCTACTAGATCTGGATTAAGGAATGTACCCATTCCTTAGATCTGGATCTTCTTAGATCCCTATTAAAGGAGCGTGGTGGAAAAACACCCATTAGGTCCATATTAGGAATGTGCACGAATGGGTTTTAAGAAAATTCGTATTCATTTGAATAGATCCCCTTTGAATGTGGTAGCATTCTATTTGATACAAATGTATTCATACAAATCCGTACAAATATCTGATATGAACACATATGTATCCGATAACATATGTGATACATATCCCATAACATATTTGCTCTGAAAGCATCAAATCTGCCCTGAATCCACTTTGAATGTGCTCTCAATCCATGTGCTATGACTGTTCAGTGGGTGTTCTAGTTGAGTTCTGGTTGCTCTTGGGTTTTAATTTATAATTAGTTAACATCTGGGCAGGTGCATCTGCACTTGCATGAGGCATTTATAGCCTATAAATGCCTCCTGCTTGCCTAGATGCAAACTAACATTAAGCCAAAGCTCCTGACACATCCAGCGGTAACCATCTGCAATATTTCTGGTTCAACAGGGGCCATCTGAGGTGCTGTGCAAGCGTGCTGGCACATCAGATGTCCCCTGGCTTGACTGCAAGTACACAGAGTGTCATCACTGCTGTGATGATGGTGCTGGCACACGTGCAGTCATAAAGGGTGCCATAACCAAAATAGCAGCACCCTGCAGAGGACTGGACACATGACCAGACACAGGTAAGTCTGCAGTCGTGTTAGAGCTAGGTTATCATGTACTAGCATTTCTACTGCTCTTAGCTGCTGTACCACCGGTGCTCAAGTATGGTCAGCTATGTGCAGTGTCAACAGGCCACATTGTGCAACTTTATTTCTTTGGACACAGGAAATGTCCCCATGTTCAAAGGAATGTCTCTGTCCAGCAACATCCCAGCTGGGGAACTTTTGGTCAGAGAGAATGGCAGGCCTGGAATTAGCCCACCACTGCTGAAAGAAGAGCTCAGTGCGTGGTGTAAATGGAAAGATAATGGACAAGGGGGAGATGAAAATATTATATACAGAAATTGTTTGTTTTTGATATGATAAGAAATATAAGAATAAAAATGGAAGGAAACAAAGTCAAGAAGCAACTGAGTCAATTTGACGAGCTTGGTTATTGATTAATATGGAGATCATGAAGGATCAAGAGGAAAGGGAAGGGTAATGAGATAGATTCCCCAGAAGATACAGAAGAAATAATTAGAGAGCTGGGGAAAAGGGAGAAAATATAAAATGGTAAAATAATTCATCTGAATTGCATTGTATTAATTAGCCTCACTATATGCAACAATAAAAAATAGATACATAAATGCATGTGTTGCAATAATGGAGCTTATAACTTGCCAAAAGAATTGTTTAAAGATCATAATCCCTAATATCATTTCTATGATATCTGACAACCTTTTGTTTTATTCACTCCATCGTTAGACAACAATGTTCACCTATCAGTTCCAACCATCGCTTTTCTAGTACATAAAAGCTGGCTATGAACATTATATGTAAATTATTGTTACAAATCTCTGACTAGGGTCCTTCAGTTGTTTGGATGTGTATATGTATAGCTGCATCCAGTCTTATGTCAGAGCAGCACAGCTTTCTTCTGGCCACACCAGCGGCACAGCAGCTGATTGAAGGGGCAAAGTAAAAAGATGCTGATCAATGAGCATCTTTTTACTTCACTTCTTCGGGGACATGATGCACCCCCGCTGTGGGCAATGGCATGTCCTGTCTGATCAATGGGGAGCTGTTTCGGTGGGACAGCACAGCTTCTGATCACCCTGTCAGTTGCACCGGAAGCAACTGTGCTGTTCCTGCACGGCTTCCGATCGTCAAGTCTGACTGACAGGAAGCAGCTTTGAAGGGATGGCAAAGTATATCCTAAGTCTGGAGGCAGCTTAAGTTTATTTGATTAATTTGTTGCTTATATTTTTGTGATATTTTTGTGATTTTTCAATTCATTAATAAAGATTTCTTTTTTTAAAAAAAAATGCATGGCATAGGAAGAGTGCTATGCCCAGTGCTTGCTAGATTGCTGCTGGGAGCTACCGTGCAGATTTTGCCGCTGTGACATCTTTAGTTTCACCATACAGTGCTCCTCTACAGCCCATCTTTCCAACGGCTGCTTTAATCAAGCTTTATGATGTTGTTGTAGCTACCGAAGCAAGCCCAGCTAAATTTAAATTGTTTCTATGAAGTCACAGTTGATAGCACTGTGCTTAGATGACTTGTTTGAAGGGCTCCCTTGAGTAAAAGGCCAGAGGAGCATTATAAGGGCAATGGGGCAGAATTAGGAGCATCTGGCCTAGAACGAGATTATCCCAGGTACTGCTGTTTCCTTCCTTTTCCTCCACAGGGAGACATTGCCTGCCTGAAGAGGCTCTTGGCAGTCTTTGAAACAAAGAGGAACAAAATAACTTATATTGCTGTTTAGATTTAAGGCCATACTATGACTTCAGATATGTTGCCATTCAAGATCCAGAAACTTTGATGTCAGTTGTAACTGAAACAAATTAGAACTCCCTCCCCTCATCTGAGAAACACTTAGGAGCATATTTAAAATTAGCGGATAAAGAGTAAACATATAAATTTGGGGCAAAATTCACCCCATCCAATTTTGGGTGGCATTCAGAATAGCCAGGTTCATAGCCTTTAGAAAGAGATGGAAGAATATGGCAGCTTTCTTGCTTTTCTCAATCATGACGATTACTAAAACACACTGCATTCTGATGCCAAGCTTTATATTTCTGCTAGAACTAATAGCATTTGGCACCCATGGGCATGCCACATATGCATTTGACAAGCTCCTTTGAAATTCACCACCAAATCGCTCTTTGATCCGACCTAGCTGGCTCTATCTGCATTGCGTAGTAGTATCCAGGCTTGGGAAGCTCACTTTATTCCATATCACCCGGTTGATTCCACCCTGCCTGGTATACCAGGCCAGCAAGCATTCTAGAAGTTTCCCTTAGATCTCACCAGAGGGTAGAAAGACACTTGCTGGCCTGGTATACTGGCCAGTGTGGAATCACTGCCAGGTCCAGCTGGAGCAGGCTTGCTGACAATTCTGTCCAACTGGAAAACTTGAATTGGACAATTTTTCTCCTATAGTTTTCTTCCATCCTATCCCCTCTCTCTCAAATCTCAGTTTTCATTAAATAACACTGAAAAATGTATGACAACATTTTCCAAGTGCAGGTAATATTTTATTATATTCCATGTTTGCTCAAAATACTAATATTTTTAACAAATGTATTTGTCTGATGCATCTTACTCCAATAAGGTGTTTATAAGCTATTCATTGCGTTTGTTCTGAGAAGTGTTGGCAAGAATGTTATTTAGGCGAGTATCTTTCTGCTGAAGAGGCACCCTTAACTTGCTGTTCCATTTCCTACCTGCCATTTGATGGCAGTGTTGCATCAATTTCAAACTGGGACTTTATTTTTTTGAATGGGTTTTCCCAAGAGTATGGAATAAATGAAAGCATTTTAAAAAGCTTTCCTTTTAAAGACCAAGTATACACACAGACCTAAGTTGAATAATCAAATTATAGGCAAAAATCCTCCTGTTCCTGGTGGAAGCATAGATACAGATAGTGAGCGTTTGATCTCAATTGCCTTTCTGTCACTATACTCACAATAGTGTGTTTAATTATTTTACTAACTGAGAACATATTGCTGGCAGGATCCAGAAAGCAGGGAAAACAACTCTCCTGCAGTTAAGAATAGTGCTATGCTTGTATCACTATTCTAAAGGAAATGGCGTGCTGTTCACATGGCATCTACTCCCCTCAGCCACCTCCCATCATAGCTGGAGAACATTTTTTTTCCCTGGCTGTGGTGTTGATGGCCATGGGTCACTTCCTGTCTTCCTAGTCAACTTCCTGTGATCATTGATCTATATAGATCATTGAGGAAGCTGTCTTCAAGTAGTGGTGTCAGATCACCAGCAGCAGGGCTCCGCTGGGAGAAGTAGGAAAACATAAACACATATGAAACTTCTGGAATTTTGATTGAAAATCTTGACTAGACCACTTTTGCATGAGTTGTGTGATGTGAAGTGTAGATAAACAAGAATGCACAGGGTCTGCCTGCAAAATTTGATGGAGCCTTGTCAAGCACACAAATGGCATTGGGCCTTTAACATTAATGCCCTTTAACATTAATGCAAATCTATAAGGCCATGCCCCATGCTGGTCTGCAATATCTGCATTAGACAGAGTGTTATCCAGATGAAAGGAGGCCTTAATCTGAATCATTGGTGGAAGCTACCCCGTGTTTGCATGGGACACCCAAAGATCTGGATCTTAAAAAAGGAACTTCAGCACTGTCCCTCAGAGGGGAAAGGGACACTTCCCTCATTGTCCCTCATGCCTCACCCCCCCCCATGAAGTGGCAGTGGAGGCTGTGGAGGCAAGCTTTGCACCCCCTGCCCTGATGCCCTGCCTCTGAAGTAGCTATCATCAGGATGGGGCAGCTGGGTGGCAGGGCAGCCACTGCCACCACCACTGCCCCCCATCCTGATGACAGCTGCATCAGCAGGGGGGCACCAGTGCAGGGGGGCAGTGATTGCAACTGCTGGCTTCACCCCAATGCTCCCCCACCATTGCTGCCCCCTCGTCCTCCCCAGTGTCAAAGCAGTCACCTGCAGGTGGGGTGCTGGCAGTAGTGGTGGTGACAGTGGGGCCACACTGACAGAGGCAGCTGCAATTGCTGCCTCTGCCAGTACAGCCCCACTGTCTCCGCTGCCTCTGCCTCCAGAACGCCTCAATCCCCAAGAGGCTGTGGTACTGGGGAGGACAATGAGGTGGAGGCAGGTCCACAGATCTGGTTTTCATGTCTGAAAACTGGAATGTAGGAGCCATTAAATCTGGATTTCTCCTGCCCTTGTGGGGACAGGACCTACTGGATGGGGCCTTAAATGGGGTCTGTGTCGGGCTAAGGCCTTCCCCATGGGTACCAATCAGGTTCCTAATGGATTCTTAATGCTTGTGCAAAAAGACCCCTATTTAATAGTGTTTATCAGTGGACCAGTTGATCTATGTTGATCTAGAGCATAGGAGCTATACAGAAGATATCCCTCCCATAGGTTGCAGTCAGAGCTAATGCAGCCCACTCCTTCCTGCAGTCCAGATCAGTGGGTCGGACTATTCCAGACTCACTGATTCAGAAATCAGGCAAGTAAGAGCAGAAAGGGTAAAGATATATCAAGGAAGTTCACAGTACATACTTTCAGGATTAAATTGCTACTTTAAACTGTTTTTTTAGTATGGCTAGTAAATTAGTATTGTTATTATATACACACACTCACTCACACACACACAGAGGATTTTATGCAGAGAATTGTTGAGATACACAATCTGTGTCAGGCTGGCAAAGAATGACCACGAGACTCTTTCTTGAAAAAGATGAACAGTGATTTATTTCAGCTCAGCGTTAGGACATTTCTTGTTGGGAGCAACTTGGAACAGAAAACCCAGCATATTTATATGTTTCATAGCTGGGCAGGGTTTGGCCCTTAACCAATGAACAATAACTATCTTTCAAAACTAATTTAAACTTGGCGCCAAAACCTTCTCACACAAATGTATCCCTTGACTTTAGCAGGGATGGGGGAGTCAACTGTCAGTTCCCTGCTGAAGCAAAACAACAGGCAGCCATTATTTACTGTAGTAATAATAATATATACATATACAGTGCCTGACAAAAGTTCTGTCGCTTATCCATGTTGTTGAAACCAAAGCCTGACTTAAAATTCATCCATTGGTTTTAAAAATGACTCATATGAAAGCTGAAACCCTCCCAAATGAGGTTTTTAAAAAGAAAATAAATTTGCTTCACTGCTGAAATATTGATCATTTAATGAACACAGAAAGGTCAGATTTTGGCGAGACAAAAGTTTTGTCGCCCACAAAAAGTAATGTGAAAATCAAACAGATAATTCACTTCAAATACAAAGATATGTTTCATAACATTGGTGAATGAAGTTGTGGTGCTATTAGAGCCATATTTAATATTTTGTGTGACTTCCATGAGCCTGAAGGACTGCATCCATGCGTTTCGGCAATGATTCATACAATTTATTGATGAAGTCATCAGGAATAGTAAAGAATGCCATTTTACATGCCTCCCAGAGTTCATCAAGATTCTTTGGTTTTGTGTTCCAAGCTTCCACTTTCATCCTACCCCAAACATGCTCAATGATGTTCATATCTGGTGACTGGGCTGGCCAGTCCTGGAGCACCTTGATCTTCTTTGCCTTGAGAAACTTTGATGTAGAGATGGATGTATGAGATGGAGCGCCATCCTGCTGCAAAATTTGACCCCTTTTATGATTGGGAATGTAAGAGGTAGCTAATACGTCTTGATATTTTAGGCTATTGATATTGCCTTCCACCTTGCAAATGTTTCGCACACCCCTATACTGAATGTAACCCCAGACCATGATCTTTCCACCACCAAACTTAACTGTTTTCTGGGTATATCTTGGATCCATACGGGCTCCAGTAGGTCTCCTGCAGTATTTGCGGCAGCTGTGGTGTAATTCAACTGAAGATTCATCTGAGAAATCCACCTTCTGCCACTTTTCCAGCGTCCATCCATTTAGTAGGCTGTGGGCCTTGGCAAATGCCACAAACGTTTTTTAATAGTGTTTTGTTTAGTGCTGGCTCCTGGGCACTGATTTGACCATGGAGGCCATTTCGAGACAGAATCCTACAAACTGTTCTAGTTGACACAGGGACTTGAGGTGACCAGGCCTGTTGGAGCTCTGCTGCAGTGGAAGAAGGGCTGGCTTTTGGTTTTCGAACCAACAAACGTTCCTCCTGAGCAGTCGTCTTGCGGGGTCTGCCGGACCTGGGCTTGTCAAAAACATCTCCAGTCTCTTCAAATCTTTTTGTAATTCTTTGTACTTGACGCTGAGACACATTAAAGGTGCTAGCCACCTCTGCAGTGGATCTGGTCTTCAGCCTCCTGATAATCAAGGCTTTGGTCGCAGGGTGGATTTTTGGCATGTTGTCAGAGGTCAAGTTGCAGGTCAAGTGAAGGTCTGCGATGCTGGAGATCTTTTTATACACACCCACTAATTATCCGATCAATTAGTGGGCACAGGTGAGGCTGTAAACTAGGATTAGGTGCATTATATGACAAAGCGACAAAACTTTTGTCTAGCCAAAATCTGACCTTTCTGTGTTCATTAAATGATCAATATTTCAGCAGTGAAGCAAATTTATTTTCTTTTTAAAAACCTCATTTGGGAGGGTTTCAGCTTTCATATGAGTCATTTCTAAAACCAATGGATGAATTTTAAGTCAGGTTATAGGCTTTGGTTTCAACAACATAGATAAGCGACAGAACTTTTGTCAGGCACTGTATACAGAATCCCATAGATGGCAGATATCTTACATACAGATATTGTGGCAGGCAGCTAGCCCTTATGATTCCTTACGCTCAAACTGTTAGGATAGAGATAACCGAATTTGTTTTTTTTTTCTTGTCCTGCATAGTTCCAAAATTGAAATAACTGAAATATTATTGTTTAATTTGTCATGAGGTTTTAGCTAGCTGCATATACTTTAGAAAGATCAAAAGTAATTGCAATTGAACTATCAAATAATTATCCATATATGCTTTGTTATGTATTATTTATTTTTATTCCTTCTATATATTGGCTTGTTAACTATGTACCTATCAAAACATTGCCGTTTTCCAGTTGATTTTGCTAGCAATTTATTTTCACTTTACTTCTTTTTATAGCATTGTTATAGTCAGTGTATGAAACTTTATGTGGCAGAAATTGATACGGGGTTCACACATTCACCTGAAGTGGACAGATGCTGATTTATTGAAGCCATATTCAGATATGCAGCATCGTCAATGTCTTCCCTGCTGCCTGCTTACCTACCCAAATAGAAATTGTCTTGTTGACAGTTATCATAAAAGCATTGCAACATTTCTTTGTGAATGTGCAGGCGAGATCATTTGGCAGTCATTGCATCAGGTTAAAACAGTGATTATAGCAATGTAAGTATGCTTGAAAATCCCATTGTGATGGTACGTTTGACTTTCCCCTTTTTAAATATAATGTATTTATATCACTGATACATTAAGGCTATAGAAGTCTACCTGTGGCTTACAAAATGGCTTACCAGAAAGGTATAACACGTTTATCACTTAACTAAAGCTCTTATTGTTTGTTTCCATATGGACCAAGATAATGTTCCCTCCCCCAATTAGATTATATCTCATTCACACACCTCCTGTTCCCTCCCACCAGGCATGCTTGTTCTCTTTTGGCCAATTCAGTGGTTATCCATAAGCAATGCTCTTATAAAGTGGACACCAATTTTAACGGGAAAATGCCTTGAGCAATTCCGGAGTGCAACAGCAAACACAGCCTTGGGAGTGGGGAGTAACATCTTTGGGGTACAGGACACAAATGGAAGCAGTAACGCTTGGGTAAGCATTTAGTTACCAATTGTCTGGTCTTTCCTAAGTCTTTAAGTGTAGATTAATAATCACTCATGCAGAAGAATGATGAGTGGCGGAAGAAGAAAAGAGATGGTAAGTGAATGATGAAGCTCCATTTGGCACTTACCTTTGGCTGGCCTGACAAAGCAGTGTGTCAAAATGAGTTTCAGAGACCCATATTAAGGGTCTGTGAAGCCTACTTGGAGCTTCGACTCTCTTCCATGGGTTACTCGGATTCAAATGTCAAAAAGACATTCGTGCACATCCCTACCTCACAGGGTTTCTGCTGTGGGGAGAAGAACAGAAGGTTTGTCAGCTGTTTTGAGTCCCTTTAAATGGGTGAGAAAAGTGGGGTGAAAAAGCCAAGTTGTCGTCGTCTTCTTTTCATGTGCACACATCATAGAAATGCCCCAGAGTCATGGCTTTGTCAAGAAAGCTATAATTAAGATGTGACATACACGTTTAACAAATGGAAAATGGAAAGCATGAAGAGAAATAATGATACTGAAGCTTGCTTTTCATACCAGTTAATGGCCAAGTAACATTACATCTGTGTAAACCATTTGTAATGGGGTTAAAAATTCCAGCGACTGCTTCTATTTTTATTATTATTATTATTATTATTATTATTATTATTATTACTACTACTACTACTACTACTACTACTACTACTACTACTACTACTACTACTACTACTACGTAAAACAACAGTTACACACAGCAAACGAGATCACTATGCTGGATTTCGTATTATATCACTAGTCAGGCACTTCCCAAGCACCTAGGACTGCGTGATGTATTGGCGAATTATGCGAGCAGACCCCAGTAAAGTGGTTTTTTGTAGTTGGCAGATGGATATTTTCTCAATGCCAATGGTTTTTAGGTGCCCGCTGAGATCTTTTGGCACCGCGCCCAGTGTGCCGAGGATGACGGGGACCAATTTCACTGGTTTTCGCCAGAGTCACTGAAGCTGAATTCTCAGGTCTTCGTATCTGGTGAGCTTCTCCAACTGTTTCTCCTCAATTCTGCTGTCACCTGGTATAGCAACATCGATGATCCACACCTTCTCTTTCTCAACAATTGTAATGTCAGGGGTGTTATGTTCCAGTTTTCTGTCAGTCTGAAGCCTGAAGTCCCAAAGTAGTTTTGCCTGTTCATTTTCAACCACTTTTTCTGGCTTGTGATCCCACCAATTCTTTGACACTGGCAGATTATACTTTTGGCACAAGTTCCAGTGGATCATTTGTGCTACAGCATTGTGTCTCTGCTTGTAATCAGTTTGTGCGATCTTCTTGCAGCAGCTGAGTATATGGTCGATTGTTTCATCAACTTCTTTGCAGAGTTGGCACTTTGGATCTTCTCCTGATTTTTCAATTCTGGCTTTGATGGCATTTGTTCTTATTGCTTGTTCTTGTGCAGCAAGAATCAGTCCTTCTGTTTCCTTTTTCAATGTTCCATTCGTAAGCCAACACCAGGTCTTTTTCATGTCCACTTTGCCTTCGATCTTCTCCAGGAACTGTCCATGCAGTGCTTTATTGTGCCAGCTGTCCGTTCGGCATTGAACTGCAGTTTTCCGGTACTGGTTCTTGGTTTGCTGCACCTTGAGAAGCTTCTGGTTGTTGACTTCAATCAAAGCTGATTCTTTGCTTTCTGCCACGTAATCTGCTAATGCATGCTTCTCTTCTTCCACTGTTTGCTTCACTTGCAAAAGTCCTCTACTGCCTGCTTTCCTGGGCAAGTACAACCTGTCGACATCACTCCGAGGATGTAGTGCATGGTGGATCGTCATCAGTTTTCTGGTTTTTCTGTCTAAGTTGTCCAGTTCCAACTGAGTCCAGTTCACAATTCCTGCAGTGTATCTAATGACTGGTATGGCCCAGGTGTTTATGGCCTTAATGGTGTTACCGCCATTCAATTTACTTTTCAAGATTTTTCTACTCCTTTGGATGTACTCTTTACTGACCACAGATTTCACATGGCCATGCTTAATGTTATCCAGTTGCAAGATGCCAAGGTATTTGTAGGCTTCTGGCTGGTGGGACCTGATGGCTTGACCATTTGGCATTTCAATCCCTTCACTTTCAGTAATCTTCCCCTTCTTCAGTGCCACTGTGGCGCATTTGTCCAGGCCAAACTCCATACTGATGTCGCTGCTGAATATTCGCACTGTGTTGGTCAGTGACTGGATCTCGATTTCAGATTTTCCATAAAGCTTCAAGTCATCCATGTACAGTAGATGTGAAATTTTCTGTGAATTCCTGGCAGTTTGATAGCCCAGGTTTGTTTTCTTTAGGATGAGTGATAGTGGGATCATAGCGATGATGAAAAGGAGTGGGGACAATGAATCCCCCTGGAAGATGCCCCTTTTGATGTTGATCAGTCCGTAGCTTTCATTTCCGACAAAAAGCTCAGTCTTCCAGCGTTTCATCGCACTTTCTATAAATTTTGTGATGTTCTGACTGATCCCGATGGTTTCCAGGTAGACAAGTTATTGGCCTGTAGTTTCCTGGTATGGCTCCTTTGGCTGCATCTTTCTGTATTAAGTATGTTTTGCCAGTTATTAGCCATTCACTGATGTTTCCTGTTTGCAGCATTTCATTGAACAGTTCGGCCATTTTTGCATGCAGGCTGGTCAGGTATTTGAGCCAGAAGCCATGCAACTGATCAGTGCCAGGGGATGTCCAGTTCTTCACTTTCTTCACTCTTTTCGTGACCATTTCAGGTGTTATTTCCAGCTGCTGCATTTTGTTCATGGAGAATTTCTTCTCGAAATCCTTTATTGTGACGGTTTCAGGGTACAGGCTGCAAACTGTTTTGCTTTCGGGCTTTGCAGGCTTCTTGCAAAGCTGCAATAGCCAGCCTTGTTGCAAACAGCTTGTTGCAAGACCTGGGCAGAGGCTGCAAAAATGGCGGAAAATCCCGTGCGGGCCCTGCTGCAATGATTGGTTGAAGCTGCCTTTTGGAGGGAAAAGCTGTCCGGGGATCTGAGTGCTGGAGGGGCTAGAGCAGGAGTTCCCACCAATCAGGAGTTTCCAGCAGCATTTTATGGCAGCAGTTTTCCCCAGGAGGTTACAGCCAATCAGGGTCAGGGATACGGGTATAAATGAACACAGAAGACAGCAGACTAGGTCTTCATGCTGGTACAAGAGCTGAAAGGAGAAGAGAGCTGAATCCTGAGGGAGCTGGAACCAGTAGCTGACCAGTGGTCTTTTGGCTGGAAGATCTTGAAGGAAGACTTCAATAGCAACTGACCAGGCTGGATGATCGGACAAGCAAGGACGGACTGGGCCTTGTGATCATCTGGAGCCACGTTCTGGTACACTGGCTTGGCTTGAGCTGTGGCAGAGCAAGCCAGAGGGGGAGGAATGTGGAGAGGTTTGTCTTTTAAAAGGGGAACTATTTTCCTTTAGAGAAAGGGGTAGCTCCTACCTTAAGAGACTTACGGAGTTAAACCTGAGTTAAACCAACAAATACCTGAACCTTATTTTCCTTCTAGTATTGCTTGTGTATAATAATAAACTTGTTTTAGTTTACTGTTGAAACGCTTGCTACCATTGTTTTGTGTCCACACTGTAGTATTCACTTGGCCATTGCACGAACTCAGCATCCTAACAGGGCCAAGCTACTCCTCAGAGAGGGCAGGCACTTACTGGATCGCTGGGCATCGTGGCATTTATCCACCCAGCAGTTTTGTTGTATTCTTTTTCAGCCTCCCAGAGATCTTTCCAGAAGTTGGTTGTTGCTTCTTTCTCTGGCTTTTCCATTTTCTTGTCTACTTGCTCATGCAGGCTCTGGTAGAACTGCCTCTGATTAGACTGGTACATTTGGTTCTGCCTGTACTGGATGATTCTTGCTTCATATCTTTCGATTTTCCTGGCTGTAGCTGTTATCTGCTGTTTCACGATTTCCAAAGCTTCATCAATTTTCCTTGTATTCAGCCAGTATTTTTTGATCAGATGTTCTTTAGTCTTCTTGTTGTTCAGTTTCTTCTCCTTCATGTTTTTTAGGTTGCTGGCATCTGATCTCAGGCTTTTTATTTTCAGTTCCAGTCGAACTTTCCACTTTGGCTTTCCAGTTGATTTTCTAGTTGGTTTTGGCTGCAGTAACCCTAGTTCTTCTGTTACTATCACAGCTGTACTGTAGGCGAGCTGGTTCAGTTCTTCGATTGTTGCTACCTGAACAGTTACAAGGGCAGAGTTGATGTCATTCATCAGGGGGACAAGTCGTTTTCTGCCTATAGTTTTTAGGGTTGGCAGTCGCTTTCGCTCTGTACTTGATGCTGTATGAGCCAGTATTCTGTCCTTCAGTTCCTGCTGTCTTTGAGACAATGTGCCAGGTGTTTCATCCATGACTTCATGCTGCTGTTCTTCCTCTTCTTGCAGAATTTCCAGATTTTCATCAGGTTCTAGCTGATCAGTGACTCCTGGTCTTGTTGGAGCTTCTGTTGCTGCCACAATAGGCTGTGGTGCTTCAGTTTCATTAGTTTTTTGTATTTCTTCCAGTTCAGCTTCACTGAACACTTTAGTTCCGCTTATGAATCTTCTCTGATCAGCTAGCCGCAGTTCTGTTATCTTCGAATCTGGGTATTCTTGTTTCCATAGCTGGTGCATCCGTTTTTGATAGCCTCGTTTTCCAGGTTCTGATTTGTAGTAACACTTCATGACTACACAATTCTCTGACCTTGAGAATTTCTGCCGCTTCCTTGTTTGTGGATTTTGTTCCTGTAGCCCATTTGTCGACGATTGCCCAGGTTCCTCAGCAACCGCCGCGGTCCTTTTTATCCTGGACGACGACTGAGCCAGTATAGACTTCTTTTTTGTTTGTGTCTCCATTGTGATAATAATAATAATAATAATAATAATAATAATAATAATAATAATAATAATAATAATAATAATAATAATAATAATAATAATAATAATAATAATAATAATAATAATAATAATAATAATAATAATGTAAAACAACAGTTACACACAGCAAATGAGATCACTATGCTGGATTTCGTATTATATCACTTGTCGGGTCCTTCCCAAGCACCTAGGACTGCATGATGTATTGGCGAATTATGCGAGCAGACCCCAGTAAAGTGGCTTTTTGTAGTTGGCAGATGGATATTTTGTCAATGCCAATGGTTTTTAAGTGCCCACTGAGATCTTTTGGCACCGTGCCCAGTGTGCCGAGGATGACTGGGACCACTTTCACTGGTTTTCACCAGAAAACTGTAATTCAATTCTCAGATCTTCATATCTGGATGATGATGATGATGATGATGATGATTGCACAAAATGGAACATATAGATTAATAGGTGGGAAGTTATATTATCACTTGCTTACCTGCAACAACAGAGCATCAGGATATGTAAACTGCATTCATGTAAAGTTCAGGATATGCAACTCTACTGAAGACATTAGCAATTACATTTTATCCTTATCCAAATGACATGAAGTTCGATATATATGAACTGTAGTCTTCAAACAACATACTCTACAATAGTCTCATGGATTTGAAGAATGGAGGCATGATGGCATATAAATCAAACAGACTGATATACTGTGTGCTCTTTCTAAGCCCTTCATGATTTTGAAGGATTTACATCATCTTTTCATTGAGTAAATCAAAGCTGGCAGGCTGGAATATTACCCTTTTGCTTTATAACTAGGCAGCATCCTGCAATTTCCAGTGTTACAAGAACAATACATTAAATGTAACACAGTTATGGAGGTCAGTGGGGGCAGGAAAGTTTTATGAAAGGCTTCCTAGAAACTGCATTTAAATGGTAAGGCCGATGAGCCTAAATCTAGCCTTTTTAGCTGACCCATTTGCTACTCTTTCTGAACCTGCATGGCTCTTCATGTTCTACTTGAGTATAATTTTAAGCAATGCCATTTATCTCAAAAAGAAAGATTCTGTTTTCCTCGTTTTTATACCTGCTTTTGTTTTCATCTTAATCCGTGATAAATCAATGGAGATAGTGGAAAGAATCAAACCAGAACAGAACATTCACTTGCATGAACATAATCATTTTAAAATTATCTTAGTTTAAAAGATAATTTAGTTTAAATCTGCTTAGTTCTAGAGACTGATTTAATATCCTTTATTCTGATTTTTATTTTTAAGAACTTCAGCATGTGTTGCTTTATTGCATTTCTACAATGGTTTCCTTAACTCATTAAAAAACATGTCATCTACACAATCCAGTCATCATAGAACCCTTATCATACCATGAGCCATGGAAGTTTTCTGACATGATGCCTTTTTAAGACTCTTAGTACTGAGTATGCTACAGTATGTTGCACAATTTTGACTTTCTCATGTTTGTTGACCTTCAACCTATGATGCTTGATGTGTTCCATGCCCATCGTTTTTTGCTCTGCTTTCCCCAGATTAAAACCTTGCAGTATGTTCCATCAAAAATCTGGGCACACCACCTTTCTTGCTGTTGGTTATCAGTGTCTTTCTTTACATCTGTTATGTAATAGATTCGGAGGAGTCTGGTGCAGAGCAATGCTAGCTTCTGCAGGAAAGCAGCCACATGGAATGAAAGCAGAGGCCCTTTCGGTACAAGATACTTTTCTGTTCTGGGAAACAATCCAGTGGCCTCCCTTCTGTATGCTAGTATGGGAAATGGGTATGCACCCACTGCAGTCTGACCACACAGGACGGAGCATAGACTGGGCTAGAGCACCCAAAATGATTCCGTGGCTTGATCTATTGTTAGATGTCAATAATAAGATCTACAGCTTGAGTGTGAATGCTGGACCATGGAGAGATGTACACATGAACAACAAACCCCCATAGGCGAGAATATTGACAGGAGATCCTTTTTGTTAGTGGTCCAGGAATGCCACTGAAAGTGTTGTCTAAAGTAGTGTGCTGCCAAAGACAGCAGTCTTGGAAATTTTAAATAAGATCCTGGCCTTAGAAGCTCCAGCACTAGCTCTAAAGACTGTCTCTGACTTTGGATTTCACTTCTGCTGCTGGGCTGGCACAGGCCACCCAGTGTTTGTTTGTTTGTTTGTTTGTTTGTTTATTTATTTATTTATTTATTTATTTATTTATTTATTTATTTATTTATTTATTTATTTATTATTTACATTTATATCCCGCCCCATACCCGAAGGTCTCTGGGCGGGTTACAACTTTAAAACAACAGATTAAAACAGAATGCACATTGTTCCAGGCATGTGCACTTTTTTTTTCTTGTTTGCTTTGCACTGAAGCAAATGGGATGGAACCTTTCATTCATGTGAATGGAGCCACCACCAATACGCTAGTCTTTGAATTTGATTCGAATCCCTGCCACTGCTAGTCAAGCCATTGAATGCCCTTCCAATCCATTCTGAATCCACTCTGAATGGAGGCACAAAAGCTCTTGCTTTTCATGCAAAGGTCAGTCCTCAAATATAGCAAGATTTGATTTGAATGCAAAGTGTTTAGCCTTCATAATCTGTACAAATTGCAAAGGGGAAGAATATTTTTCACCTGTTCCTGTAGTGTATAGGTGGTTGTTAGCCCATACTAGAGCATTTGATTTCATGGTTCAAAACCCATCAAGCTCTTCAAACAGGATTCTTCATCCTATTAAAGGCATTCTTTTTTCTCTCTCTCTTTTAAATGATCAGACAGTATGCCAACTGTTTGAGCTTTGATTCAAACTGGATCTAGCTTGTTTGGTCTGGGTCTAGATCAGTGGTTCTCAACCTGGGGGTCGGGACCCCTTTGGGGGTCGCACTACCCTTTCAGAGGGGTCGCAACAAGTCTCCCACCGCCCTTCCCTCCCACTTCCCAGCTGCTCTACCCCTGTGGTTGGGGGTCTCCACAACATGAGGAACTCCATTAAGGGGTCGCGGCATTAGGAAGGTTGAGAACCACTGGTCTAGACTGAACCGAATTCAACAAGGTTTGCTTTAGTGCTAATCAAACCAATGAATTTTAATTCATGAAATCTCTAACATCTGATTTATTTCATCAGGAAAACTCTCCATATCATTGCCTTAGCTCAGTAACCATGCCAGGATTTTTTTTAGAAAATGGAAAGTGATGTACTACCTCTCAACCAGGTTCAGGACTCAGCTTCAGAAGTCTGAGAACCCACAGCATGGCGGGTTCATCATCACTACACACCCATGGTTCTCATCTACTTCCTTAAAAACTCCTCAGCTGGCTTCTAAACTGGTAAAAATGCCCTTGAATCCCCATCATATTATTATTCTAGGTTACTTTGGGGAATCTAAAATGTTCGCTTGATGAAACAGGTCAGGGGACCTGCCACTCCAGTGCCAACAATGGTAAGTTGCTGTGCTGCACTCTAAATTTACTTTCCTGCTGAGAAGTTGGGTTTGAACTCTATTGCTGGGCAGAATTTGAATTATCTATACTGACTGCTGAATTTCAAATCAGGCATTTGAATACAAAAATCCTCTTTGAACCTCTGGCATGTTTCATATATACACTGTAATATTACTGTAATGCCAAGTGGATGAAAAAAGGTTATCACAAGATGTTACTGTATAAAAGCCAAATCTTGCTTATGTAAATGGATTGATAACCAAAACAAAAACAAAGCAAAACGGACAACTCTTAAGACAGATCTTCTTAGGATATGTCCGTTCTAGATTATGAATGTATGTCATTGCTGGGTAGATTTTTATCAATCCACTGAAAAGTATATTGATGTTGACCAGACTTGCTCCATGCTCAAGTGCTGCCCCAGGAGAGTAGAGCTGTCAGGAAGGCATCTGAGTATAGCAGAATATACAACAGAAGGATGCATACAACTTCTATAGATCAGAGAAGAGGTGATAAGCATCCGCTGCTGTCTGAGCTCTGGGAAATGCAGTCAATTCATATGTGTGTTTTTTAAATAACATTTTGTCAATTTCAACACATGAATAGAACCTTGCTTTCATTTTTCCCTACTTGCTTTAGCGTTAAAGATGCAGCTTTAAGCTAGCAAGTCCGGTGTATATTATTTGTAAGAGGAGAAACTATATTACCTCTCTAGAGACATTTATTCAAACAAAAAAATTTTTTTAGTGGACATGAGAAAAAAAAAAGAAATTGTTATTTTGCCTGTGTCCTTCTGATTTGCTTTCTCAGCACACAGATGACTGCATAATTTGACTTTTGGAAAGGCGGTATGTCAATAAAAATGGAAATGGAAATAATGCAGAAGAGATTAAAACAAGACGTTAAGTACATTTCTCCAAAAGTGTTTGTTGTGTAAAAGATTTCTATGTTAAAATGATTATCATCTTCACTTCTTCAAGTTTTTGGCTTTACAGTATGTGCATCAATGTGCATTTTCTTGATTTGAGATCATTTAAGAAATTATATAATGCAGTTATTTTTGTCCAAAAAGCCAGTGTGTGGGTTCCATGAAAGCCTTGCTAGCAGGCACTGTTCCAGTTGTTTTTCTTTGTAATTGTTTTGCAATTGCTTTCTAATAGGCTAACATTTCACTGTGTCTTCAGATCTTTTGAGGCTCATGTTTTATGTTAGGTTTGTTACATCACTGTTCTTTTTTTTTTCCTTTTGCTGAAGTCACAACTGCACAAAGCTACTAGGAGCATGCCATAATAAATCGTGCATAGGTTTAGAAACAACTATGGCTGCCTCTGGATGATGGCCTGATATAGCATTAGGAAATAATAATGTGGGATTGCTTCCCTGCCATTAGTGATTCCTTTGAGCATTTTTGTGACATGCAAATCAGGCGATTCAGCCATCTTAGAATTCCTGGACGTGCACATAATCACCACTGGACATGCATGGTCAGTTGTTTCAGCCTCCATGTATGATTGCGTGCTGGATGGAGCTACAATTGTGACTTGGTCTGAAACGTAAGTGATAAACACCTCCCCCCAGCCAAAAATACTATTGCTGGAAAACCTGTCACTAGTGCTGGGTTTTCCAGCAATAGTATTTTGTTTCATTTTGGGGGGGGGGGGCAAGTGGGACTATGGTGTAGTTGCCTTTGGTATGTGAGACAACTCCACCATAGCAGTACCATAATGGTACTATTTTTTGATGGGGCCTATGGTGTCATAAAGAAGAACAGACATTCTGCAAATAATCCAAGGGACTATTTTAGATATATAGTTCCATCTGTCACTATGCAAGATTCCTAAATTTGTAGTCTCTAAATGTGAATAATGAAACAATTGTATCCATGCGTTTTCTAATATACAAAATGTGAGACTGGATCCTAGTGTCTCTCTTACTGATTTCAAGTGAAATTGAACCAAAATAGAAACCCCCCCAGGAAGAATAACACATTGCAATGTGCTCTTTGCCAACCCCCAAACCTTGTTCATTGACTGAGATACAGTGAAATTTTAGTACCATATTGCATAGGAGTCAATAAAGGTACCTTCCTTTAAAGCCCTGCCTGAGAAAAAGATCTACAAGCAAAGTAAACTATGTGTTCATGCCTTACAGTTGGGGTTCCTGTGTTGGCCACTATGAGAGCAGAGTACTGGACTAAATGGGCCATAGATTCAACATTTTTCATGTTTTAAGGATATGCATGAATATTCATAGGCATTTGAAATCCAATCTACTGTGCTGAATTTCAACATTCAAACTCAATTAGAATGTCCCAAAATTCAAATGTAAACATTCAAATTGAATTTTGAATTTTGGATCTATTTGTTCGAATTATCTGGACATTCATATGTATACGGGTTCATTCACAATGCAAACGTGAAGATCGGCATGTTTCCTGATTCTGTACGCATTTGTATGGACCTGTATGGAACAAAAACTGGTTGCATATGGGATAACTACAGGATGCATATGGACATGTACAGATGCTTACAGATTTGTACAGATATGGGGTAGATGCATATATGCACATATGAATGTTGTCGACATTCGTATGTGCAGATTCTAATAAAAAATCCAACTGAATAAATTCAGATTTGGAAAATACAAATCGAATCTTGTTACATTCCAATTTAAAATATTTGAATCAAATTTGATTTTTGAGTATTCAATTCAATTTGAATAGAATGTCAAAAAAAATCCGTGCGCATCTCTGAGTAACCAAATCTAGTTTAATCATTTCCAGACATTGTTGTAAAGGTAGTTTTCTTTATGATCATATAAAGAATTGTATTCTTCCAAAGAAAATGCAAAGTTTATTTTAATCACTGAAATATTTACGTAAAACAGAGGTACTTACACAGGTAAACGCTTACCCATAGGCTGCATTTTAGGAGTGTACATGAGCTGAAAAAAGTGACTTAGCAAGCACCCAGTTCATTTTGGTCAACCACCTGAGCCAGCAATGGTTTGGATCCTGGGGCCATCAACTGCTTGAACTGTGAGTTGCTTACATAATTTAGTTTTGCTTGGCATGGTTTTGCTTGGATTGGTTTAGCCCACTCTTCTGGAGAAAGAGAGTGGGAGAGGAAGAATGTCTCTTTACACACAAATCTTAGCATATCCATTAGCCAACACATCAGGACCAGGGATTTTCTCTCTACTTTTGGGTTCTTATGTAGAGAAGGCAGAAAAGAAAGCACAGTGAATCAGTTTGGGCAAATTTGACTCAACCTGTATCATAGCCAGCCACTGGCTGGTTCTTTTCAGACCTAATTGGGTACAGCACATCTGATCCAGCTGAACCAGACTGATACAAAGTGTGCATACTTATTGTGTTTCAATTAGAGACATGTTAAACTGCTTTGATTCCTAACAGGTTCAGATCAAACTGGGTGGCAGGGCAGGTTCAAATCCAAACTCAGTTCAAACCATCCTCAGGGGTCAGTTCAAGCTCAAGCCTAACCATGGGAATTCAGTTGAGCTAGGTCAAAATATCCAGTTCTATTTGAGTCAATTCAAATTTGTTAGCATTTTGCCCTTTTGAAGGGCTTCTAAATTGCATTTAATGTGTAGAACCAGGTTCAAACTGAACTGATTTGTCCCAGTTTGAATTCACATAGTTTTGTTTGATTTGAACTAAGATACCATTTTCACATCTCTTGAGTATTATTTCATATTTTCTCATAAATTCTGAAGTCTTTTTTTGCTAATATGAAAATAACTCAATGCAAGTTATAGGACAGTATTCTTGAAATATATCATTTAATATTACTTGTCCAAGATGGCAAATATATCATTCATATTCATTGTTGGACCCAAACAAATGTAGGATCAGTTTTTAAATAAAGGTATTAAAATTGTGTACTGAGTAACTGAAAGCTTGGAAAGATCAGGTTATTATAACTGTAGTTGTAGTAACAAAAATCATAACCTCAGAAATTAATTTGTAAACTGAAATAAGAACCATAGGAACCTGCAGAAACCTTAGTGAAATTGTTTCAATCAGGGATTTTTCACACAAGGTGAAGATTTGTGAACAGGTGGAACTGAGATTTCTGAATACTGAACAATATTGAAATTAACCTTCTGAAATAAATACTTTTTGGACTATAACTAAATATTGATGCACTCACAGTTAGTAGAGGGCATTCCATAAGATAGCTGCTTCCTCATTTTATCTTTTGTAGGACCTGTAGCAAGCCCTCTCTAGATGATATCAGAGGTTGTAATGTAGCAGTCTTTGGGTGTTTTTCCACCGCGCTCCTTTAATCCGGATCTAAGAAGATCCAGATCTAGGGAATGGGTACTTCCCCTAATCCAGATCTAGTAGATCCGGATTAAAGGAAGTATCCAATGTGTTTCCATGGGTGGTCTAGCACCCAATAGCAATGGGTGCTAGTCTCCCTGCTGTGGAAACACTGGAGCACCCATTTGGAAATCCAGATCTACCCACGAGGGGTCTGCCTGTCACCCCAGGTGTTTGAGGGGACAGGGGGTGCAATCTCCAAAGCGGCTCCGAAGTCACTTCGAAGTGATTTCTGTGCAAAATAGCTCTGGAGCATCTTTGAAGTCTGTGCTGATCTTCGGAGTAAACTTCCAAGTGACTCTGGAGCTATTTTGCACAGACTTCTAAGTGACTTCAAAATGACTTCAAAATGACTTTGAAGCTTAGGTTTTGGGACTCCCTCTCAAGGGTGCCCCCTCCCCCTAGCCTCCTCTAGTGCCCATTGCCAAACTAACATGGAAACAGGCTCCCTTTAATTTTCTGGCTGAAAACCTCATTGTAGACCTCATTAATGTGGTCTACAGAAAATCCGGATTAAAGGCCAAAAAGTACCCATATGATCCGGATTTCCCAAGGTGCAGTGGAAACAAATGTGTCCCTAATGGGTGCCATGGTGGAAATGGGGTCATCCAGCTCTCACCCAAATGGGTCCTTAATGGGTGCTAAAATGGGCACTAAGTGACCGTGGAAAAACACCCTTTGTTTAAGATACCATGACCTACCCCCCTTTTCCATGCACAGTCAAAGATCCAGATCTTCAAGATCCAGATCTTTGAGATGGGGTCCTCCTGGAGACCTGGATCTTGAAGATGCCTGAAGACCCCATTGTGGACACCTTTAATCAGGTCCACACGAAATCCAGATTTAAGGGCCTGAAGGACCTATTAAATCTGGATTTCTCCTGCCTTTGTGGGGACAGGACTTTGCAGATGGCGCCTTCAATGGGGTCCAGGTGAGGACAGGGCTTTCTCGATCTGTACCAATCAAGTACTTAACAGGTTCCTAATGAGGTCTTAGAAAGGTTCTAAGCCATAGTGGGAAAAGGCCCCTAAAGATATTTAGGGCCTTACATGCTAAGCAGAAGACCTTGAATTTGGCCCTGTAGCTATGGGGAACCAAAGCAATTGCTTAAATTATGAGTTTGATATGTGTTCAAACAGGCCCCCCACTCAACAACCTGGCTACTGCACTTTCAGAGCAGATAGAAGGTTAGCCCCACATAAAACATACTAAATTAGTCTTTCACTATCAGTTCCTAATCATCAAAGCAGGTGAATGCAGTAAGGATTTTTTTTTTCTGTTGTGGTTAAGGCTGTTTGGTGCTTTATTCAAATAACCTAAGTATTCAAAATTTTTACTAAAGCATAATAAGTATAAGCCTGAAAAACTTTAATGGACCAACTAAAATTTTCTTTCTTGCTATGCAACAATATAATTTTAGCAAGCTTGAATGTGATGGGGTTTTCTCCCAGTTTCCTAATGAAAAAATACTTATCAGTCCAATGGATTGGAGTCAGGTTTCCAGCCCTTGAACTAAACAGATTTTTACTACATGAATGTCACTTCAGGTCTTGAAAAATCCAAATGCTAGATTATACAGTGTTGTTTTTTCTTATCCTCTGTTTCTTTTCTGTGCTGTATGATCAGAGAAAAGAAAATGCCAAATAGTTTATGAAACACTTGGCAATGTTATTTGATTAATCAAAATGCATTGATTTATTGTCTTTATGAGTCTTTGTGAATTTGCTAAAAGCATTGTATGATCCCTTGTATAACTTAAGATTTATGACATGTTACATTCAGTATATTAAGTGAATGTATTATTGATAGTTGCTAGCATCAGACAGTGTTACCTGCCTTCCATTCAATATTAGAAAATACACATCCACTAAGTGCTAGAAGTGGTGGGAAGGACAGTGTGTTGCTAATTTATACATGCCAGAAAATGATAGTAAATATTTGTATTTCAGTATTTTTCCTTGGAGAAGTTTATCGCTAAAATAGACACCTGGCTGGCTTCTTGCCTATCTATCTGTGAAAAATAAAAACAGTGACAATTTTACCAATCTGTCTGTCTGTCTGTCTGTCTGTCTGTCTGTCTATCATCATGTCCTGAACAGAAAAACTGGGGAAAGCATATGGCTACACAATTCAGCCAGTTGCTCCAACTGAGTGCTGATACATGTCATCAGACAGGTGCCCCGAAAAGGAAGGAGTCAAAGGTGATAAAGTGTTCAAAGAGTGCGGGAATCCCACATTTTCTGTCTGCTTTTCATTCCCACCTCTTTGCAATAGAGCCCAAACAACAGGTGTAAGTGTTCATGTGACCTTTATGATCCAGCTGAACCAGACAGGTCACAAACTTGTATGCCTGCTGCTTTCACAAGGTCATCTGATCACAGACCTATATACATTTCTATCTTATCCCGTGCCCTAAGCTCTCAATAAAAGCATTATGAAAACACAATTAATTATAGTGCTTGAAAGTGGAAGGGAAGTTACCTCATCAGGGAAAGGCTAGGGTATATAGGTGTACCTTTGGTCATATGTAGGCTTTCATGGCTGGATTCAGTCTCATTTGTTGCAGTCTTGGGGCTGTTATGCTGTGTTTCAGGTTTGTTATTTATTGGCATAATCCCTGGGGGTGAATAACCAGTGGGTTGAGTGTTTGCAGAACTAAGGTGGGAATCTGTTTTGCTTGCAATGATTCATCAACAGCTCAAACAAAGGAAGACTTGACAAACAAACAACAGGAATCTGTAAAAAGGGAAACCAGATCAAGGAAGCCACTTTTGACTCTTCCAAGAGTGAAATCTTCTGAGGATGGATATCACAGCTATATCTGAAAGCTGAGGGTCTCAGAAGAAAACTCAGACATGGTATAACAGCACTAAAACTGCTACAAATTACGGAATGTCTGAATATGTAGAATAATTGAGATTTCATTTGTTTTCATTTGGTTTTTTATATATATATATCTGCAAATTCATTTGGGTTTTTTTTATGTCTGCAAATTCCTCTGGGATTCATCTCAATTGCTTTATTATTACAAATTCATCTGCTATTCATAACCTATAACCAAACAAAAATATACTGTTTAATGGAGAGCTTATTGATGAAAAAAATATCTAAAACATTTCCTTGCAAGAAGTATTCTTAGGCTAGGAGAAAGCCCTCTAAACTTGTTTGTGCTTATCTCTCAATAAGCACAGAGTAGGTCTGATAAAGAACCACACTGGAGCCAAATAAATGTTAACTGTACTGAATGGAAACATAATAATTAATGAAGCAGATCTATATCAAAAGGCAATCAGCATTCCCCCCCCCCCCCCCGGTAACTTTGCTTACTCCTCAGGCTGTCCAAAGGAGATTTGTTCTACTTCAAGCTACGGGGTGGGGTGGATCAAGAATGTCTAAGGGGTTTTTCCTACTTCTAGAATCACATGCAATAATAATTCTTTCTAATTTGACTTACTTTACAGTGTCTATGCGTATGACCTGCATGCATATTGTACTGAATTTAAACAACCTCAAAGTGTGTGTGTGTGTGATCACTATTGGGTCAATGGTCATTTTTAAAATCTCACTTGTCAACAAGTCTTCCCAATATTGTCTGATAGATCTTTTCCCCAGACGATTAGATTTTGATGAAAATAGGTATCTTGTCTGCAAAGAGAAAAGTACCTGATGGAAGCTCCCTTAAGTTGAGCTTTTCAGAATGTCAAGCAGGAACAACCTGGAGCTAGTAAGAATTGAAGCTAGGGCCTTTTTGCACATAACTGTAGTGGTATTCCAGTTATGTTCAGGGACAGTGGCCAGTGTTTCCACCGTGGGTGCTGGCACTGTACCCAATAAGGATCAGCACAAATATTTGTGCTATTCAGAATTTGTACAAATAGGTACACATTCCAGTATTCGCAAACAAATCAAATAGGGCTTATTCATCCATGAACTGGATTATCTGGTATTTGTCAAAGCTTAGGTCGAAGCATCAGCAAGACTGGAGGCCTCTTCAGCCTCCACCCCCTATGGCTTCCTGTTGCTCCACTTACCTTCATCCTGCTGCTGCCACATGCTTCCCCCCTAAGCATTTCTGGATCTGTGTGTGCAGGTCCCACCGCATCATGTGATTCCTGGATGGGAAGCTGCATGAGCAAACCCAAATGTTCCTTTTCGGCCTCCAAAGAGCATTGAAATGGGCCCGAGGACACCACCAGGGCCTCCCGTTCCTCTCTGGTGCCCCCCCTTACATTTGAGGATGCTACAGTGGTATCCCCAGGCCTATTTTGGTGCTCTTTGGAGGCCAAAAAAGCACTTCCAGGTTTGTGCACATAGCTCCCACCATGATGGAGAGCTGCACATACAGAAGATCCAGAAGTGCTTTTTGGCCTCCAAAGAGTGCTGAAATAGACCTGGGGATGCCAACACAGCCTTGCCAAAGGTAAGGGGGCATGCCAGAGGGAACTGGAAGGCCATGGTGGTGACCTCAGGACAATTTTGGTACTCTTTGGAGGTCAATAAAGCACTCCTGGGTCTTCTGCACATGCAGCTCTCCATCCGGGGATTGGGCAACGTGGTGGGGGCTGAGCATGCAGACCCAGAAGTGCTTATAAAGCATGTGGTGGCAGTGGCAGCGGCAGTGTGATGAAAGGTAAGCGGGGGTGGGCGGGAAGGGAGGAGTGGGGGAGTTTGATTCATTTCATGCACAAATATTTGTATGAATATTTGTGCATGAATACAAAGCCCCCCCCCCCCCCCCCCCCGCGTTTGTAAGGGAGTAATCCGGCTGAATTTTCCCACATTCGATTTGTATTGTATAAAATGTGGGAAACTGGCTTTGGGCACACCTCTAGTCTCCAACCTACCTATGGGATCTTGAAATGTGGACGGTCTGTTCCCAGCCATCCACATTGTCATACTAATGGCCACAGTAACATCTGGGCTAGAGCACTGCTAGGGCAATCCTGACATAGCACATGACTGTGCAGCCACAGCTGTGATGCCCCACCCCCACACTGCAAGCCATGCATCTGGGACTTTGCCTGAGGCCAATCTGCACTTCGAGGCTGACCCTGGAACTTGTGTGAGCTTCATGGCTGGTGTGTGGGCTCGTTTGGACAAGCATTCCTATGCAATTCATGCTTTTCCAAACTGTGGGTTCTCATGGTCTGGCTGAGACTTCAACTGGTCTGGACCCACTGATATGGATCACAGCATGTTAAGTGCAAAAGGCCCCTTAGACTACTTTATATAGTCACCTACCACAGAAATATATGTACTGTATTTCTCTATGGAGGAAAGTAAAGGGTTTTTGTTTAAATAAAATATGGTTGCTGCAAAACATGTTTTCCAAACTTGCTTGAAGTTATTAAGCTAGATTCCACCATTTATTTTCTAAGTCATTGCCTTGATTACTTTCCATAAGCTGTGCCCTGTCTTCTATAAAATTATCTTCTATAAGATTAGTTGGCAGTAGAACTTTGCATTAGTCTTCCAATAGATATTAGTACTTTAATATTTGAGTACGTTTTTAAAATTTGCCGGATTTTTCATTTGTTTGTTTGCTTGTTGGTTTTTAAGTGTTCTTATGCATATTACTGTTTTAACCTGTTGTTTTAAAACTGTAACCTTCCCTGAGACCTACAAGTATAGGGCAGGATATGAATATAAATAAATAAATAAATAAATAAATAAATAAACAAATAAAAATATCCTCCTTGGCTTCCAGATTCAAATGAAGGGTCTCCTTTTGCTCTCCAAGTGAAGAGTTTTGCTGCCATTTATCCCTTGCTTTTTTCATCATCCTTAAAAATAATATAAAGTTTAGAGAGTCCTTTGAAATGTGAAAGTTTCCTTGATCTAGGAAGTATCAGCACCACATACCTTCTGTCCCTTTAAAACTGATTAGGACATGAATTTTTTTTTTCTTAGTTATGTATACCAGCATGTAATTGAATGTGTGAGTGTGCATGTATCGAGAAGAATGGTATTTATTGTTAACATGGGGTGTTTTTCCATTGTCACTAGAAGTACCCATTAATGGGTACATTAATGCCATTGCAGATCCTCTTCTACTGGTGAAAAAGCAGACTCATAAGCCTCTACATCATACTGACATTATGTCCTGATGCAAATTGGTCATATTTGTTTAGATCAGATTAATAAAATAGTAATTCCTTTTCAGAACAGAAGAAGAAGAAAAATAGTTGACTTTTCTACTCCAATTTTCTCACGTATTTAAGAGGACTCAAAGCAGCTGACAAAGCTTTCTCTCCACAACAGAACACTCTGTGAGGTAGATAGGACTGTGAATGCTCAGAAGCTGTGGCTCATCCAAGGTCACCCAGCTGGCTTTATGGGGGAGTGCAGAATTGAGCCCGGTATTCCCAGATAAGAGTCCGGCTCCCTATCCACTAGGCCCAACTGGCTCAAACAGAGAGGAAATGGTTTGTAGATATGCGGTCTGTTCCATTCTAATGAAGAACCTGTGGTTTCTGAGATGTTGTTGTACTACAGCTCCTGCCATCCTTGACTATTGGGTGTTCTATCTGGGATAAATAGCTGTGGTCCACTATCCCAGTTCTTAGCATTATTGGTTAGCTGGTGGGTCTTGTGAAAAGGCTGCATATTTCTTTTACCATTAAAATATGATCTATAACCTGATTAAATGTATTTGGGTAATACTGTACACTAGCGATGTGTACAAATGGATTTTTTGACATTCAGTTTGTAATGAATCAAATATTAGAAAATCTGCAGTCATACAAATATATCACCTTTGAATGTGGTAGGATTCTATTCAATATGAATGTATTCATACAAGTTTGTACAATACATATCCGATATGTATTAAACATGAACACATACATATCTGATATGCATCCAATACATATCCTGAAACAAATCTGCTCTGAAAGCGTCAAATCTGACCCGAATCCACTTTTAATCCATTCTCTGTCAAGCAGCACGGACCAACTGCCAACACTGAGGGTGCCAGTACAGTATATGAAGTGGACTATGTACCCCACAGGTGTCCTGCTTTATCAGTCTATAAACAGACTTCCCCTTTAAAGCAGCACATAGACACTAGTGTGAACCAAACATTTAATGTTTATTAATATAAATAAATAAATAAATAAATAAATAAATAAATAAATAAATAAATAAATAAATAAATAAATAAATAAATAAATAGTAGAAGCAAAGTAAAGGTTAGCTCAAAAGTTTTTGTGTTACTGGAAAGGAAATGTTGCTGTAAAAAAAATAAAGTCAGTTCTCAGCAAAGAGTCCCATGGAAAGCAAACAACATAAATAAACTCTGCCTCCAGCACCACTCACTCCTCCTTGCCCCTGAATGATTCCGGCTACCATTCAGTGTGAAGTGTCTTCCCAATATTAAAGCTTGCCTAACGGCAATACAGACTGCCTTCCAGGACCCTGCCTCACTCTACCCCAAGCTCAACAGTCCCTGCTGCATGCCTGTCTAATTCCAGGTATGTGCCGAGATCTTCTACTTGACCCCCTGGTCCTAAGCCACGAGGCCTTGAAGACCGGGGGGGGGGGGAGAAGCAAACTCTCCATGTTCCCTCTCTAACAAAAGCCGCAAGCCAAGAGACCCCATGGAACGCCAGGCTGCTGGCTTAAATAGCCCGAGTTCCTGCTGTTCTGATTGGCCAGTTCTGGTGGTTTCGACAGCATCTCCGCCCCTCCTGTCACTCAGGCTGCTGAAAAGCCCAGGAAACAAGCCCGTAGCTGCAGCCTGCTCCCTGAAAACAACACACATGTTGAATGCAATCTGGATCTGCTGCAGATGTGACTGGTGTGGATGCTTTCACACCTCCTCATTTAACGATTGTCCAAACTATTTGTACGAATGTCTGAAACATTTATATTCATACAAATATTAATACATGAATATCGTAACATTTGATTCATGTAAAAATGTCTGAATTCATCTGAATTTGTATGAATAACGAATGTTACAACTATTTGTGCACATCCCTACTGTACATTGCTATAAGAGTAAATGTCACCTTCCTGACAAGGCTATATAATAATAATTTAATAAGCAGAATGTTGAACTGGGCCATCTCTAACCAGATACTTATAGGTTTACTTAGACATACAGTGGTACCTTGACATACGAGTTTAATTCGTTCCGTAACCTTGCTCTTATGTCAAATCGTTTGTATCTCAAAGCAATTTTCCCATTAATCCATTCCAGCTCCCAAAACACCACCTCAGTTGTTTTTGTTATGTACTGTACTGTATTTACATACTCGTATCTCAAATCTTGCTCTCATCTCAAAGCAAAATATCACTCGCTCGGCGGCTTGTATCTCAAAACACTTGTATGTCAGGGCACTTGTATGTCGAGGTACCACTGTACTGAAATTGTTACTGTATGTCTCTTCCACTAAGTATATAGCTAGGATGCCGAATAATGCTGAGTGCTTGTTAGTTTCAACCTTCTAATGTTTTAATTTGTTTGTTTATAATTTTCTAATGTTATCATTTCAATTTTATTTATTTATTTACTTACTTTCTAAACCACTCAAAGGACTATAGAATCCAACAGAGGCATATTAATAGTATTGATAACAAAAAATACAATAATTAAATTATACATTTTGAGTATTTTTTAAAAAATTACCTGTGATTGAAAATATCCCTACCCATTATGTATTGATAAACTGTAACAATTGTGATGCTGTATTTATTTCTGCATTTAAAGTACTTGGAATCAGGGATGGTGTCCATATAAGAATAAAATGAAAAAGCAAACATTAATATATACACATATGGGGTGAATAGCTGAAGTGTATAGAAACTATGTTTTGATAAATTTGCTTTTTTACTGCAAGCCACATGCTTTCTTTGTTCAAATAAACCAAATCAGGGGGAAGAGAAAGGACTTGTACTAAGAGGCCACACATTCTTTTAGAAGCATGCCTTGTAAATCTTTCATTCAAACACCCCTGGATTGGAATAGTGAGGGGTTTTACAGAGACACACACAGACACACAGACACACACACCACTAGTGGGTTTTTGTCCTTTAAGCAGGATAAAAGATAAGTTTTAAAATGGACCTACCTTGAAAATTCTGAGTGAATAAAGTAGTCTTGAGAGAAACTTTCCAGTTATGGATTACCTATAAAAGAATAAAAGAGATGAACAGTAAAGGTTTTTCATGGTTGTAAACAAATAATTTGTGGGCTTTCTGCACTTCAGGACACAAATAGACCTAAGAATTAGAAGTGCCCCTAGCTGACCGGTATATACATATATCATTGGTCTGGTGTAATGAAGATTACCTGATAAAGATCACAATATGACACTTTTCCTTTTGCATTGGCTGCTGAACAGCCAGAAACTGTTTTCTGCGGCCGGCCAACTATTGATCCAGGTCCCTCCTGTCAGTGATGCAGTTAATGGGAATTCCACAGGCAAATAAAAGCTACATTTTGTCTTCATTTTCATCTGAAATATGAGCTGGTCCTTTGTACTCTAGACAGTCATTTATTACTCATTTTCCTTATTGATGTTTATGAGCTGAAGCATAAAATGATTCTCAAATGTAGTTTAATTGAGGCAGCAGTTGACACTGTGACCAGGACTACAGCTGCACCATCAACTGCATTAAGGCTTGCTTTTCATTGGGCTTTGAGGCAGCATGCAGCGGAAAGTATCCTTAAAATGCAACTCTGGCCTGGCGGAAGAAATATGTCGATTTATCTTCATAGGTACTGAGGGGGAAAAAGGTCCAAAGTCCTTAACGAATAGCAGCAGAGCAGCAAAGTGTTTCTTATTACTTCACGTTCAAAAGCATTCTTAAAAGTTATTCTTTAAAATAGTATCTCTAACATGCTTTGTTTGTGAAATACATGTGTACCCACACACATGTCTGTATATGCGGTTGCACGTGTGCACACACATACACACACAAAAACACACACCACTGCCTCTGGAACGAGCAGGAGGAGGAATCTGCCATCCACACACAGCAGCAAGTGAGGAGGCTGAAGAACTCAATTCATTTATAAAACAGTAAGGACAATCAATATGGTGGGGAAGTATTTTTATATGCAGTTATTAACTTATAAGCTACAGTATATCTCATCTCATTTCAACAACAGCTGAGGTCTCCATTTCCCCCTGGAGGCCCCTGCAGGTCCCATTATGAGAATCATAAATAATATGTGCTAATGAGATATGAATTGATTATGTTGGAAAAGCTGACATTTTCATCCATCATTCTAAATGATGTTTAACAATGGATTACCAGCCAGTAATTCCTCTGATATGAGATTAAATAAAATAGCAGGCTGTTTCAGCAGGCTAGCTCAAGGAGATGGCAATAAATCTGCTCAATTACTGTATTACCAATCCGTTTTTCACTGCTAAGGATATTATTATTTCATTTAGACTTGTTCATGCATCATAGATTATTTTATTTCAGTCAGTCAATGGGAGAAACTGCAGTATTTTATTCACTGAACTGCAGAGAACCAGGCTTTGACAGAGTACAGTAAAAGCAGCTCAGCAGGCCTCAAGCAGATAATAGAAAGGGGTAGAGAGAGCTCAGGGCCCCTGGAAGACTGAGAAGGCAGAGCAAAGCTACACATCTGACAGAGAGGTGTTTCCTTTAGAACCTAATTTACTTCACTTATCTCCAAAGTCTTCACCAAAGGATACCATCTGAGAAACTGATCAATTGAAACAAAATTATTGGATCTTCTAAGATGATTTGTACTTCACCTGAGTCCTGTAGTATATTGTGAATTAGATCACTGCAGCTATTCCTTGGCCTCTAAATTAGATTGCAAAACAGTTGTAATACAAATGGTGCAGCTTTTACCCTCAGTCCTACCACGTTTGTGTGGAGGAAACGTACGTTCAAAGCCGGCTGACAAAGAGAACAATAAGAGCTTCCTTTCATGCTTTTTGATTGTAGTCCAACTATCAAATCACTTTGTTCACAAATGGAATGCATACTCATTGTGTAAAATAGAATCTATCACTGAAAGTTGAAGATCATTAGTCCAGTTATCAACGAACATCCAGTTCTTAAACTTTGGACCTTTTTGCACTGGGTCTTATTCCGAATTATATCCTGGAACAGGGCCCTGCCATCTGCACACTGGTATAGGTTACAGGAGGCTCTGAGCTCTGCTTGCCATAATTTGAACCAACATGCATAGGGCAGAACCTGTTCCAGAGACGTTTTCGCATTACTCCCGTTCCATTTGGAACGGGAGTAGGACGGGAAGATTAAGACAGCTCACGACGCTTTCACCTTTCACACACAGGAGCGCAGGAGCGCGTGTAAACGCGTTCCGGCGCGTCTGTGTGCGAATGCTCAAAGCATCGTGAGCTGTCTTAGCCGGCAAAGGCCGGCCAGGGGCGCGGAGACAGCCGCGGAGGCAGATCGGCAATCAGCTGATTGTCAAACAGCTGATTGTCGAAGCCGCGCCGGCGTCGGAGGCAAGCCCGCAGCTGTTAGGGAGGGAGAAGCAGGCGCGAATGCTTCTCCTCCCGAACGCCTGCGGGCGGCTCGTCCGCGTTCGAATGCATGTAGAGCACTTTAAAGTGCTCTACATTTCGAACGCGAGAAAGACAGCTGCGGACACGTCAGAGCGCAAGCCCCGCTCGGGCAATGCGTATGCCGTGTCCGCAGCTGTCTCCCACGCGTACCGTTCAGCCCCGTGCGAAAACGTCTCAGGATAGAACCAAAGGTAGAATAAGTCTCAATGCAAATAGGGCCTTTGTAAAGCCGTGGACCTGAAGAGGATAGGATTCTGACTCCATGCCACCTTTTAATGGTTCCACCACATGGTGTAAGGATTGTGAGAACCACCTATATCTGAAGCTGCGTCTTGATTGACTTGCCCTCATGTATGCCTCATCAAAGGAGCTGAGTAACTAAAGATGGAATCAGACAGGGCTTTTTAAAGTTGTCCCTTTAAGAAAAAGTCTCCCACTACCAGAAACATACAAAAATGCCTTACAGTTGTGCAAATATGCAGCTGAGAACCTACTGTATTTTGCCACATTGCAGCCTACATCTGCCTTCAAGTCAGGCAACACCTACCTTGACTATTGGTGCTACCATGCCTATACTAGTATAGCCCTGCACATTGCATTGGCACATCTTCTGGGTAAAAGAGGTGCAGGGGGAGCATGTGACCAGTGGTGCAGCTGCAGTTACACACTGCATCACCTGACCATTCCAGCAATGACCATGCTGGCACTGTTTTGGGTCTCCATGATCATTTAGCCAGAAGGCGAAGTGTGAAAATGCCTGGGATAAGGCAGTGCAGGGGAATAAGAAAATCTGTCATTTTAGACTCAGGGCCTTTTCACACAGGCTCTAAAAATGGATTTAGAGCCTGTTCAGGGAGGGATTAAGACGTGGCTTCCACACTGGAGGCAACATTGGATTCCCTTTGAGGATCCTGAAACCGTTTTGCTTCTGCAACGGCAGGGGAAAAGTCAGATTGCCGCTGCATGCCCAGCTGTCAAAGAGGGAGAGCGGATGCTCTCCCTGTGTGACAGCTGGGCCCACCCAGTGGCCTCCACCATTGGCTCCATCAGAGTCAGCGTGGCGAGGCTAGCAGCCGGCTTTGCCAGGTTCCCCTTTGCCCGAGAAGGCACAATGGTGCCTTCTCGAGTGCAAGGGAAGCTGCAGCCCCCACAGTCTGTTTTAAAGGGCTCTCGTGTCTATTTTAAAAAAATCTTCCCTACTGTTTACAGCCCCTATAGCCACCTGACAGCTTAATTGCTCAGATAAGCCTGATAGCTGCCCTGCAATCAGCTGAGCAACTGTCAGGGGGTTATAGCACCCCTCAAGAGCAGGAGACACTCTAACAAGGACCTAATTAATTATGCACCTTTTTCCGCTTGGATGAGTCAGCCTCTGCAAGGAGCTAATTAAAAGGCAGCTCCACGGGGTTGCAGGGGCTTCAAATTTCTGTCTCTCCTTCTCATGCACGCACGCACGCGCGCACGCACAGACAGGGGTGAATCTCTCCTGGAGGAATGTCTTCCTCCTCCCCTCCCTCATCTCTCTCTCTCTCCCTCCTCCAGCCCAATCCCTCCTTTCACACACACAAGCACACACAGACAGGGTGGAATCCTTGCCAGGGCCCTGTGAAAGCCGCTGCTTTTAAACATTTTATCAGGGCTCTGACAGACCCTCTCCCCACCTGAAAGCTGACAGTTGCCCTGCATCCAGCTGAATGGCTTTCAGGTGGGGAGATAGGCTATGGTGCGCATGTACAGAACACCGTTAAAATGAGAGCAGTGTCTTTTGCGGCTCTTTTAATCAATTTATCTGGGGTCTGACATGGATTCCACCCTCTCTCTCTCTCTCTCTCTCTCTCTCTCTCTCTGTGTGTGTGTGTGTGTGAGGGAGATGCAGGGATTTACCACAGTTTTCATGGGGATGGGCAGGTTCGCCTGGAACCCATGTTGTCCTCCATTACCATGGGGACTGCTTAATGCGAATTAAGATTTGCTTTAAGCTGTCTTGCTTCCACCCTGCTTTTATTTTAACTCCATGGGGATGCACCCTCTGTGCATGTTCTTAGTATCAGTTTGACTTGTAGAAGGAGCCTATCTTGCTTTTTCCGTCATGGACCAATTCCAGAAAGGCCTCTAGAATAGTTTCAATGGTTTTTCTTACTGGGAATGCAGTGAAGATAGAATTTGATTCTTTTACCTGTTTACTACTGCAGTGCTGTTTTGCCCTATTGTTACAACTTTTTAGAATCAAATGCTGCAAAAAGAAGGCTAATTTAAGATCAAATCCACCCTAAAAAGTTTTTAAAAAATCAATCTCCCTCTTTACACAGAAAGCCCAAGGGAACAGAATGCTGGACATCATGGGTATTTTGCTACTGCTTTTTGACGTATGTTCTGATGAAAAAGATCAATGGCTTTTCTCAGGGGGATGAAAGATTGCAAGGTCCAAATAGCCACAAGTTTGTATGTCTATTATCTAATGGCAAACAGCACAGGAGTCAGCAATGAGCACATTTTCCTTGACAAAAAGTGACAAGCAGCCTCCTTGCCAACGCATAGCTTTGCTCCTTCAGGTAATTCTTAAAAGATGGAAGCAGAGAGTAAAATCACTGAATAAGATAACGGTCTTATAGCCTGCCTGTTCATACAGAAGTAATTCCTATTTCAACAGGTCTAAGTGCAAGGTAAATGTGCATCATATTCTATGGCCTTTTTACATGTGGCCAGAAGAGAGTTCTAGGCAGAATGTGTAATTCACACTGTGACCTGGCTGGAACAGTCCAGGTGACATCCTGCTTATTCCTGAGGCTTACCAGCTGTGGACAGCTTAACAGCTGTCCATAAACTGTCTCACTCCATCAGGTACTGTAAAAGAGCAATGAAAATGGGATGCTTCCAGGTGTTGCGTTCTGACCTGGCTTGCCCTATTCTCACACAGTGTACCTGCCATTCCTTTCCCCAGTCACAGCTAGGTATGTGCAGGATGTCTGATGTCCTGATACAAGGCTGGAATGTGGCCAATTCACATGTCTACCACTGTTGGGCAGAAAAGGGAATGTTCCTGCACCCAAAATGTGAATAATCTCAGCCGCTCCAGAAATTAACTGGCCAGGAATGATCTTCAAAGACCACTCAGATAAGCCACAGTCATATCTTCACTTTCAATCTTCTGATCACAGTGCTCACACATCTTTTCATTTCTATCGATTTTATTTTCCACACTGCAAAATGAAATGAAAAGGTGTGAGCATTGCAATCCAAAATTGGACTGAAGATTTAAAGTGAAAGATTTAAAGATTTAAAGTGAAAGTTAGATTTGGCTGAAATTTCATAGAACAAACTAAAATGGATTCCTCTAAATATTGCTGAACTACAACTCCCAGAAATTTTGTGCATTTTCCAGAGGACCTGGGACTCATGGAAGATGTAGTTCAGCCAGATCTGATCATATAAAGGTTCATCTATTTTTAGATCAATACTGAAAGGGCCATTTCTCAGCCTCATATGTATATATACTTGTGAGGTGAATTTTTTCATAAAATTTAGTTCACTTGGGCTGTGGTCACACTTAAGGTTTAATCCAGCTTCAGATCTCTTTCAGAGTGAGAGAATACATCAGCAAAGTGTCAAGCTGTTTTCTTTCAGTGCTAAATAACTCAGAAAATTCACCTTTGGGATAGATAATGTGGAAAGAAAATTACTAGTTACTACTTTGCTGGTGTGTTTTCTTGCTCTGAAGGTAGACTAAAGCTGCATTAAACCTTAGGTGTGACCACAGTGCAGGAATGAAGAGTTCTCTAAGGGTGAATTCCCATTAAGTAATAAAGTGCTATATACAAGGCGATTTACATCGCTATTTACATCGATATGTAAAGCGTGTTAAAAGGAAGCAAAAGAGCATCTGGCAATCGGATTCAACTCCAATTTTGTGTCCCCACTCTTAAACACTTAAAACACTTCCAAAAATGGATTCTTTCCCCTCCTCAGCCTTTTCCTACCCCTCTCTCCCTATTGCTCATGGTGCACAGTCGCAGTGGCAATTCAAGCCCCATTCACCCGCTCCACCTCCACAGCTACCATCCCCAGGAGGGGTTCCCTCCAAAAAAAGCACCCTGGCTGGCTGGCTCTGCTGCCGCCAGCACCTACACACACACACTTAAACATACACATATCTCCCAGTTCCGGCAGCAGCTTCCCCCCGAAAAAAGCACCTTGGCTGGCTGGCTGGCTGGCTGTGCTACTGCCGCCACATGCACACACATACACACATCTCCCAGTTCCTGCAGCAGCTTCCCCCTTTCCCTTTTTAAAGATCAAGGGAGGGAAACAGACAGAATTGGGCAGGATTGCCTCTTTTCTTGATCTTTAGGCTTGCGTGGGAGGGAAAGGAAACATTGTTATCAGGTGTGAAGTGCCTGAATCGTTACAATGAAACAGTCTGTTGTATAGGGGAATACTCTAGTTCCCAAAGCACTAAGGAAGAAACATTTTAAAAACAAAAGTGGAAAAAACACTGGAAAAATCTGGTGTTTATTTATTCCATTTGTAAGCCAAACCATCCTCAAAATACCCCTGAAACTGATTGGGAATGGAGACAAAGAGGATCCAAACCATTTTGAAACCATTTTAATTGTTTGGGGGTGGGAGTGATGAGGATTCAAACTATTTTGAAACAGCTTTAAAGTGGCAATGGGAATTCAGGCTAAATATTTTATAACTGGGACTCCCTAATTCTTGACCACTGATCATGCTGTTTGAGCTTGATGGAAGGGGTTAGATATTCTACCACTGATTTATTTATTCATTCTAATATTTATATCCCACCCCTTCACTCAAAGGTTCCAGGAAGGTCACATACTTGAAATATCTCCCTTCTTCCCTTCCTTCCTGACAGAATTAACATTTGGAGGAAGCTAAACACCAAAGACTTGGGTGGAGAAGTATGTTTTAACCAGGCACCTCCAGACTGGCAAAATGACAACAGGGGCCTTACTTTGTAACCTTAGTTCTTGGGCAGGTCTATGTGGGAGAACATACTGCTTCAGATAACTGGGGCCCATACTATTCAGGGCTTAATATGATAACACCACCACTTTGAATTGGGTTTGGCAGTGAATAAGTAGTCAATGCCTATCTTTCAAAACTGGTGAGACATATGGTTGGCCAGAAACTCCATCAGTAATTGAGCTGCTTCATTCTGCACTAGTTGCAGCTTTGGGACTATCTTCCACAGTCTCCCTTTATAGAATGGACTGTATAGTCTAGACTGGAGATTTTCAGAGTGTGCATCACCATATCCAAGTTGTCCTTATCCATGAATGGCCAAAGCTGGTGAAATATCCAGAGATGCTTCTGGATAGTCACTCCTGGATTCTGTTGTCTCAAAACAAAGTGATGAATCCAGCTCCACTCCAGATCATGTATATGTTCTTTCTGGGGCAAAATGACTCCATCCAAAATCAGGTGCCCCTTAACTTTCTGAACCTGGGACCCTGTGACTCAGTACCTCTGTCTTAAATTAATTTGGTTTTAATGTTTGGTCCCATATCCAACACATTTGTAAAACAGTGGAGATAGTTTTTAACAGCAGTGGGTGGGGAGGTGAGATGTCAGTTTTTGTGATGTTGAGGCAAGATACACTGATAAAGGTGTTTTTTTTCTTTAAAGTTAAGTTTGGAGAATCTCTCTTTTTCTATGCATTTGTGTTATGTTTTCTTCTGTAAGCAAGGAATAAAGGATTCAGGCATGAAGCAAGTGAATTAATTTTGATAGTACACCATGCACACTTTTTCTTTCTGTGGCAATAAAAAAATCCATTAAAACTAAACAAGCAACCCACCAAATACAATTACATGAGACATAGATACTGGGTCCCATGCACACCTTTACTGAATAAACTGGCAGACAAAAGCCAAGAGTGAACACTGTTTGGTGATTCAAATTTCCATCTTGCTAAATCTGGAAATTATCTGGGATTATCCTCTAAACAGTGGAATTCTCATTATTATTTCCAGTAAAATAATGTGTAAAAGAACAGATGTGTCCATGTGCGTGTGTGCATGTACATGCATAAAACCAAATAAAAATGTAAGAGCTCAACTACTGGATAAAGATTGGAAGAAGAAATAAGATTATTATTTTGTTTGTTTTGCTCCATTCAAGCCAAGATCCACATGAAATGCCTGCATCACCCCTCTTGGCACACCTGAATGGACCTACCACCATGCTACTTCAGCACACCTTCTGGTGTTTGAGTAGGTGAGTGTAAAAAGGGATCTGGGAGCTCTTCCCACCTCTTCCCATTGCCAACACTCAAGGAGACCTACCCATCTCCTCAGCAGTCTCACTGAACACTGGAAATGCCCCATGGGACTATTTCCTGTGTTGGATAACCCCCTTCTGTCAGGATCAAAGTCAACAATTTCTTGGGTGCAAACAGTTGCTAAGATGGGGGCAGTAAATGGGTGGGTTTTGTCCTAAACTTACTACTAGAGAGAGAGCTACAGCTAAAATATATTTTAGGTTTAAGCACTTTATCCCATAAGGAACTACTTTATACTAAAATAAGGCTATTGGCCCACCTTTGCAGCTTTCTTGGATTTTAGAAATGGGTTGGATGTCTGCATACATAGTATACACATTTCCACAAAGCTAAGCAGTGTGTTTTATTACAAATCCCCCTGCAAGCACCAGACATGCCACATGAATAACATCAGAGAAAATATATTCAGGGTCAATAATATAATGGGCAAGATGGTGCATTCATGGACTCAGTGAACACAGTTGATTTATACATTCCAAGGTCAGCTATGTGAGGTATGATTTGGTTCTAGCCAAACACGATTGCAGAGACAGTAGGCCTGTTCCTACTTGGCTTTATTCTGAAATAGATCCTGGAATAGGGGCCTGCTGTCTACATGCTGCCTCAAGTGAGGCCTGCCAGAGTCTGCATTAATATGTGGACAACAGACCCCTATTCTGAAATACATTCCATCATAAAGCCAAGTGTGAACAGGCCCATTTATTGTTCCTCATTTTATCCATTCTAATTATTATTTTCTACTTGTGGGAAGGGGGAATTCCACAGAATAGTAGTGAGGTTAGTTTACATTTACAGGCAATGGATCTTCTTCCTGTCAGACTGAAAGCTAGACCTGGCATGAAGCATAGCAGGTGGCTTTAGTTGTGTGTTTAGAGCTGACTGCCTCCTGATCCAGGCAGAGATAAAGCAGACTGTAGGCTATAGTAAACCTTTTATTTCCATCTTATAGAGGTAGATGTGAACTTCAGCAAAGGTCCAGATCAAGGTCAAGACAGAGGTCACTGGTCAAGCTGCAAGTAAGCCAGTTCCCGTCCCGGCATCACTTAATCTTGCTAGCCTCTGGATAAATAGAGTTCTTCAGCCTCTACCTTTAACCACCCTCTTCCCTTCACAATCAGCAGACAAGCACAAGCAATTTACCACTGTGATCACTTCAGAGATATGTTCCAAAAGGCTCAGCCTAAGTACCGTATTGCACTGCATGGAGGAGGGAGGGAATAAAATTTGGCTATTGAAACCTTAAGAGCTCTCCTAAGGGAGAAGAAGAAGAAGAAAAGACTTGTATCAAAATGGCAGTTACCTAATAAAAGGTAATTTATTTAAGAGGGAGATTGGATCCCTACTGTTTTTACGACCTGGTCATTTTAAAAAATGTAAACAAAAATGTTTCCTTCGAACCTTAAACAATAAGCTGTTGACTGTTGAGGCATTTAATTTGGTTTCACGTTTGATGGGATAAGGAAAAGGAGGAAAGGCTCTTAGTAACGAATAGGTCTCTGCTAGTTCCCATTGTGTTCAGCCACTCTGCCTTCAGTGAACCGGGGGAGGGGGCAATTCCCCCCCCCCCATTTCCTCACACAGATTGATAGAAACCTCCTGCCAACTTCTATAAACACCGGTTTTGATCCTAAACATAAATGAAAATTTCTCAGTTGTCCTCAGCTCACTATAAAAATACAAATCATACAACAAGTGCCATAAAAACCATCCACTGTGTCAGGTTATGTAAGTATATAATCAAAGTCAAGAGTTTTGGGCAATAAAACCTTCAAGCTGTTTTGCTTAAATGAAATGGGAGGAGGAGAAAAGTAGCAAAGTAGCTTATATTGAAAATAATAATATGATCCCAATAAGTCAGCATCCCATTGGCTTTCTTAGCTGTATGAAATGAAAAGACATGGCAAATGCCTGTTTCATTTAAACAAGTCTCTTAACCACACTAATCATGATGATGGGATTGTTCAGCATTAAATGCAAGTGCTGCTGCACAGGCTTTGGGGGGGGGTTGATTTAAACATTATAATACAGTCCAGCAGTGCTCTATAATAAGGGCTCTATTGGCTTTGGGACCTTTTGAAAGAAGCTACAGTTAAAAGCATATTAGTGTGGAACCAGTAAAATATTTCCAACTTTTCTACATTATGTTGGGATCCTTCAAATCCCTGTTATTTTATTATCCGTTCAGAATCTGAGGACCTATGTTTGAGCCAAGATAGATTTCAGTTTTATTCACAAATACATCATTGTACGTGCAGCTCATTTTTGTGTGTGTACATCCTATTTGTTGTGAATGTATATTTTAGTCTGTGGATAGTGAAAGATAGATCCTGCATATGCCCACTCTTTATTCATTGTACTGGACACAAGGGCACCTTTTGACCTTCTCTTTGTCCCAGTCTATGGAAAAATCCAGAGACCTGCCATGTTACATGCTAGTATGAAAGAACAGCACCCCTGCCTACCTACCCTGTAACAGACTAAGCCATGAACTGGAATAGGATGACAAAATGGTGCCCTATCACAATCCAAGAGTATTTATTTATTTATTTATTTATTTATTTATTTATTTATTTATTTATTTATTTATTTATTTATTTATTTATTTATTTATTTATTTATTTATATTTATAATCCGCCCCATACCCAAGGGTCTCTGGGTGGCTCACAACATTTAAAAACAAACATAGCAAAACATAGCAAAAACTATATCAGTCCTAAAACCAGTTAAAGTTTAAAATCCAGCATTAAGAAAAATACAGAACAGTTTTAAAACAGCAGTATTAGTTATGGGGGAAGCATGGGGAACATTTAACCGAAGGCCTGAGTGTAGAGTGTGTTACAATAGTCCAGCCTGGAGGTTATCAGAGCGTGGATAACTGTGGCCAGGTCATCTCTGTCCAAAAAAGGTTTCAGTTGACGCACCAACCGTAGTTGGGAGTAGGCACTCCTGGCCACGGCCTCCACCTGAGCTTCCAGTGTTAGTGCAGAGTCCACGAGTACCCCCAAATTTCGCACCTGTCCCTTCCTGGATATTGCAACCCCATCAAGGACAAGGTATCTCCCAAGTACCTGGACCTGAGAGTCTGTAACACAGTACCTCTGTCTTGTCTGGATTCAGTTTCAATTTATTGGCCCTCATCCAGCCCATTATTGCCTCCAAGCACCTGTCAAGCACTTCAACCACCTCTCCTGATTCAGATGGCACAGAGAGATAGAGCTGGGTATCATCTGCATATTGATGACACCTCACTCCAAATCTCCTGATGATCTCTCCCAGTGGCTTTATGTAGATGTTAAGTAGCATGGGAGATAAGATTGACCCCCGGGGAACCCCACAAGTGAGTTCCCAGGGTGACAAATCTGTCTCTCCCATTACCACTATCTGAGATCGGCTCTGGAGATAGGAGCCATACCTCATTAATGAAGTGAGCAAACATATTAATTTATGCATTCTGGACCATGAAGTGATGTGGAAGGAATGCCCTGTAGTGCAAAATACAGTGGAAAGGACTTTTCAGCAGTGCAAAACTTAAGTCAGCACATTGTAAAAAGAAAAAAAAAGGCTTGGTTGGAAATACAGAAGGATGGGAACTGGGACTGGGCTTCAAAGCTGGAGTTTGGGCTCAGGAGTGGACAGACTATTCATAAAATGGACTGTCCACCAGCAAACTTGTCCTAGGTTGCCTTGCCCTGCCTTGGGATACCTCAGGTAAGTGCAGAAACAGCCTTAGAAAGTAGGGATCTACACTAATTTTTTGTTGGCATTCGACTCAAAACAAATTGAATGTTGAAAAATCTGTATTCATACGAATAGAAGGCATTTGAATGTGGTAAAATTCTATTCAATACGAATCCATTTGTACATATTTGTATGAACATTTGATACATATCAGACACAGATGAATACATATCCAACATATACCTGATGTGAATGAATACGTATCTGGTATGAATAGATATGTATCTGATATGAATAGTTACATATCTAATGAAAGGATACGTATCTGATGTGAACAAATACTTATCCGATATGAAAGGATATGTATCTGATACAAACAAATATGTATCTGATATGAATAGATACTTATCAATATATCTTCTGGCTGGAGTAAGAAAGGACTTTATAGGGATGGGCAAATGTAAAAAAAAGTTTTAGTTTTTTATTCATAAAAGTTTCAATAACTTCTCTTCTGTATGGATGGATGTTTGCTTGCTGGTTCTGTTTGAATGCTGAAGGAGAAAACATACTGATTTCTGCAGAATTGTACACAACTGAGTAAAGTAAGTACTTGTGTGTTATGGAACTGGAGAGCAAAATTGTGTAAATACACAATGCCTGGGGTGTTTTATTTACGTTGTGCATACTCAGATCTTGCAATACAAACTTACTCAAATTTTCTTGGGTAGCAGTTCTAGAAAATGTATTTTATTATATCATTCAAAAAGGTATATATCATTCATGATCTTACAAATACAAAATATACAAAGAAAAGAAGGGGGGAGGAGAATTAAACAGTAGCTGATATACAAAAGAAGTAATCTCTAAACTGTATTAGATTCATTATGTCCCAAGCTAAATTCAATTAACTGGTTCCACATCTTATCTCACAAAAAGTTTCACTTTCTTATGTTTCAGCTCTGCAAATAATTTAGGGGGAAAGGAACATTTTTAAAGTGTTGATATCTAATCTCAGGGAGTGTATGGTAACTTCCATTTTTGTGCATAACAGATCCTTGCCACAAAGATCATGTACCAAGTTAATTCTGTCAGTTCTTTAAGAATAGATTTTGTGAATATCTTAAGCATTAAAAAATGCCATGATGATCCAAAGAAATATTCAAAATCTGCTGCAATAAAGCTTACAACATTTGCTGATCCTTCAGGGTCTTTTCACATGGCAACCTCAAGTGGAAAAAAGAACCAGTGGGCTTTATAAATTTTCAGCATAATTTAGAAAAAGCAAGATTGACTTTTGAAATAAGAACTGGGGTCCTATACCAATGGTAAAACATCTCACACCAATTTTCACTAAAATTAACTGATTTATTCCATTTCGTTTCCCATTGTATTCATTGAATCATGCAGTCTTTCCCTGATTCTAGTCTGATTTCTTATCTATTCAATAATTTATAAATCGGTCAAAGAGAAGTGATTCAGAATGTCAGGTGAATATTTCTAAACTCTGATAAGGACCTAAGAAGATCTCCTTGCAGTATTACTACCTAAACTTGAAAACATTAATAACAAAAAATTATGTGTCCTGTTTAATAGGATTCTCTTAGTTTCTAGCTCAGCTTACTGTTCCAGATGTAGTCACAGCTTAGTGACATAGTAATTGTTTGGTAAACAGAAGGTCACCATTTCACTGAATATCACCTTTCCCCATGAATACAATGCTGGGCCACTTTTGTATTTGCCAAGACAACTGCATGAATGTCTCCATGTAATCATAGGAATTACAACAAAAACAATGTTGCAGCTGAAGACTGTATTGGCTATCTAAAGGACATTGCTTCCAGTTTTTCTCTTCATTAATCACAGCAAATTGTACTTGAGACTTTTCTGATCTGATGTGGCTCTTTCAGGATTGAGGCAGCCAGGTTCCGAATTATTCACACTATTTATAGTCTGCCATAAGCTACCTACCTCTTTTGTCCTACCTTCCCTAGGACCTATTTGCACTTGGCTTTATTCTGGAATATATCCCAGAATAGAGGCCTGCAGTCCATGTGCTACTGCAGGCTACAGCAGGCATGCCAGAGTCTGCATTAGCATGCAGACTCCTATCCTGGGATATACTCCAGAAAATGAACAGGCCCAAAGTTCTGCAGATAAACAGCAGTGGTTATTGAGAGGAAAGTAGGACGCACGCACGCACGCACACACACACACGCATACACGCACATACACACACACATATATCACCTGCCTTAACTAATTTCCATAAGGAATAGAATGAAAAATGCATTTAACTTGTATCAATTAAAAATTGCTTCCTTCACTTAAGTGTAAAACAGAAACATCAGTTTAGCCATTCTTTCAATGGTTATAACTGAATGCAGTACAGGCCTGCATTTACAGGCATAAAAATGAGATATGAAGTATGATAAAAAACTTTATTATGCATGTCGATAAATGCATTAAATATGTAGATGAGTATTAAAAATATATATTATTGCTTCAAGTTAATGGGAAACTCCATTTTCTCTTTCTGTGGAAATAGCCTAATATTTCTGTATTTCTTTCAATGACTTTTTTCCAAGGGTTTTATTGCTAGAATAGGAACAATTATTATTAAAAGAGACACTTATAATTAACACTTTATGATGGCTTGATTTAAGAAAATAATATTCATTGTAGCTAAGCAGCTGTGAAAACAAATAAAATGGCAATGCTAATTAATTTATTACATTAAATCAATTAATGAGAAATCAAATAGCTGAAAGAAAATGATATGTTACTTGTTAATAACCCACTTCTCACTGAATCGGCAGACATTTTCAGCTTTCAAAACTGTATTTGTCCTAACAGCTCAAGAAAGACTTTTAAAAACACACTTTACTGATGCACATTTCCTATTTTCATTACAATAAAGAGCAATTTTGCTAAAGAATACTTTGAGCTGACCTTTTGACCTTTAATCAGTGCACATATTCCATAAGGGTAAAATAAATGTTTGTTCTACTGTGTCAATATACAGTGTTCAGCAGTTCTCTGGGTATTTTAGCTAGAGGGAGGTCAGAAGCAGAGAATGAAGGCTGTGCGCCCTGGGCCTAGCATTTTCCTCCCCCCTCTCCCCACTTGCTTTGAATATGAAATACTTTGTGTTTTACTAAGACATTTTGCTTCTGTTTAAAATAATAGAGGGAGCCCAACTGTATTCCTAAAGCTCAGACTAGAAAACCTTGTGTTCTAGCCTGTTGGGGGGTTTCAGACCCTTTTTGCACTGGGCCTTATTCCAGGAACAGAAATCTGTGATTTGCATGGTTGTGCAGACTACGTTAGGACCCACACAGGGCCTTTCATAGTCTGCACTGGCATGCAGATGGCAGGACCCTAATCTGAGATATGATCCAGAAGAAGTCTTAGTGAAGAAAGGGTCTCTGGCTGCATCCCCATGCAAGCTGTTTGGCACTCTTTGGGTGCTGTTTGGGCATGCATGCCCTGGGCACGGGACCGGGAACGTATCTCGGGTATCCCCATGGCATTCCTGGCAATGCCAGACATGTACAGGTTCAGTGCGGACGCAGGTGTCCCCATGAGAAGTGTGCCGAACCCTGGTATGGGGGAGCAGCGCCCCTCCTTTCCACCCCCTCCCCCCTCATTGGAAGCCAGATTGCATTATCTCCCGATTTGCAAGGCATGGGTGGGTAAGGAAGGGCTTGATTTAGCTGAGTGTCAAGCAAAGGACTGCATCACCAGTAAAATAAGAGAGAGAGAAAAACACACAGCTGCGACTTCAACTGCTTTCAGAGGCTGCAGAGGCTGCAGTGTTCTTCCTTTTCCGGGATGGCAATCTTATTTCTCCCATGGAAAAGGGAGAACACTGCACCCTCTGCCCCCACTTCACGATCTGGGCAGGAATTATTCCACTTCTGGTTTTACTTCCGAAGTGAAATAAAGCCTTTTCCAGCCCAGATGGTGAAGGGGGAGGGCAGAAGGTGCAGTGTTCTCCCTTTTCCAGGGGGGCAATAAGTGCACTCAGCTAAATCAAGCCCTTCCTTACCCACCTGTGCCTTGTAAATCGGGAGATAAGGCAAGGGGTGTGTATCATGCTTGTAGCCTTGGCATTCTTGAAACGGGGTTGGAATTACCTCCGTGGAAATGGCAGAATATTAAAAAACCAAGCTGTTCTCCAGCCTGCCTTTGCCATTGGCATCTTAAAAAGTCAGTGGCTGTGATCTTCAATGGACAGAGCTGACATCAAGGTCACCTCACCTCCCAATGACATGAGTTCAGATCTCCTCCTGTTAGCCCGCAAGTGTCCCCATGTACGTTCCTGCTTGCTGAGCAATGTGTGCCGGTCCCCCAAACCATGCCAAGACTTGTTTAAACAGTTACCAAATTTGCACCCTTCTGGCATGTTTTGGGGGTGTTTGGTAGGCTTTTCACAGACAAAATCCAAAACCAATGGGGACAGACCGCGCTGATCCCATACTTGGAACTGCGCCAAAGTTGCATGGGGATGGGGCCTCAGTTTCTCATTCAGTGAGATCTTCAGTCAATGCAATATCTACAGTGACTAGGAG